>CM055828.1:16348296-16948296 GCA_029582265.1 Zoroaster sp. YZ-2022 | reverse complement strand
ATTTTCACTGACAACAATTCCCCTGTTTGTCGTTAAAGTGCATTTCCGAAGATATTCAAGGGCAGTACCGTCCAAAATAAACGGAATTTTGAAGTAACTATTGGGGTTGAATAACTTCCAACATACTCTGTGCATTCTATAGTCATTCCCAGTGCGTTTATATAGCTCCAGTTGGAATTCTCCACGAAGTTCGTTCCATGCCCTTGTTTAATACATACCTTGCCTGCTGAATGAAAGCACCTTACACAATGCTCAAGACGTCTCTTGTTCAGTATGATTTCGGCCATAAATCGAGGGGACCCTCCTCGATTGTTTGGACTTGAAGAATTTGTTTCAGGGGACCTAATTCTACCCCATGCTCATTTTTGCAGGTTTACTGAATGTAGGCTTTGACCTTTGACCCGGCTGATGACATATGTATGTTTAGTGATAAATGACCGGGAAAAGTACGGCATGCCTCTCGATCAAATCGGGTTAAAGGCACTGGCATTTTATTTATTCAACAATTTCAACAATTCAATTTGTTTTTCATTTACGGGATTTTGTGGTAGCGCTTCTTCAATGGATCTCATTAACATTAACAACAGTCAAATCTCAACGCTTTTGTCAACGTTGTGTAACTCTGAAAGTGTAGTAATATGGTGATGTAATGCAAAAACAATGATTATACTCTACGAACTATGGTTTGTAGACCTTGATATACTCTACGAACTATGGTTTGTAGACCTTTTTTCCCAAGATGTCTAAATTTAGACCTGTCAAAATAAACTAAGGATATATGGGTGTGTCAGTAACCGTAAATCAGACCAATTGGCATCTGTCAAGTTATTTTCAGCTAGCTCGGTACCAGTTCGTAAGAATGCATTTTCAATGTCAATGTATCTTTCTCGTAAGAGATAATATTTGAGCTATAGGCCTATGTTACTCGTGTAAATTGTGCATGTATTATGTAGCCGAACTGAATTTGTGAACATTTACGCTAAGTGTAACTTCTGTGTGCCATTTAATATGTGTATTCTTACTGAGCTGATGTACATTTAAAATAAGAATCACATCTAGAATATTTGCAAAATAACACTTGCGGTGCTCTAAACCAATTTGCCGGCGGTTTACACTTTCTGTGCAGAATCGTAAGGGGCGTTCAAAATTATTTTAAGATGTCTCCATCATGCAGACCATGAAAACATGTAACCCCTTGCCTTTACGCATCCATAAGCTGTTCAGTTGAGCCAAACAGTATAATGTTATGGTAGCTATACAACAATGTGTTATATAGGCCCTACATGTCCAAATATATTTTACTATAAAGAGCTTCTGATCGTCCAGTGGTCCTGAGAAACATGCGTAGACATTTTCGTAGGCCTATGTTTAATAATAAAGCCCCCGCAACGCACGCAATATAAATATTTAGTGAGGTTCACTTGGCCGGCCACACGTACACCCCTTCGAAAGTTACCGTGTACATGTTTCCTAGTAAAGTAAATAGGCCTAAGTCTTACCAACCTTTCCATATATCGTCTGGGGTTGAAGGAGGGGGGGAGACATACAATAGATAAATTTATAAACATAGGAAATGATAATAAACAATTTCATAAAACAAATCAATCAATCAATCAACATTTCATCTAGTTAGTCTGTCAGCAGTAAGTCAGTCAATTTAAGGATAGGCCTATGAGTACATATTATATGCATACAAATATAATATTTATACAATAATTATTATATGATTTTCATATAGGCCTAGTGTATTACCTAAAACGCTAACACTAACAGTATTGGGTTTTTTGTTGCAGTGGTTGCCAGCGACAGTAATCTTTCTATTGGCAGCATGGGGAAGGAAAGAATAGTGGAAAAATTCACAATTATTTATCCGAAATGCATGTAAAATTACATTATTGTGTGCCTGCTTATATCATATGCCCTCTATTCAACCACCATAGGTCTGCTCTTGTCATTGCACACGTTTGCTAATTGCCCAAATATGGTCAAAGTATGAGATGAAAGGATCCGTTTGGTGAGAAGGTTATTGACACCAACCATATAACATACGTGTTCTTCATCGTGTTCCTTTGTTGAGTAATTTGCCATTGATTTAGTATAGGCATACATCTTAAAACGTATTTGTATATTTAACCGAAATTGTGACTGAACTTCTGCATGGAATTTGAGTACGGACCATTTGAGCTGGACATTCTGTCAAATTGGTATTTTTGTGTTTATCTTCACTGTGAATGCACGCACGGACATCTAATACGATATTGGTAAAAGATTATCAATTATATTTTATATAAAATACGCTGTATACATTTTTAAATCTTCACCAATCAATTAATTAATCAGTTATTCTCTAATTAAAACCTACATGAAAAACAAATATGACTGTACACTCACATTATAACAAAAAACACATTCTTCATTTAAAAAAACAATAATACATTTTTGAAGGTAAGCAATGACATTTTGAGAAACTCTAAATCTTATTCCATTTAAAATAATTGTATTTTTTACTTTAGTGTCAGGGTACACTTTGTCATGTAGATAAATAACAGTAAGCAGTATTGGAGAAAATTGTTTTCACACAAATTAAACTCCACGCAAGCATGATTGGTTTTGTTTATTTATAAAACATGATCAATTGACAATTTTAACTGATTTCTATATTTTCCTTTCCCCCAAAAGATTATTCGGCGAAGAATGCTGTCCCGTTCTTTGTAACATAAAAGATAGAATGCTGTTTACGTGTAGAAGCTCGATAACTCGGGCCGTGCATATACCACTCACACACAGATCCTCGTTATTTGATTGGTGGAACACACATCACGTGTGATCCATCCACTCGTTTTACCATTGCTCCTTTGCTTCAAAACTATAAGATAGCAAGCCTTACCCTTCGCCTCGGTGCCTCGTGATTCAGTTCAGATGTTACCTTGTGATACAAGTCTTCCATTTTACGAAATAAAGGCACTCGATATTTGTTTTGTATAAGGCCGTTTCCGAAATCACGGCTTTGAGTACGGCTATGGCTAGATCACTGTTTCTTCATATACTTCAGCATTGCTGCTGCAGCCAATAGCCATAGCCGTAGCCAAAAATGCTTAATTCGGACACGGTCTATCTCACACAATGATCCTTGTCATAAGTCATAAAATCATAACACGAACGCCAGTTCATTTTCACGTAATAATCGGTCATACCACAACGTAACGACAACTATTGGCGTTTTCCGTCGCTTGAATTCTAAGTCATCATAACGGAGAACCAGATATAGCCCGGTAGCCGCTATCTCTGGCTGCCTACCAACCTCTCATTCACCTCCGTCTTGTTCGACATGTACATGTATCATACGCTGTCAAAGTGTTCTGGGGGCGTTGTGTATGGTTCTCCAGCTGCATCATGTCAATTGTTTTAGATTTAATTTCAGTGTCATTAAGTTTGGATTGGAATGTACCTTAGTAACATCATTGCCGTTATTATTATTATGAAACTTCCGTGAGCATCCGTGGTGGTCCTTCAAACAAGTTCTTTTAGTCTTACTGTTGCTGTTTAAAGCATGTTTATTATTTTGTGGTTAGGTCAGTGAATATTTGTTTCAAGAAAAAGGGTAAGGCCCGCTCACGTTATGTTTTTGTGACTGATCCGTATTTTAACCGAAGTGAATACTTGTGAGATTAACAAAATACACTGATGACTGATGAGTTCTCCGTAACCTCTCAGCACATAGTTAAATGCTTTTACTTGGAAATTCACAAACTCTGGGGAATAATATTTTGCATATAGTTTTTTTTTTAAATGTTGACACTCGTGAACTTTCAGTGTCACGGAGTTTATGTCCCAACAGGAATGTGGAAAAACGTGCAGGCATGCATTGTAACTCGTAATTGTTACAACTGACATTTATCTTTCCGAAAGTGATTATTCAAACAAAACGTTCTGTGAAAAGTTAAGAATATTTGAAATTCTTCCGATACTCAATGTCAATAAATATATAAGGACACCATGGGGACAAATTGTGCATTTTTGGGTAAATGCATGACATTTTATATGGGAGTTCAAAAAGGGCCAAATATCATTTTAGCGCTCATCTTGGGTCTCACTATTTTGTGGGCAGGTTTAGATTTTTCGAAAGTGGGTGCACGTTTCTCGTTTTTGGTGTTGTGCCCCTACTTAAAAGAAAATCTAGCCCCACCCCAAGATAGGTGAGACCCAAGATGGGTCCAACTCTGAAAATGATATTACACCCATTCTGAACCCCCGGACAAAATGGCATGCTGTTATCATAAAATGTACATTTTTCAACTCGGAAGTTGGACTATTATGGACAAATTAAAAATAATGGTCATGGAGGAAGAAAGAGATGGTTGACCCATGCATGTTAACAACGCAACATTATTGATTTGGTGTGTATAATTATTGTATTGCTCCGCTGCCCCGTACTTTTCCCGGTTCACGCTGTGTACGTTGTTTGCATGAATTTCTGCACCCAGCAGTCTCTCCATTTAGCCCAAGCCCTTCGTAATATAAGAACCATGGGTGGGCCCGCACACGGTCAGAATACTTATCGTTTGTGATTTTAAACCATATTGATATGTCGACCTTTAGGGCTTTGAGTGTGGTAACAGCTCGCAGCGATTGCGTTTTACTGTCCGAATTACTTAATCGTCTCATACGTAAACGACGTTTGTAAACCAGCTACAGGTTCAGTATATATAGCTATATTATACTTCCATATTTTCCAAAAAATCATTAGACAACGCTTGCTACTTGATAAAATAATTCAGTTGTTGAACCACAGTTAACCATAGTACAGAATGCTGCCCTATATTAACCACTGTGCGAATATTTAAATAAATGTTTTGATTGAACAAGGACAAATTTACATATAAAACGGGACTTGAGCCTGTGACCTCCATGCAGATTTCATAACTTTCAAACACACATTGCCTTTAAAAACGGTGGAGTGGCGAAGCCTTTTCACAGATTCGCTCCGTGCACTACCTGTTGAGGGCGTTGCTACAGCTGGGGAATGTAGTGTGGCTGGTTAGGCGCTATTGACTCCATAAACACACCCACGATGCCCTTGTCTCGGAAACTGGGTGTATTGTCACCGCTACAGTGTATACGAAATGGGCAATCAGCCGGCAAAATGGAGATTGTGGCATTATTATAATTTATCTTGCTATTCTTGCATCCTTTCATCTCATTAGTCGGATCAATGAACCATTTAAAAAGTATCCAATGCAGAGTTGTAGTTCTCGCACTCGTGCTCGTGCTCGTACTCACAGGTTTTTATTTTGTCGTACTCGTACACTTACTTATGAAAAAGTACTCGTACTCATGAAAAAACACTCGACTACAACGCTGATCCAAGGTACCGACGGACCATCAGTCTGAACATAAGATTTCCCGACGTTGGAACACGAGCTATCGGACTAATGGGCCGTCTCCCGTCGGATCTATGATTCATCAGACGTGGTGTCATTGGTTCAGACTCATATGGGCCGACGGATCGAGGTTCCTCCTTTGGTGATGCTTTTCGAGGACCAGAACACCAGAACGAGGGCCTACCTACCACCTTGTATATTATTTTTTGAAATGATGGTTTGTAGGGCGCTGTCATCACTTATGATTTAGCAATAGCTTTCAGCCTAGGACTGAAATGCATTCATTTACCTCATGATGTTGCTATAACACAGCAGTTTATTTATTTGTAGAACAGAATGTGCTACTTTAGTAAATCAGTCAATGAGGTGTAAATCAGTCGCGACGTATTATTCTAAGGACTTGATCAACATCAACTCACTACCTTTGCAAAGCTCGGCCGCGTTATTAAACTTCAAAGGTTCAAAGAGCAAAATTATAGCAAGGACACATTCTCCACGAAACGCCAAAACAACATGTAACTTAATTACACTACTCCGTGGTGTCATTATGTTAGTCACCGTCCGTCTTGGTAATATAGATAGACCTACGTGACTCGGTATTTTCTTTTGTTGTGAAAGAAAGGGGGTGATTGATGATAAAATGTAATCAAATACCAAGGTTCCATACCTTGTGACTCAAGGCCATACATTAGTAATTTCCAATTTCCCCAAACCAAAATTATTATATCGATGTTAAAGTGCTGTTCTTCTCTTTCAATGTCCATAAAGCTGCCGATTATAAATGGAAAAGAACACTCCATTTTTTTTTGTCAGAAACGTGCTGGCCAATGTGGCTGGACGGACGTTTGGCTTCTATCCAGTTTGTAAGTCGATATAATATCGCGCGCGCATTGGTAGTATGCGCATTCTTTTCGCTACCTCCGGTTCCAAAGCTGGCATATACTGTTAATACCGTTAACGTTCAAAATGATTCTTGAGGCAGAATTTTGACTTTGTTAATAAGATTTGGAGTCTTTACAACACATACGTTAAACCGCAAGTCCCAAGCTTTCTAATTTCTTGTGTAAATCCTTAAAGAAAAAGATGGTCAATGTATTTCCAATGGGCTTCTGATGATCGTTAAACAGAAATAGATATGTGGCCAATTTTATATAGCTGCTACTAAGCAGGAAAACAAATGGTAAACACACATTTCGTCCCTAATTTGCCATAGTGACCAATCCCGAATTAAGTTGGCATATGCGGAACGGTCACTTTGCCAAATTACAAAAATAGCCAGTTAGAGCATTCGTCATTTGAATGCATGCTCTATCTCCAAAACTATAAGGAATACATGCATGTGGATTAGATACAATGGTAGGTCTCTTCCTGAACGTACTAATGGGCGGGAAAACTTAAAATTGAAAAAAGTCGGATTGGTCACTATGGCAAATTAGGGACGATTTTTACTAAGCATAAAAAAAATCAGACTACCCGCCAAAATGCATGAAGTTGAATTACATTTTGGCTGGTGACCAAAGAGATCCGCTAAGCCAATATTTCTGGTAAGCAATTTTTCTGCTTATATGTGAAATTGGCCCCTGTGTGCAACAAGCTTTCTATCAGAATTGAGGAAGAAACCAGCAGTGAAACTCACAATTCCCCCAACAGAAGAATGCCTTGCGACGAGTGCAAAGTTTTGTTGTAAAGATTTGTTGCGTAAAGGCTTCACACTGCTCGTCATTGGTTTACAGCCCAAAGTTTGGAACTCACGCAGCAAGCACAACACGGAAGCCTAATATTGTGGGATTCAACCATGAACTTATATACAGTGGTTCCTTCGCGGGGGGCGTGGGAAAGGGGGTATTTTCCCATCACCTCTTCGCGCCTATATTCGTCAGGCAAATAAGCAACTATTGTCTACGTCATATGTGTAATTCTTTGTGTCAACCCCCCCCCTTGTACGAAGGGGGGGGGGTAACTGCAAAAACTCGACCCATATCTAGCTTTTCCTTTGCATTTATATGATGTGTTTACTTGTTTTATTCCACTCGTTGTCTTTTCTCTTTCCTGTCCACAGTTGTGCTTAAGACGCCTTCTAACCTTAGCAGTCTTCTTGCTACCGTGGGCTATCTGCAACGCTGCCCCCTTGCAACTATCAGACTACAAAAAAAGTCACTGGTCCAACGACACACTGACAGGGACAGTAACACGTAAGAGACATCAAACTAATTATCACGGCGACGGAAAAGAACGCGGCTGCAAACACGACCACAGCTCAAACAGTCGTCGGCATCACCGCCATCACAACCGGCACAGAAGCAAAGACAACGAAGTTATCCCATTGAGATCTAGCGACATCCTAAATGAAATACCGACCTACGTGTCAGACTTAGTAGTCTTTTCTCCAGTCAAACCAGTCAATCCTCCATGGTCGCCAGAGGCTGTACTGAGCACGGATATGAACGAAGTGACTGCAAGGCACCACCGCGACAAGCGGAGCACAACGGGGAGGGGCGAACCGTACCAAGCTGCCTGCGAACGAGATCCAAACTGGGTGGAGAAAAGCTGGGCTTACGACCTCTTCGGTAACAACGTCACTGTAGTCAATGAAATCACAACTTCGGACGGCACACAAATGAAACAGTGGTTTTACCAGACAAAATGCAAGAGAACTCAGGAAGCGGTGCGAGCTCCCCAGCCATGCGCTGGGATAGACCCGTCGGTGTACGAGTCGGAGTGCGAGGAGAAACTATCATTCGTGTACGCTGTCGTACGCACACCTAAGGGTGAGCAGGGCTGGAACTGGGTGACAATCAGTACGTCGTGTAACTGTGCTTTCAGACAGAGACCAAACCCAGCAATAAGAAGGCACTGGCCAGCCCATTCCTCAAGCGACTCACACACACAACCAACATTATCGAGAGAGCGATGAACAACACAAGTATTAATTACAAGTTAAAACAACAGAGGGCAGTCTTTATAACTATTACAATGTAAAAACAAAGCCAAACTTTCAAAATTGCAGGGACATTGGAGGAAAGTATTTGCCCAGAAGAAATGTTGACATGAGGTAACTTTATATTGCAGGAGTATTGAATTATACAAAATAAGCTTTCAGTGTTGCTAGGCCTACCCTGTACAAACTGCTGGGTGTTAAAACAACACCAGTGGTGTCAACTTTATTCCTCCATGGTGTTCATATTGGACGTGTTGTCTAATATGAACACCACAGTTTGTGCATTGTAAAATTTGAACTTAAAAAGGACAATATCGTCACGATCAAAAGGGCATCGAATTGGTGTGCTAGTTTTAGATTAACTAAGTGACTCAAAGTAATACCCACGCATAATAAGGTCATCACCGATGCTGCTGCGTAAATGAGCCAGTAATTTCCAGTCACTGTGTTCATCTTAAACTAGGACATCGATTCCATGCCCTGTTGAAAGTCTGCTCTGATCGTGACGATATTGTCCCTCGCAAGACGTCAAAGGTCACTGCTAGAGAACGAATCAGGAGTTAGCATGCGCTGTATATGTTAATATGTGGGTAATGGTATCCAAGTCATATCTTTCTATTCCATCCTAAAGATATGGCCATAGTAGATCACTGCTGGATGTGGTGCTATAAAATATTAGGCCTCAGCAAATTGGCCAAATAGGCCTCACCCTTGCTGTTAAAACTAAAACATTATTATCCTTTGGATTGCTGGTCCTTACACAGACTCGTAGGTTCTTTTGGCAGCCCCGAAGAAAACTTTTGAAAAGGGCCTCTGATAAACCAAAATTATCAGTACTGAAAAGTATCAATTATTAAAAACGTCAATGTGTTTCAGAAAAGAAAACATTGGCCGGGAAATGTTGTGTTTTACTTGATACAAACACAAAAAAATTACTCATAGAAGTTTTGTTATGTTATAACACAAAATTGCATCCAGTTAATATCAGGTCGTAATGTGACTTGAACTTTTAAAAAACACGTGCAAGTTATGTAGGCCTAAGCATAACACAGGCCGGGAAGCCCAGGCCCTTACGGGTAGCGTTGAGAAATTGAAACCATACCTAGCTGGTGACAGAGTTATCATTCGAAGATGGATGATTCAATTGTCGACAATATGCCGGCTCTCTTTTTGTGAATCACTGATGTATTTTTTGTCTTTCGGTGTATATAATATTTGTCAAGAATCATGTAAAACCAATAACAAATGCCAATAATCGCATTTGTTGACTAAGACCGGGAAATGGGAATGGGAGAATCTGGTAGAACGGTGTCGCAACAGGCTAGACCGGATGCCGCCCTGGCTTCTATATTATAAATGCACTCTCCTTTGACATTGTCATTTACTGTCGTTGTCATAGCGTTTGAGCTAATTTAAAGTGTTTAAGAGTTTAATCGGCAGAGGCAGTCGTTCTAATTGTAAACATCGAAGGTCAAATCTTTCATGAACCTAGAACGTCACTTTCCAACGTGGCTTTATAAGAGGGGTTCTCACTGGCCACTTTCCCAACGCCACGAACAAAATGACGTTTTCATTATCAGTTGACTGATTTTGACTGCTACAGCCACTTCAGTTCAGCTACAGATCATGGATGGTACGAGTGATTACAACACTCGCGTATCCTGGCCTGATTTTCGTGATGTCAGAGTTTCATACAAAATGAAAGGGGGAGATGGAAGGGTTACAGATGGCGATGCCTGCTAAATACATGTAGTGGTATATGTAGGCCTATTCTCTCAGGACATACAGGGGATTTACCAGGAATGGCAAATTATTCGCCTTGTAGGCCTAGTGTCGATGATAATAATTATGTTAAGTATTCAAAATCAATCTCACGAATCTCACAAAATGTTGTATAATTTAGATTTTGTTATTACACGAGTATTCTATTGTGATGCGTTATGGTGAAATGTCATATTTAAACTTTATGCGATAAACGTTGTAGAAATATTGAATATAGTAATTTTAACCTTGTACTACTCTTTAAATATTGCATAAGTAAAACTTTGAGATGTAAATGTTGTGCATTTATTATATGTTAGATTATTTGCGGTAGTCGACATTAATTGGTATTTTAATATGCTGTATGTATATTACAACGCGCCTCTCCTTATCATTATTTATTGGTGTAAATAAAATAAAAAGTAAGATATTTTATATTATCGTTTAATTGACAACAAACACCATCAGCGTGCTTAGCAAAGAGAAGGGAAGAACATTAAATAATTTTTGAAGATTGCAACGATTGACTATTGTTTCTGACGGTCAAATTAAATAACCCGAGTAGAATGAAGGTTGAAACAGTTGTCCATAGAGGGCGCTATCATGTTGTTGTACGACTGATATTCATTCGTATGTATGCCTAAAATGTAGTAAATAAATATTTAAACCCAAACTGCTGACTATTACACTTCGTTATTTCCCCTTCTTTCAATTTTGTTAATAAGGTCAGAAACGTAATATTTTACAGAGGGGCTGGTAGCACCAACTCTTAACTGTACACCAATCCAACATGTCAATCAAATAGCATATTGTTTTACCAATAAAGCCTTTCCGTGTGAACAGTTGCTATGTCGGTCAAACGCTTGGCTTTTATGCAGGTGGCGTGACCGAGTTTTCAGCATTGCTAAGGGTGGGCAGGGGCAATGGCCATAATTATATGGATTAGTGTTAGTATGGCCAGTAGTAGTACATGTATGGAGGTCAATAGGGCCAAGGGTATTATAAAACCTAATGCAACTAGATAACCTTTCTCATCTAATAAACAATGCGTTTATTTTCTACAGTCCAGTACTTATTTGATCAATTCTGTGAAGGCAATTTGCAAAATGCTTGCATTCAGTATACATGTATATGTATTTAACAGACATGCAACTTTGTAATTGCAAAAAAAGAGGAAATGGCCGAGCACACAAAACTTTGTAGTGATTTTCAGTTTTCTATAGCACTATTATTAAAGAAAAAAAGAGGAAATCAGCTGATCAGCTGAAAAGTTGCATGCCTGATTTAAGGAGTGTGAAGCACACACATCATGGACCACTGCAGTTATGGCTGCAGTCTAAACAGAGGGTCAGGACTGTGATCATTGTGTTGTATATTTGGGGGTAATCCGACGATGGTCACAGTTTAAAAAAAAACAGGAGGGTATAACAATACCCATCCCTTATTGTAAGTCAGAAATCTTTTTATTCTTTGTCCCAAGTGGAAGGTCAATTTCACTCCATTAGGCCCCACAAAAAAGTCTCTGGTTTCTGCACGGGTGCGCATCGGCATTGTTAAATTTCTTTTTTTCTGGCTATGAAACGATGTCCAATTAATTGCAGCCAAAATTGCTGGATTGATTGGAATTCTACCGCGCTGTGCTTTAAACGACTTTTTCAAATAGGGGTATGAACGTTTGCCCGATTTATGAGGCCTCTCGTAGCCACCATACTTTGTATATGAGAAATTTGGTCCCCGCATATACAATGTATCACATATTTCCCTGTTGGCAAACAATTTTTTTTTTTTTAAATGGCTGGGAAAAAAGCGCATCACCAACCGATTTTGAAGCCGACCGATGACCAGAAACCGGCAACTTCTTTTTTGCCTTACAATCATGGCCATTCCCTTTTCAAATGTGAAACTGAATGGGTGATTTCCAGCACTATGTATCAAAGTGCAATATTTTATTAATTCCTGAAAAAATACAAATGATATCCGTTCATGTACATGTGCCAAGATTGCTTGCGATACAAGGGCTTTTACTGCCATTGACCATCTCAAAGGGCCAGTATCGTCATTATCAGAGCAAACAGTACATGGAATTGGTGTCGTCATTTAAGCTGAACGCAGCGACTGAAAATTACTGGCTCATTTATGCAGCAGCAACTGTAATATGACCTTATCGTGTGAGGTATTATTTTCAGTCACCGAGTTAATCTAAAACTAGTACTTCGATTTCATGCACTATTGATCATGATGATACTGCCCCTTTCGAGTCTCAAGCAAGCCGTGAATTAGATTATAAGGGCAAAATGGGCACTTCCATTACAAAATCTAAACTGTCTATGTGAACATTTTAAAGGGCTTCTAGGGCACAGACCAGATAACCTTCGTGAAGTTCAAGGAATGCTCAACTTGGGAGTCATTCCATCACCTTGCCTGCAATATGGCAGACTCAGCAAGATCCTGAAAATAATCGTAAGAGATCTTACAAAACATGTTCTTTTGCAAAACAATAACAGACAAAAAATGAAACACAAGGAAAACGTATTGTCCCTGGATTTTTGTTTTTATTTGCGCAGCTTGGTTATATCAGATGATACATTCCACATTCCTCTGGATATAATTTCTGTAATTTAAGTAATGCAAGTGATCTTGTGTTATTAGTTGAGAAGGTGCTTGCAGTAATGTGTCCGAGACCAAGAAATGAGTAGATCATAAATGATACAATCTCTGTATTAATTCATCAATTTGTCTTCTTATACCAAGCCTGGGAAAGCAGGTACAAGATCAGTCCACAATCGCAAAAGGTATTCCAGATTCTTTAAGAAAAATTTCAAGATTTAATGGTGATAACATCCTCTTGCGACTGTCCCAAATAATAAAGAATCTCTTGGTAGCATTTGACTATCCAAACTGGAACAAATATCCTTCTATTATTGTGGATTTTCAATTGGTAACTCTAGAAGATCTGTTGGGGTTTTCCCATGGTGCTCTTGATGTAAAGAGAACGGACGTTCTGCCAGTTCTTCTTCAGCAGCGATACAAGGAAGTTAACACCGAGAGCGATGTTGCCGACCAGGTCATCGTCGTTCATGGAGACATTACCGATGGCAACAGCTAGGCACAAGACCTGTGATACAGGAAAATAGAGGGGTTGTATGCCATTTACTCAAAGACCCTTCCCTAACCATAAAAAGGAACCTCCATGAATTTATGAATACATTAATTTCTAAATTTCCCATGCCTGACACTAAGTTTAATAATAGCACCAGGATTTCCAGGACTACTGGATTCTTGATGAGTACAATGCACTTAATGATACTTCAAGAGCTCTTGAGGGCATTATTTTCTTGTTAAATACACAAGGTGGTATTATCTATTTATCATGCATTATCTCAGGGCTATGTATGCACAGATACATCTTCCAGAATTAACAATTTTTTAAAAATAAATAGAGAATTAGCTATTGCAAACTGCTTACTAACCTAAAGGATCTGTAGTATAAATGCAAAATAATTGTTATTAGCCTTATGTTTCAAACCTAGCAGGTTCTTTCTCAAAGAAAAAAACCCTCTTTCTTTGAGAAAGAACCTGCTAGGTTCGAAATGTAAGGCCAATAACAATTATTTTGCAAATTTTTAAATAGTAAGCCCATTCAGATTCCATTTGATATCAGATTATTAAAGTTCCCTCAGGAGATTAAAATGGATGAAATCTTTTCAATTATTTGGCAAGACCAAAGGTAGATATTTCCTTGTATGTATATATTGTCCTGTTAAACGATGGAGCAACTGGTATTGCCCATCAATGAAACTCATAGCTTCTAATCCTAATGCAGATCTCAGAGTTATTCTAGAGCTGTGGGTAAGTTCCGTTTCAACATGGTATTTCTGATAATACATGCCAAACTTATATCTCATCACAGATCATGCAATTTATGTATCCCGATAGTCCAACTATGGAGCAAACGAATATTGGAAGTCTTATATAGAGTGGAATCTATCACAATGCGATACTGAGCACTTGACATTATTCAACTTTCTCTGCTCTGCGTTGCAGTACTCAGCACTACAGTTGCTATAATAACATTAAAAAAAAAACACACACAATAAAAGTCTCTGGTTTCTTGTCTCAGACCTGCGCGTCAGCATTTTTAGTTTACTTTTTTTTGGGCTATGAAACGATGTCCAATTGCTGCCAAATTCGCTGGATCGATTGGAATTCTGCTGTGCTGTGTTTATTAATGACTTTTTCACATAGGGGGTATGAACGTTTGCCCGATTTGTGAGGCCTCTCTTAGCCATCATACTTTACACCCATTTTGAAGCTGACCTATGACAAGAAACCAGACACTTTGTTTTGACCTAACCTCACAGGTACCCATTTCTACTTGCCTATGATAGTACACAATCTATGATAGTGACAGAGGGGGCTCAAAAGATGAACACAGGACATGATCTACAAATAAATATATATACACAATCCCATCCAAGAGAGAAAACAAAATAAGCACTGTATACCTTCTTCATCTGGAACTTGATGGTAGCCTTGACTTCCTCAACCTTGACGACCAACTGGTCTGAGTGGGTCACAAGTGTGGGAAACTTTCCGGCTTTGTTGAGTCCAGGTCCAAGGAGGCGAGGGATTTGTTTGATGAGGGCCTCTGATGCCAGGAAAGCATCATACTTCTTGGCTGTCAATGGAAAATAAAGGTGATCGTTTCAAAATATATTAAAATTCAATGTGATCAGATGTATCAAAATTAATTAGACAAAACAGCCAGTAGTTGCAACATCAAGTTCTCCTTTCTCATTTACATCTCATGTCATTCAGATAGGCTATATAATAATAATAATAATAATGTGTGGACTTATATAACGCACGTATCCACCAACTAAGTGGTGCTCAAGGCGCATTATATCATTACCCCTGCTCATAAATCATTCCTGAAACCATCTCAGCTCCCTGGGGAGTATACAGCTCAATTGCTGCCATTAATAACAATAATAATAATGTGTGGACTTATATAGCGCACGTATCCACCAACTGAGTTGTGCTCAAGGCGCATATTATTACCCCTGCTCATAAGGCTCATAAATCATTCCTGAAACCATCTCAGCTCCCTGGGGAGTATACAGCTCAATTGCTGCCATTACAGCGCATATAGGGCTAATCAACCAACTCTGCCCTCACAGGTACCCATTTAACCCCTGGGTGGAGAGAAGCAATTATGGTTAAGTGTCTTGCTCAAGGACACAAGTGTCACGGCCGGGATTCGAACCCACATTCTGCTGCTAACACCAGAACTTGAGTCCGGTAAGCTATATGCGTTTAACATGTGACCATTTTTCGTTTTATTTATTTGAAACCTATGATGTACGTGTAAAAGTGACAATATCGTCACGATCAACAGGGCATGGAATCGGAGTGCTAGTTTCAGATTAACTGATAAATGAACCAGTAATTTTCAGTCACTATGTTCATCTTAACCCTAACTCCCTAAGCATTGTTACTGAACAATAAAAATCCTTCAAAATCCTCCAACTGCTTTTGTTGTCTAGGGAGTTAGGGTTAACCTTTTCATTACCATTGGCGACGTCAGACAACACACATACCCCATGTTGCTTACCATTGGCAACTAAGCAGACCAAGGTCAACTTAGACGGCTGTATTTTTTCCTTCTTCGCAGTCCATACCCATGCTATATATGGTTGGAAAGACTGATTCCTTATCTAATGGTATAGCCCAACCTACATGTTGCTATTATAGAAATCAGACATAATACAAGTCAATCCTTTCAATGGCCATTTGTGCTATGGAACGCCATACGCTTGTGAAAACAAGGTCAGGGGAAGTAAAATGAATAACCGGATCATTTTTATAAACTATCATGTTGATTTTGGTATCACATGAAAGGGAATTTCATGAGCAACAATCACTTCATTGAATATATCTTTCTCTAACAAATTCTTCCTGCAAATGTTTGCATACTGTTGTGCAATGTGTGAATTCATGCATGACTGGTCGGGGAATTCGGCAACCAGTGGGGCATCTGTTGAAACAAATCGGTAATGAAAGGGTTAAACTGGGACACAGATTCCATGACCTGTTGAACGTCTGCTCTGATCATGACAATATTGTCCCTTTAATGCAAAGCGTAAGTTATGTAACCTTTCGGTCACAAATGACGTCAATGCAAGGGTCTGCAAGGTGATCCATACAGGAAACTGACGAAAAACCTTTTAGCCTAAAACAAAAACAAGAAAACTAGACGAGCGATTCTTTACCCAGTTTCTTGACTAGCTTCTTGTTCTTGTTGAGTTTCTTCAATGCCTCAGCATCCATACATGGAAGATTGTTAGCCTTGGCCTCATCACAGTGCTGCTGGTCACCCAAGACACAAACCTTGTACTTGGGACGAGGGATTGACCTCAATCTACATTTGTATGTTTAGTACAAAATATACACACAGAATGAGTTAGGTAATGCATGCATGTACATAAAATGAACCCAATAGGTTTAATATGCCCCATCTTACGCAGCCCTTGATTACTGAGGACTAAGTTGCAAGTGAAATTCTTTTTAGTGATAACAATGCAGATCTCAGAGTTATTCTAGAGCTGTGGGTAAGTTCCATTTCAACACGGTATTTCTGATAATACATGCCAAACTTATATCTCATCACAGATCATACAACAGGAAGATACATACTACAGAAGTTCTCATCACAGATAAATGGGTGGGGTTGGAAATCATGTTTGGAAGTTGTACAATACAGATGATAATACCTCCACAATGTACCATTTCAAATGGTGAAAGTGTTTTTGTGCCTACATCTTAGAAACAAGAAACTAGTGAGCATTAGATCCAAACTGTGCAATTAATGAAATTCTAAATTCTTACTTTCATCAGGGTTTAAGCTTGTGTCAAATAAACCATCACTTTGTCGGCATTTGACTGCCTTCCCAGTTCTTTATAAAGACCCTGGGTTTGGGTCTTAGCGAGGGGGACTTCAATCATTTTTTCGGCAGTAAACTACCTCCCCAGTTATTTTAAGACCCTGGGTAGAGGTCTCGTTAGAGTCACACCGATTGCTCAGTGTGATCCAAACTCTCTGATCATGGGCCGCAATTCAGATCAGGTGGGTCAAAGGTCATACGAAGACGCCATACTTGACAGTGCCGGAGAATCGCTTGTCCCTCTGTGGATCGTAGTTCTTCAAGTTGATCTGCAGCTCGACGGTCTCGAGGAAGCATCGTTTGCTCGCTTTACTCCCCTTCAGGACCTTATCAACAGCATCGTACAACGTCTCACGTGATACCTTACTGTCGAGAGAAAAATAAATATACATAACAGCAAAAGAAACGTCACCCCCTAAATTTTGATAAGTCTGAGAACGTGTTTAGCTTATGTGTCCTCAGACGTCATGCATGACGAATTTTGAGGTCAACCAAATTTGCCACATTGTGTTCGTGTTACACTCCATACTCATAATATTCTTCATTAAACAAATTATATTAATTATAAAATGAAAATAATAAATATTTTTAGGGGTGACGTTTCTTTTGCGGTTATGTATATATGATCTATAATTAAAATGGGCAGTCTATTCATAATTTTATATAAATATAAACATGATAATTAACAATTACTTTCATCATTCTAGGCTAAATAAATCTAGGAAGTAATATATTCCCAAGTAATAGTAATATTAATAGTAATAGTAATAATAATAATAATAATAATAATAATAATAATAATAATGTGGACTTGTATGGTGCACGTATCCACCAAACTGGTGCTCAAGGCGCATTACATTATTACCCCTGCTCATCAGGCTCATAAATCATTCCTGAAACCATCTCAGCTCCCTGGGGAGTATACAGCTCAATTGCTGCCATTTCAGCGCATATGGGCTAATCAAACACAACAACTAACTCTGCCCTTACAGGTACCCATTTACCCCTGGGTGGAGAGAAGCAATTATGGTAAAGCGTCTTGCTCAAGGACACAAGCACCCCGGTTGCAGCTGGGATTCGAACCAACATTCTGATGACTCAGCCATCAGAACACAAATCCGATGCACTAAACCGCTCGACCATGGCACTCCACATAATAATCAAATAAAATAAAACACGTGATTTGTTGACTGAGGGCAAGGGACACTATGTTTTGGGGACTCTTCCCAAGGGTTTCCAAGCATCCATGTAGGTTTCTGGCATAAAATCTGCAATTTCATATGCAACTTATATTTTCACCCCAAAAATGTATGTTATGTAACATATAACATGAGTCAGTTTCCCTTGTCAGCTTGTGAAGATTTATTAAGCACATTATTAACATTAATCAAGCTAAGCCATTAAAATCATATGCTAGATGAGTGGATAATTGACACTACTTAATTGGTAAAGACTGTTGGCGGTGAAACCATGTCAAAAATTCTCTGTTGACCTTGAGTAGTATTTAGTTCTGAAAAGAACTGGTGGTCGGTTCATTGACTGGTGGTTAATAGTTGTGTTAAGCTTAACATTAAAGGGAATATTGCAAGATAAAACTAACTGGTGTCATGTTAATTCAATGGGAAAGACTACAAAGTGTATGAGAATGTGCGTGATGACCTCGAGCAACACAATTACATTAATAATAATAATAATGTGGACTTATATAGCGCACGCATCCACCAAACTGGTGCTCAAGGCGCATTATATTATTACCCCTGCTCATCAGGCTCATAAATAATTCCTGAAACCATCTCAGCTCCCTGGGGAGTATACAGCTCAATTGCTGCCATTACAGCGCATACAGGGCTAATCAAACACAACAACCAACTCTGCCCTCACAGGTATCCATTTACCCCTGGGTGGAGAGAAGCAATTATGGCAAAGTGTCTTGCTCAAGGACACAAGTACCCTGGTCGCGATTCGAACCCACATTCTGACGACTCAGCCATTGGAACACAAATCCGATGCACTAAACCGCTCGACCATGGCACGACCATGGCACTCCATTGACCAGTGTACAAAAATAAAACGAAGAATTCTTTGATAATTTCACAAAAGTGAATGATTCAATAGTGGATTTTATGGCAAAGTTGTCTGCTTGGATAAGAATCAACCTCATCACCGAGTTTTACGGTACCATAAGTAACAGAGCAGAAGTTACAAATATTTTTTTTTTAAATCAAGTTTTTTTTGGTACATGTGGGCTAACATTAGGCAAGGATACTGAGGGATGTCCAGTGAATATAAGCCTAATCGGAATTGCCGCAAGCATGCGCATTGACTTGAAAAACAACCTCGTGTCATGGAAAACCGAGTATCCTTGCGTATGAGGATATGTAAAAAGCCAATGGGGAAAATTTTGTTGGTGATATGTTGCAGGCTTAATTTTTTTTGGGACATATTATGACGACAACATGGAGAATATTTTTTGAAATTGGTTAGATATAATAATTTAAGTATTCTGTTTATGATCTTATCAATTTCGAGGAACAATTCTCCGTAATGTTGTCATAATACAAAAAAACTTGCCTAACACCAAAAAAATTGCCCTCTTCTGACTTCTTACATATATCCTCATATGCAAGGGTACTCATTTTTTCCAAGGTGCAAGGTTGTTTTTCAAGTCAATGCGCATTGCTCGTAGCAATTCCGATATGGCTTATTGCTGGCTCTAACGTTACTCATTAGAATGGGGCTAGGATCATGTAGGATATTCGCACTGTGCATATTCGTAGTCCTCTAACGCTATGATAGTTTAACGATAGCGGTAAATTTGCATCCGGTGTCTTGAGACTTGATGTGCATTGACGTTGTGTACACTTTTGCTTTGCAAGCATGTTGTGGTCTTACGCACTCAACTACTTCTGCCGGCCAGTGATCACTGGAGTGTAGCTGCAGTAACTGTATCTCATAGGTCTTGCCATTGGGTTGAATTAGACCTAAGAGCTATAGACTTTGACTTTGGGTGAACCTCAGGGGAATTTTGGCTCCTTTTCAATATCTCAAAAAAATACTACCTTAATTAGAATTCCCTTTTTAAAGAATGAACCAGTAGTTAAGTCAGCTATCTTATCAGCAACGATCAATACCGATAAAAATACTGAAATTTGACTTTTTTTGTCAGAGCAACTCACCAAGTAAATGAAGTTCCATGCCTTCGTACGCTCAAGTTAAATTAGACAGGTTCCAAAGATTGATGTGTACTATTGCATACATGTACATACTTGGATTCCAGACTATCGTTAACTTGGTGTGAAATATGACATGCAACCGAGACTCCAGAAAGGTATGGATTCTAGGATATGTTTTACATGCGCAATAAGTATGATGAACATGCAAGGCTTTTTAGTAAACGGCTGTTTGATGGTATTGATTGTTGCTGATACATTCAAAAGATAGCTGTCTTATTACTGGTTCATTCTTTATAAAGGGAATTTTAATTAAGGTAGTATTTTTTGAGATATTGAAAAGGAGCCAAAATTCCATAGCCCCATTCTGGGGCCATTGCACTGGACTCCCTCCTATCCTTGGCCCTAGCACCACATGTACAAAAATGGAACGGTTTTTCTTTTTTTTCAACTTTTGATCTGCTAATTATTACAAACTAAAACTTAGTACTTAGGTAAACCTTGCCCAAGCAGACACTTTTGGCATAAAATCCATTATTCTGGGATATCTCACTTTCATGAAATTTTCAAAACATTTTTTAAATTTAAAAAATTATAATAAAATTTAAATTTCACCAAAATTATCGATCTCACAATAGTGAACTTTATGCCAAATGTGTCTGCTTTGGCAAGCTTACCTAATCACAAAATTTTAGATCATAATAATTAGCAGATCAAAAGTTGAAAAATCGCTCTTTTTTGTTACATGTGGGGCTAGGGCCAAGGATACGGAGGGAGTCCAGTGTATTGGCCATAGAATGGGGCTAAAAATTCCCCTGAGGGTCACTCAAAGTTTTTAAGTCAAAGTCTGTAGCTCTTAGGTCTGATTCGACCCAATGACAAGACCTATGAGATACAGTTAACTGCAGCTAACTGAAGTGGAGACATTCCGTGCGTACATACCGTAATTTCCGGAATATAAGCCGCGCGGTGTATAAGCCGCACTACCCCAAAATCACCAAAACAAGATTCATGTGTCAACGTATAAGCCGCACCGCGTATAAGCCGCAAACACAGAGGCCCGCCGATCGCCACCACTGTCGACATTTCGCCATAAAGGGGTCATTGTGTTGCTTCCAGTCAAAATGTATTGAAAGAGACACAATAGCATACCAAGCTACAACCTTGACAAGTGAAAATTGTGAATACTAATAGTAAAGTTTGCGGTACATTTTACGATGCCCGAAATACATGTGCATGTACAGGAATCAACGGCACTGCTTGTGGGATCGATGTTTCTTCGACTTCCACGTGTTTCTTGACATCGTTAAGGCCACTCATGGCTACACGTAGAAACTGCGGCTGCATATTTTACAAAATGCGCGGAAGTTCCCAAGTTTGGTGGCAGCAATAACTGCAGCTTTTCTGAGCATTTATCTCGAAATTTCTGCACCATTTTTATTTTTGCTGTCTGCGTCCCCAGCATCACTATTTTACGGGCATTCGGAATGTCGAACGAGTCCCGCTGGTTGCCTGCTTTCTGCACAACGACTGTACATGTAATCACTACAACGGCAACCAACGAAACGATGACTCATCGCCTGCCACGCTGTAATCTAATTTTCCTATTGGCTCCTTCCATAGACACTTATATAACGCCGAATTTTCCACCATTGGCCTCTGGTACACGCATGGCATAGACTCATCTTTACCATCTACGAAATGGATTCGATGTCACAGCTAAACGCTGTAAATGTTTTTTTTTCAGAAGTTTTGAATAAATTCAGGTATCGAACCGCTTCACCAAACTGACAATGACCAGACCATTTTCGCCACGAACAATAAACAGGTTATTAGGTTTCTGTTTCGTCTGTTTACCAACCATTTTATTGCTTAATTGTGCATTGTGTTTTGTTCAAGCATTCATACCGGGCGATAAGTCTGCGAGTAGCCGACGTATAAGCCGCAGGCAACTTTTACCGTGTCAAAATCAACGTATAAGCCGCGGCTTATATTCCGGAAATTACGGTACATCAACTGCAAAATACACCAAACGCAACGCACTATAGCTGGATGCCAGTCAACTTGCCCCCTCACAAAGTCGCCCCCCCTACAAAGTCGCCCCTCGGCAAACTCGTCCCCCATAATTTTTTGACGCATTTCACGCTATTGAGACTGGTTTAACGCTAATATAAGAGAGTAATTAAAACATTATTATAATAAATGCATGACATACAGGGCCATAACTATTTTAATGAATCCACTTATTAATCTTATAACTCCATGGTAAATTAATTATTGTTAACATAAAAATCAAATATAAAAATCATTTCAATTGACGTTTTATTTTACGAAAATAAATATTACAAGAAATAATTCATTTACAGTTACAATTAAATAGAATAAATAGAAAACTAGCTAAACAAAATACTGAATAAAATAAATAAGTAAAATAAATAAGTAAAATAAAAAAGAAGTAATTGCGTACAAAATACAGATAATTAAATTGTAATTAAATCAAACAAAGCAACTTGGTAAATTTTTCATAGTATATACATAATACACAGTATACGTAGTAAAATAAACTGTTTTAGTTGCAACTGTTGAATTATTTCATGTAATATTTATTTTTGTTAAATATAAAACGCCCATCGACTCAATTATTAGGCCCTTTGATTTACTCTCTTACTTAAATCAGTCTCAATAGCACCTAATAATTCATTAAAATAGTTATATCCCTGTGCCTCCTGCCTTTATGTTTTATTTGCTCTCTTATATTTCAACCAGTCTCAATAGCATGAGTTGCCCCACCAGCGTGGCACGGACCTGAATCCTCAGCCACATCGCCGTTATATCCATTGTGTTACTAACGCAGGATTTTTGTAAATTTGAAGCACTCAAACTTCGACGTATATTTGCAACCTTATTTCGACACACCAGACTGCCTTACATGTTGAACTATCCCAGCGCCCCCCAAAAATGGTGATTTTACTTACATATATATTTCGTGAAATATCAACCTGAAAATATTACACGACGATCGGCAGTTTGCAGGTTTGAACGAGGGCGGCCATATTGAAGAGAGGTCAACGGAAAAACAAATTGCGCACGCAACAATTGTACGATGGCTGTTTTGTGTGTGCACACACTTGCTTTATTTTATTAGCACTATACGACCACGTGATGTCGCCTAACATCGAGCAGTTTTATAACAACCGTCGTAAAATTGTTGCGCGTGCAAGTTGTTTTTCCGTTGACCTCTCTTCATAAATTCAAGATGGCCGCCCTCGTTGAAACCTGCAAACTGCCGATCGTCGTGTAATTTTTTCGGGCTGATATTTCACAAAATATAATTGTAAGTAAAATCACAATTTTTTGGGTGCGCTGGGATAAACTTGTTAGTTCAACGTATCTATTGTGTCGAAATAGTTGCAAATATCGTCAATTTGAGCGCTAAGAAATTTACAAAATCCACACATGTGGCTAAGGTAGGCAGATTCACGCAAACCGCCGTTGGTGGCGCTATTTTTCATATGCTTTTGTACTGTAAAAGTTTGTGACCTGCCGAACTTTCATGGTAAAATTCTAATATAAAGGGTAGTCTATGGATGTAGTCACTTCTAGTGTCGATAAATGGATACTACACATCGTGGTTATTCTAAATGATCAATCCATGCCAACTGTAACGCTATTTCTTAAAACAGTGCAACTTGCTGAAAATAGACTTTGTTAGTACTACAAGGATACATTGCAGGTAATATCGTCCCAACCTTTCCATTGAAACTGGATCTTAAAATGACCAAATATTTAAATCCAACAAAAATTGTAACTTTTGCATAGGGTTAACCTGTCATGACCATTGACCCCTCATTTTCTTTCTAATTTGTTGTTCTATCCAGTGATATGACATTTAAAAGCATTGAAGCAACTTCAAATTTTCATGAAACTGCCTAGCTAAGGATTCAGGTCCGTGCCACACTGGTGGGGCAATTATAGGCCTAGATGCGTAAAAAAATTACGGGGGGGGCGAGTTTGTCAGGGGGGAGGGGGCAAGGGCGAGTTTGTAAGGGGGCGAGTTGACTGGCATGCCTATAGCTGCCCTATCCATCAACACTGATCTAACAACATGTGCCCTCAACAGCTCATGCACGGTGCGAATATTAATTATACTGCCAATAACTGTTGTTAGTCAAAATGCACCAAACCAAAGACGGAACCACTGGGATGATATATTTCTTGTCTATTTTACATTGTTACTGAAATTTTATTAATATTTATAAAGGCTTATACTGAGTAAGCTCTTAGCTTTAAACATATTTATATTTTAAATAATATTATGGCAAAATAAGCATGATTATGTTGGATTTTTTAATAATAAATTTTACAACCTCATCGTGATCGTGTGGAGATCTTGCGCAAAAGACTGAAAAAAGGGCGGCTCGTTCACAAGTTTTTTTTTTAACATTAAGGTTCGTATAAAAAATATATATATATATAGGCCCGAGAATAAATAGAGGTAATATTATATTAAGTAATATTATATATCTATGCGTATTTAATAGAATTTTTATTTAAATTATGAAAAAACTAACAATTATTTGTACAAAATCTTTTGGTATAATTTCTGAAATAACGTGGACAGGTCTTTACGCCCAAGTGGGCGTGTAAGAGCCGTTCAGTAAGGACAGTGTCAATGAAAAATTTGGGCTCGCTTACTATCATTTTTCTGCGCACTATGCGCTATGCTTATAAAGTGGAATCGTCATACATTCTGTGTACTTAGTGGTTGTACACAATTTCCGGGGCAAAACTGTGAAAGTTTTCTGCAGATTCATGATACTAAAATAACAAAATGGTCCCGGTAAACAGTAAGCAGCTTGTTCCTTCCGAGGTAGGTTAAAAATCAAAAGACAAAATGGAGTTTTGCCTTTATTATTGGTATTAAATATGAACGACAGTCAGTCGACCGTCGTATCACGCAGTCGTCACAACTGCATACTCAGACTCTGTGCTCAAACTGTCTCGGTGTTTATGTTCATTTTTGTCAATGCCTCAGGAGGCTCAGCCAAGCACATAAAGACAAGGATGATGTGTACTACTGCCACCTTCTCTCTAATGTTACAGCTCTAATCGTACAGTTTTATAACAATTAACCTCACCAGTTTAATAAAATAGCTGTAACACCCTATTTAAGTAACTTTTTTTCTTCCAAATACATCAAATTGAAACTCTAGCTGAGACTGAGAGAACATCAACGGTGCAATTTGTTTTTGAATATCTCTTTCGGTTCTTGAGATAAGACCTTTTAAAATTTGTAAAATCGTTACTTTGTGTGCCGCTAATAAATTTGACCATCAAAGCATTTATGGTACCTCATTTCACAAATTATACAAATATGTTAAGTTGTACGGGTAGAATGTCGTATCCGACCGCCACTTTTTCTCATTCAATATAACCAATAATGTAATCGTACCTACCCAGTAAGGTGGAGAACATATGGATGATGATGGACACATACTTCAAATTATTCCACTCCAGGATATTTATTTCATGAAAAATCAGGCATTTTTTGCATACGATGACTTCCTCAGTCATGTCAGTCTGATCTTGTCAACTCCCCCGTTAGTGACCAACACGGTCATTGTACATGTACATGCACAGTGACAACTATAATAGGATCCTTCTGTTTTCTGAAGGGGAATAAAGTCTGAAACCATCATAAAAGTGGATTTTAAAGATAGTTTTCGCTTTCTGTAAATCGATAGAATAATTTTTTAACTGGTTAGTGGCTGCAAAAAAATCCCCCAAAAACCTTTAAAAGTGGTGGTCGGATCAGACATTCTTTCCAGTTATACATTAAACTGAAGCTATTAATGTGAGGAATTCAATGGTGTTATTTGTTTTCTAATAGGACATTTAGTTCTTGAGATATTGGCTGTTGAACTTGGAAAAGTTGTGAGATTTAAGCAATAAATTAGAAATTAACAAGTGTGACATGGAGCACTATGTTTTTTTATTTTAAATTTGATGTTTTTGTGGTATAGAATATAAAAATAATTTAAAAAAATAGTAAAGTGTTAATTTCAATCATTATAGGCCCAGTTAAATGAAAAAAAAGTTTAGAAAAATGTTACACTTCACTGTTAAATAATCATGCAATGCATCAATCATTTAGGCGGATTAATACTGTACAACAGTAACAATATCTGAACTTGAACTTTAATATTCCTCTGAGACCATATATGCGTACATACATGACATACTCGCCATCATTGTTTAACAATTGGCCCCAGAAATGCCCTTTTCGCGAGAGTTCACAGACAGTTTTTGTTTATATTGCTCAAAAACAGTCCAGATAATGTTAAAATCCATGTTGCTAAAATGTGGCCATTGATTTAATATAAATTTGAACACTTTATTTCAAAATCTTTCCTTTTTTTTTTGGACTAAAAATGCCGGAAAGTTAACAATTTCTTACCTGTCAAATACTTTTTCCTCCATTCAAAATGGCTTGTTGGTATATCAAAGTGATCATGCTTCACACATTGACCCTTTTGTCGACATATTGAAGAATCTCGCAAAATTTCAACGAGACCTCAAAACCGGGTCAAATGTCAAAAGTCAGGTCAAATCGGCAATCTGTCGGAGTCACAAGCAAAAAGTCGTCCTCAAAACTACGCACATTTCTGGACAAATATCTCATCAGTAATCTTGTGGATGGTCTTAAATTGAAGAGTAAGTATTATTCTACATAATCTTGTGACTATTGTGGGAAGTTTTTGGACCGTTTAGCTTCTATGGGTTCCAGAACTTTTTTGTTTGTTTACATGGTGGCACATAGGCAAATGCGTTAAATCACGTTTGGGTGTTATACCTAATTAATATACCTATAATATTAATAACAATAATAAATGACTGACACAGTAACAGTAACACAAAACACCTAACAATAATGTGACTCGGACTAGAGAGGAAAACCTGAAGGAGCGAGAGGGCCACTGAGACTCAGACTGAAGAACTCAATGTAATCAAGCATTGACCTTTCTGCAAATACTTCTGTGCGTATGTGCGATCTTATTTGCGTAATGCATGCTGCCCTAGCTATGCTGCCCGAGCTATGAGCATTATTCATTTAGTCATTAAAACCCTCCTACACATTGAAGCCACTCCCAACCACTAAATTCTGTTCTTCAGCAACCTTCAGTACATACATGTACAAGCCTGCTGTCCTTTCCAAGTAATCTTACAAAATCAACTGTGTGCCACCCAAGCCCACTGTAAATGTTTGAACATATTAGTATGGCCTGCAATGTATCAATGGGAGACCACTTTACCCTGCAATCTCAGTGGTGTGACAGTACACAGAAGGGTAACCATAGGAGGCCACTGGCAACAGCTAATGGCTTGGAGTGGCCTGAATGGGTTGTTTCAAAAATTGCACTGATTGTAGGAGTGTTAAAGACGGGCTGTCTTTAATGACCTAATGAATAATGCAAATGTTTATGCTTTTATACACACTCATAGCCCCATAGTCCCACCCACCTTGCATTCATTCAAATGTTTTGGCATCCATCAATTATGCACATATGTCAACCATCAATCAACAGTGTCTGGATCCCCAACGTCAGGCATGGAACATTTCAGGTCATCGTAAAAACCAGGGAACCCATGGAAAATGTCATTCAAGATGGCACGCATGTGAACATTAGGTGTCCTTACAAATCTTTATAGGGAACCATTGATCTTATCTTGGATGTTATCATTAGTACAACATTTATTGATGCATTTTTATGAACACATAATTTCAGAGACGCCCAGCTCTGACTGTAGCATGTTTACAGTCGATCTCGGACTAGTCTGGCCAGAAACCTTGCTTGCAGCAGCTGGGTGTCTGTGAAATGTGTAAAGCAGTGTCTATAAAAATACCCCAATATCAATGTTATACTTATATCATTCAAGATGAGATCAATGTTTCAAATCAAATATTTGTAAAAAAAAAAGTGATTTTTGTTTGTTTGTTATATACATGTATTTTTGCTTGTGGGGGGGGGGGGGGGCAGCCATTTTCAAGGACACCTCTAATGTCTTGGATGACCTTTTCCCAAGTTTTTGTTCAGAATAAAGCGGGCTATTTTTTCTTCTTTCTATGATGACATGATATATTTCCTTGTATGACTTAACCCTATCCCCCTAGGTATTCTGGCTTGGAACCTTCCTGAATCTTCCAAAATCCATCAGTGCACTTTTGGAAACATGCCCTTATCTTCAAAATGCACCATGCATTTTCGTTGAGCTTTCATGTTCAGCACTTATGGCCTGTACTTCTTGTCAGGTAGTAATTTTGCCCCATTTGAAGAGGTGAAAGTACCAGTTTCCAACAGTGCTGGATTTTTCAACAAAAAAGTGCTCCTTGGAGGATTTTGATGGATTTGGGGTGATTAGGGTTAAGGTATCCTCACTTGTGTGGCACGGACCATTCTTGACTCTTGGCCACACGTCAGAACCAAGCCTTGCGCTCGGTGCTGATTCATAAATTATGTGCATGCAAACCTGTATGTACAGCTTGTAGACTCCATCAATGGTGATCTTACATACTTATATTTTGTTTGTAGAGATCTTGGAGCGAAAATATTGGCCTATGATTCAAAAGATAACAATGCGCACAAGGCTGTGTGGCTAAGGATCCAGCATGGTCTGTGTCACACTATGGGGCTAGATGTTCAGGAATTCTGACACAAAATTGTTGATTGATAGACAATGTACAGTACACGTACAGTACATGTATGCATAATAGGAGATATTCATACCAAAATATATGTACTGTACGCCAGGTGGGAAGGACTAATGCTGCTGTGAGTTTTTACATAGGCTTATAATCTCAATATGTGTTTATTTGTTTACTAAAACCCTCTAGTTGACATGGTTTTGAAATTGTGTCCAAAATTGCCTGCACCAGCATTATTGCCAACATTATTGCAAATCGCCAGACAGGTCAAAATCAAAGAGCTAGGCAAAAGGTTACCCCAAGGACAAAGTTGCAAGGCAGTTGACTGTTTTTGACCTGGGTGGCAAATTGATGGACAATTGCTTAGAGAATACTAACAGAGATAACCTACATGTAAAGACGACCCCCCCCCCCCCATTCATGTCATCGAACCCAGCAATATCCAGTCATGTGTGATGTTATCAGCCATGTCATCGAAAAACATGATATTTAGCAATTGTTTTCTAATTTATTTTGACTTTTCAAGAGTAGGGGCTTTTCTGAATGTTTAAACAAAAAGGGGTTTGGCGACAAGGTTTTTTCCATAGCCGGCCCTAGGGAATGAAACAAACTCCCTGTTCACATCAGAGACTCTTCTTCAATCCAGATTTTTTAAAAACTTCTCAAAACCTTTCTCTTTTTGTTTCCTTTTTAGCCACTGCTAGGTTTTCTTTCTCGCTTTAATCTTGTTAAAAGCGCTACTGTAAAACTGGTAATTTTCGTGCGAGTAATTTTTCACGCTCAGCCACCCTACCGACACATTCGCGGGTTGTTGCTTTCGCGCACGGTAAATATTTGACTTGTAGTACAATGCACACGATGTGGTTGACACATATTTACCACTTCAAAAGGTGACCTAATTATAGTGCCGAAGTCGTGCACCGGCGCTGTGCACGATGCTTATATACATGTATGTACATGTAGGTACGTCTTCATTACGGGGCCGGGGGTAGAGGTAAACAAAGAAAATATTAGTAACTTACCAATCCACCGGGTGGGTAATAAATTCGCGTGTTTTTAAATTCGCGCTGTCTAATCGTTACGCGAAAAGCGCGAAAATACAGTATATAAATACCCCATTTTATTTAAAATTAAAAAAAAAAAACTTTTGTTAAATATTTTACCTTTGGTTGAGATAAAACAACTTATAAATGTTTAGTTTTTTAAAGACATTTAACTGCTCTAAAATGGGGAAGGGTGAATTATTGATATTTGCTTAGAGCCCCAGTTAAGGTTCGAGTGCCAAACATTAGGCCGTATTCATAAAAATAAGTAATTACTTACTAGTAAATGCTATAAGTAAAAGCAACAGCTAGGTAAGTAAAAGGTCTAGTCTAAGCAATTGCTAAAAATCTTATTCATAACCATTTGCTAAATGATTACAGTTGTTACTTGCCTCGGCTAGTAAGTTCTCAAGTAGTTGCTATTGTACTACAGTACCATCCACGAGTCTCGGTATTTGGTGGTATGAAGGTGTTTGCAAGCCATTCCACATTTTCTTTGTCAAACCTTAATAAAGTTCTGTAAATGGTAGGGTTGACTTCATCACGATTAAGCCTGATGTTATACACCTTAGGTTGTGGTCTTGGACGTAAAAACATGGCAGAAAATGTGATATGTCTGTATTGGCTAAACAGCAAGCTAAAAATTAGGTGCTTGTACAATCACTAGTAAATGCTAGTCGAAGGTCATTTTTATGAATACAAATTGAAGTAGGTGCTAATTTCTCTAGCATTTACTTATAAGTAAAAAGCAATTACTAATGCTTAAAATTTGTAGCTTTTACTTGAAAGTCATTGCTTATTTCTATGAATACACATTTAAGTAAAAGGTTAGTAAAAGGGGGTTGTTACTTTAGTAAAAGCAATTACTTATTTTTATGAATACGGCCTATTGTGTACGCCAATTGAACTATCTATAGGTACATGTATGACTACACGTATGACCACACAAGCGTGTTTGTTAAGTAGGATGATTTAACATGTTCAACAGCTGAGAGACGCGGTCATGTCAATTATAGTTACTAGAAGTTAATCACACTGAATTGAAAGTAAGTTTTAGAAGGGGAATACAATGGGCCGGATAAATAAAAGTTAGCAATTGCTTATCTAGTAAAAGCTCAAGCAATAGCAATTGCTTAACAAGTAAAAGCTCAAGGTTAAGCAATTGCTTAAAAATGTATAAATAACCTTCTTCTTTGACTAGCACCTGTTGCTTGGGTGGGTTAGCAATTGCTTATGGGTATAACAATGATGGGAGGTCAGTTCCGATTAGCCAAGTGGTTGTATATGAGGCATGTGTTAGCAACATGGATGCTGCCGAAGAATTGGGGAGTGGTACAAATAGTGAGCAATCTTTGAACGAACTGTTCGTTAGTATAATCAAAGAGTACCCTGTTCTAATCGAGAAAAGTCAGTTGCGGGGTAAAAGACATGAAGGCAAATGCACTTAAAAAGCACAAATGTCAATTGCTACCAACACAGGTAAAGCCATGGATGAGAAGCAAATTTTGAAAAAGATAGCAAACATGAAAAGTCAAGTGAAGAAGAAAACAGATGGAATGCAAACAGGAAATAGGAAGATTGTTTTGGTTCCATGGGAACAAGATCTGTACAACATCTTCAAAGGGGATGAAAACCCGACTATTACGAAGATGCCATGCGCCATTTCTGCTGGTTTCAAACCAAGTACTTCGACTGCTGCTAGCCATTCCAAATTTTCAAAATTGAACCGAAATAATTTCCGGTATCTGGTAGGATTGACTTCATCACGATTTATTCTTTCATTGTACACCTTTTCATGTTCCCTTACATGCATAAACTTGGCCATGATGGCAGGAGTAATGCAACATGCAAGTGTTAGCAAATGCGTAAGCTCCTCATTTAGTATCTTGTAAAAATATTAGCAAGTGCTACAAGTCATTAGTAAAAGGTCTGGTTTATTTATATGCTTCCAAGCAAGTGCTAATCTCTCTAGTAATTGCTTAAAAATCATAGCAATTGCTTTTGCTAACTACTGGAAGCAATTACTTGCAAGTAATTGCTCACTTTTATTAATGAAGATTTAAGAAAATGACTAGTAAAAGCAATTGCTACTTTTTATTTATCCGGCCCTATGTACATAAACTTGAAAAAAAAAATGAAAAAAAGAAGAAAAAAAAGAAAGAAAGATGGAAGGTTTTTCAGAGAAACAAATGTAAGGTGTTAGGTGCTTCAACACCTAGTAAATAATGTGGACTTAATAATATAAACAATATAGCGCACGTATCCACCAAACTGGTGCTTAAGGCGCATTACATTATTACCCCTGCTCATCAGGCGCATAAATCATTCCTGAAACCATCTCAGCTCCCTGGGGAGTATACAGCTCAATTGCTGCCATTTCGGCGCATAGGGTAAATCAAACACAACAACCAACTCTGCCCTCACGGGTACTCATTTACCTCCTGGGTGTAGAGAAGCAATTATGGTAAAGTGTCTCGCTCAAGGACACAAGTACCCTGGTCGCGGTCAGGATTCGAACCCACATTCTGACCCACACAAATCCGATGCACTAAACCGCTCGACCATGGCACTCCATAAGACATTTTACATTTTGCTCCCAGATGTAGTTTAAACATCTTGCCCAATAAATAGGGCAATCATTGGACATCACTCATATGCTTGGCTCAAGACCCCCATGTTTTCTACACAAACTGTTGCATAGCTGACAAAGTAATGAATCTGCAAAATGTTTGACTCATTTTGGCAGTGCGTTTTCATTGTTAATTATTCCCGTCTGTTTTTTATTTATTTTCAAAGCCGTAAACGTTTGTGTTTTCTTTATACAAACTTTCAAACTTATTCGTCACTTCGGCAAGTGCTGAAATCTATGGTACGCACTTCATTTCCACACAAAGTGATCCTGTTAAACACCTGGATTGTCGCTTAGTGAGATACTAAAATTGTATGTGCCGTTTCGCACACAAAATATTATCGGTGTACACACGTTGAAACTTGCATGTACCATGCTTACACAAGGATACATTATTTAAAAAAATCATACATGTAAGCGCAGTACATGTATGCTACAAATGTTAAAAAGAGGCTTTGTAAACATAACTGCATTATACATGTGAACAGTGAAGGGCAGAGTCTAGTTTAACAGTGTTGTGTCACTTGACTTATTTGTCACTTCGTGATAGATAGTATTTGACTAATAATTTGATAGATTGTGCTGAATCATCACTTGAAGTATTACTGATCATAAAACCATGTAAATATATTATGTAAAAACCAGTAGAGATGAAAATATACACTTTTAAAACCCTCAAACAGTTCATATCTCAAAACTGCCAAAATAGCCGATTCATCAGCTGTGCGACAAAATATACCGCAAAAGAAATTGAGTATAAATTCTCTGAAACTTCACTAAATGTAGTCATCATTTATGTTTTTCGAGATTACCAATCTAGTGAATATGGGCTTTAACCCTTCTATAGGTTTAACAGTCAAAGACACTCAAAATTTGTATGTCACTCCCAAACCATTGACTTTGTGCAGTGCACTCAAATAAATGCAAGGACATGTGGCTCTGGTAGGAGGTCAAACCAAAACCACTCAAGTGTATATGAGTCTGCTGCTAACTTATGCAGTACATACACAGCTCTGTGTGACTCTGCATATAACTTATGTACAATGTAGGACATACACAAGTGTGTTTGACTTTGCCACTAACTCTGCAGCACTCTTAGAGAAAAATACACATGTGTGAACAATTGGCAATGCAACCAAAAATACTCAAGTGACTGTCTGTGGGTGCGGTGCTTACTGGGCCAAATTTCAGCCTGGGCATAGGAGGGTTAAATTCCTCAAATGACACACAAAGTCTAAGAGTGTCCTAATTAGTAATTCACTGAAAAACATGTCCATATTTTTATGCAGGAAAAACAATGTCAGGTTGCCCTTCAGGAAGACCAGCCATCCAAAAGACACCACCTGACACCTGTAGATTTGTACCATATTACACATAAATTATCCTGCCGACTGTGTTGCTCCACCACTGTACTGGGTCACTATAAGCCAGGGTTTGAAGCAGGATTTCCAAATATGTAATTCTATGAAAAATAAGTTGTTCAAATGTTATCCTTATCATTCAATATTTAAATCATTTTGAATGATAAAGTTACTATACCAGCATGTGTAATACTTGCCAAATGGTACTGTGTGGTGAATGTCATGGCACCTATACAGCTTATCTTTCATTTGTAAACAGATAGTATTGAATGGTAAGTCATCTTGCTGGAAAGTTATACTGAAAGTAGGAGGGTTGATCTACAATACTTGATGTATAACCAATAGGCCAACCAAACTACATGTAGGCACCCAGACTTAATATTGCTGGCCATGTATGTGTGTGTACATACAGGTTACAATGCATTATTTCAGCTCTTGTTACAGACTTGCTTACACAATAAAAATGCCATAACAAAGTCTATAAAATTAGTCATTTAACGTGGACATGGTTGTCTGAGAGAGGAAGGAGATTGTTGGGACAGTGATGTGTCTTGGAGCCCAAAGGGACCATATGCCTTTGTTTGTTTAATCATCCATGTACAACAATTTAGAATTTGCCATACATTCGTCTGATTGAGGCCTAAGATCCCCCTTAAAGGGAAAGTACCGTCACGATCAGAGCAGACTTTCAACAGGGCATGTAATCGGTGTCCAAGTTTAAGATAAACACAATGACTGAATATTACTGGCTTATTTATATTATGCAGGGTCAACAGTTGATTATGACCTTATCATGTGGGGTAATATTTTCAGTCATTGAGTTAATCTAACAGTAGCACTCCGATTCCACGCCCTGTTGATTGTGACGATAGTGTCTTTTTAACCCTAACCCCCTAGGTATTCTGTCTAGGAGCCTTCCTGAATCCTCCAAAATCTATCAGTGCACTTTTGGAAACATTCATTTTTTGTTGATCTTTCATATTCAGCACTTATGGCCTGTACTTCTTGTAGTAATTTTGCCCCATAAGAAGCAGCATTTCCAACTGCTGAATTTTTCCAAAAAAAGTGCCGCTTGGAGGATTTTGATGGATTTGGAGTGATTGGGGTTCATGTGTTTGGCCTCCTTTTCTCTCACCCTCATGTGCTTTTTAAGTGTCAAAGTAATTTACCGGTGCGTGTTCCTTGAGTTTAAGTTTTCAGTACCTGTCATATTGAAACAATAATGAGATGATGATACAATGTATTTGTCCTTGGTTGTACAAGACATACATGCAGAATATTGATGAATCATTGTACAGGATGGAGTAAAACAGGTGGGGGTCTGATGACCCTGTATGACTACGCATTGTCACACAGGGCAAGCTTTATTAGTTTAATACGTGACTTCATATCCCAGACATGTAGAGTGACGAGAAACAAATCTGCTGTCTAGAATCCCGTAACAAAATCGAGTGGGAGCCTTCTCCAATTTACTGGTAATCAGTCCTATTAACCCTCCTACTTCTGGTACCTTTTTCATACAAGTTGATCCACCATTTGAAACATTCGCTTTTGTGGTTTTGAATGGTGAAATAACTGTGTACAGTATTGATTCCCCCAAATGGTTTTGAATGGTAGGTCAGCTAATACAAAACCTTGTTTGGATCTTTCCAAATGGTAGTACAGCTAATACAAAACCTTGTTTGGATACTTCTAAGTGGTGAATCAATGGACCCTCTATGCATTTGAATGGATTTGAATGGATTTGAATGGTAGTAAAGCTTGCTACCAACACTGTTCAAATGGTATCACCGTGTGTGTACAAAACCAATGGGCATTTTGGTAAGTGGAAATTTTGAATGGTTTCAAATGGTCAAACAGTAGGAGGGTTAATGGTCACTTTTCCCATTTGTCTGCATTTGTCCAGGACTTCAGTGCTGCGGACAGCCAACTGGTACTCTGTATAGTCCACGATATAACCAACCCCCAGTGGAACCGATGCAAGATCACCATCAATCTACCAGCACGTATGGCTGTGCGTGAGCTTTGTGATGAGATAGCCCGACAGGCCAACTATGAATCTGACACATTTAATCTGGTGTGGCAGAGGGGAGGTTCGGACAGCAGTGATGATGTGAGTTCTTCTTTCTCTTCTTTATCTTAACAGTTTACCTATTGTGGCAGAATCGCAATGCGCATCATACTAAGAAATATAAAAATGCTTGAAAAACTCCCATATGGGTTGTGTTAGGGGGCATGGCTAGAAGTTTTGAATAATGCCAGGTCCATGTCTATCGAAGGACTATCATTAACCAGTGAGTTTTATACTCCTATTCAATCATGCAGAAGCAATCTTTAAATGTATTAGCACGCAAGTCAATCTTTGATCTTTTTTATTATAAATAATAATAATAAACAAGTTAACTATCTATCTGCTTCCATACAAATCTATGTGACCCAAACTGAGGCCGTTCGAAAAATAGGCTGGGTCCATTTATGTATTCAGTGTTACAATCTGAATTGCCTTCAGGGACAAAGATGGCTACATCATGGTAAATGGAACGTGTTTATTATATGCCTCATAACTTCTCCAAAATGAATCTCTGATGTTGAGTTTACAATGATGCAAAGTGTGATTGTTTGGACTAAGTACCCCCCCCCCCCCCTGCCCCCAAGAAGAACATGGTCATTGTAGGTAAGACTAATTGCAGTGACACCATGTGAAATTCTCTGTTGAGTAGTAATTCTGAAAAGAACTGGAGGTTACAACTCAACGTTTCGATCAGTATGCTCTGATCGTCTTCCGGACAATGCCGGACTCTGGGAAATGCTGCTGCTTCAGTAGGCTGCTGGAGGATCACGTGATGACTGGATGCTGGAGGATTAGTGCGTTGTAATTGCTGAGAATTATTATCATTCCAAGTTATTTCAGCATGTGAATTCATTATGCATTTTTTCTTAGTGGCTACTTTTGAGGATCCTTAAACTTGGGCATTGTATGGAAACTGCAAGGATTTGCTCAGTCTTATTTCCCAGTCTTATTTCCCACTCATAGATTTGTTTTAGATTCATTTGTTTCAGTTCATTGTCTGTGCTAACACCATTGTTCCTTTCATGTTATGATGTGGTAGGTCGTGATGAATGAGCGCAGCCTCCAGTCCCTTAGAGAAGCTGGTCTTCTGCCCGATAATAAAAGAAACTACTTTCAGATTCAAGACAAGGATGGGATTCAACCCGTAGCCATTAATGTAAGTATGCACATAGGACCTGAGTGACAATCAAAACAAATCATATCCTATTTGTAGAGCTATCCTATTATAATTATTATTATTATTATTATTATTAAAGGTTTATTAAAAATCACGTTGCAACAAAAAAGTTGAATTGAGTGATTGAAAACAAATACACAAACACATAACATGAAACATTAAAAAAATACACCAATCATTAATAATTTACATTTAAAAATAAAAATACTTAAAAAGTTAAAGCAAGAAATAAAGTTCATCAATATAAAATTAAACCATGATGGGGAGAAAAAAAAAAATTAAAAAATTATGCTTCAGCATTCAGTAATTTAACATAAAAGGGGATTGGGATGTTCAGATATCTTTTTGTTACCCATAATAGGGATTGTCAGTTTGTTCGAATTCCTAAGACCCCGGTTGTGTTGATCCCCCCTGGTTGATGGTAGCCATTGACGGAATTGGTTTGAGTTGAAGAGTGAACTGGCAAATGTGTGGCATAATTTGTCTCTACGAGAGTGGAGGGTTGGTATATTGCACTTTTCTAGAGCATTATCATAGCTGAAGTAGTTTTGACCTAAAATAATTTTGAAAGCACGTTTTTGGATTCTCTCCAACGAGAAACACTGCTTATCCTCTGCATAAGTAGATGCATAATCAAGTGCGTAGTCATTAACCCTCCATAGCTGAACTTAAGTGGCAAGTAGCTATACTCAAAATCAGTCAACTGGCTATTTGGTGACCCAAATGTGCACACGGGCGCATATTTGACTGTTTTTTTTTGTCATTTTGACCACTCTGAACAATACCAGACAATTACGTAAAACTTGTAGCTTTGCATGGTGAAGAGGATAAGTAAGAGTAATTGCGGTGACACCATGTGAAATTCTCAATTGAGTAGTAATTAGTTCTGAAAAGAACTGGAGGTACAACTCGACGTTTCGATCAGTGTGCTCTGATTGTCCTAAGGAGAATGCCGGACTCTGGGAAATGCTGCTGCTTCAGTAGGCTGCTGGAGGATTACGCGATGACAGGATTAGTTCGTTGAAGCGTGCAGGCGTGCAGGCGGGAACTGTTGAGACTAGGTTCCTAGGAGTTGGGGGAAGGAGTGTGTGCTCACTGAACCGAATCAGTTGATGACAATCACAGGGGAAGGAGGGATATAGGAGATCCCTCAGTCTGGGGTGGGTTGTGGACTTTGGATATACATGTAGAAGATCCTTCAGTCCGTAGTAGTGGTCGCCAAATATCACTGAGGTAGAAGCCGATATTCTGTGGAACAGTGTCGTGTTTAACTATCTCGATGGCCTCTCTGATGTGTCTGGGGTGCCATGTGTCGATGGGTGTGATTAGTTGAGCTGCCTGCCAGTCGATTTGGTGGTCCTTGATATGTGAGTGCTTGACGATGGCTGACTTCTCAAAATCTCCTCTGCGGCCGTGCGCTCGGTGTTCTTTCAGTCTAATGGGGAGATTCCGCCCTGTTTCGCCGATGTAGACCTTACCACACTCACAGGGGATCCGGATTACACATAAGGTTTGACAGTGTTTGACTTTTAAGTGCACTAGATATACCTTGGCAAGTACGTAAATCAACATTTTGACTGATTTTGACCCTTGCAGTCACAGAAGGGTTAATGTACATGTAAGTACACACATAGGATCCGAGTGACAATCAAAACAATGATATCCTGTTCATAGCTATCCTCTGCATATGTAGACGCATAATCAAGTGCGTATTGGCTGCACACACGCTTCAACTTGTGGCTCCATGGCAAGAATAATTCATTGTTTATTTCTCTGACTGAGAACCTTTTGTCCCTAACCACGCTCAATGCAACAAGATGCAACAAATGTAAAAAGTTGTTGCATCTTGTTGCCCTCAGAGAACAAAAGAACCATTGTTCTAGCTGGTGGATCATGTTGCTTTGAGCAGCCTGTACACTTTTCTGTTGTTGCATTGTGTCGCATTCAGCAGGGTTGTCTGTGAAATGCCTGTAGGGGCTTAGCATTGTTGAATGTTTTTCACGATTTCAATGCGATTCTATCGGGGAATTGGTAGCCATTACTAAGATTCATAAATCTTATTAAGTTCTTTCGGGGTATACCATGTAAGAACCTCTTCTTGGAAGAAGTGGTGGCTCTGAGAACAGCTGGTTGGTTTGTTCACAACGTTTTGAATAGTGTGCTCTAGCCATCGTCAGGAGAATAATATCTATCGCCACCATACAAAGCCTCAAATCCTACACAACATAAATCGTTATCAGCACTTAGGGAGGAAGGCCAAAGTCATGGTACCGCCAAGCCTTTGAGAAGCCCAGCCAGGCCCAGGCTTTGCCCAGGCCCAGAGGCCTATATAATCCTCTAGCTGAGCACAAAAGACCCTTTACTAATGAATGGATGTCTAATGTATTTTGTTCACAACTGCGGCGATTATAATGACCTCTTACTTGGCTGGGCTAGGCTGCCAGGTAGCCTGGGCCCTGGCCAGGCTTCTCAAAGGCTTGGCTGTACCATGATAGTGTTGGAGCGTATGTCACTATATAGGGGCCCGTGGGCATTTTGTGAACATTTTGTTTTCTTTGTTGGGATTTGTTATTTAGACCTAGCTGAACAATTTAAAATAGGGCACCAATTTTTTTATGCATATTTTCGACCATTTTTATGCAAATTAAAGATTACGTCATAATACCTATTGTATAGGACCATACACCCATCACAACTTCTAAGCTCCCCCTAAGGAATGTATAAATATCTCGACAACGGCTCAACATATTTTCAAAATTCAAAGAGTAAAATACAGAAATACATATCCTGCATCGTTGGTGTTGATTTCGTTTACATCCGTTGAATAATTTGAGATTTGTGGGCGGTAGATTAAAAATAGGAGCCATATTCAAAGTTGCAGTAAACTGCATTGTGTGGGAAATGTCATTCGTGTCTACGTTAATGGCAACGCTTTCAGATGTACGTTACAACGTTACTTGCATTCACAATAACCTGATGTTCGGGGAATCAATTTACTAGCTTTCACAGAATGTTTTTTACAGCTTAAAACACCAGGTATATAAGGTAAACTAAATAAAAATGTCAATCTAACAAAAAAAATTACATTAAGATGCAACCAGTTTCTTCAGTTATGTTTCAAGTCAACAATAACACAAGTTCAGAATTTTGCTTTTCCTTCATTGGTGCCAATGACAGCCAGACAGCGATGTATCCATGATTCAAAGACAGTTGATCATGTTCAGAAAGTTCCAGCAAAGGGCTTTGGCATGTTGCCATATATGTCATTTATCCATTAACAGCGAAATTACTAGTACATTCTTTGCCATGTCTTTTCTATTGATTGATTCCACTTTAATGTTATTTTTCACACAATACAGTTTATTGCAACTTTTGAAACAGCCTCCAACTTTAATCTACCTCTCATTAATCACAAACTAATCAACAGATTTAAACGAAATCAGTAAACATGCTGGAAAACATGCAAATCTACATGCTACTTTTGAATTTTTTAAATACCTCTTACCTTTCTCGAGATATTTAAACAGTCGCTAGGGGGAACTCAGAAGTTGTGATGGGTGTATAACCCTGTTATTGTTCTTGAATACTTCAGAGTTTGAAACATTTTATAGTTTCCTTTTGGTAGTTGTTATTTAGAATGCGTTTAGTCATTGAAAACAAATTGCATAATTTTAACCCTTTTATGCAATAGCACATTGACATTCTTGGAAGTGACTGCTTCTTGATATCTTCCTTTGGCTCTTGAAAGTTTCTGTGAACTCACTTTTCTGTGAACTTCTTTTCTACAACTGACATGATAAGTTGCATCGTCACGTATCAGCGTATCCTCTGTGGCATTTTCCAACCGTTTACTTGCTTCCTTGAAGACAATTTCACCGTATTTTGCTCGGTCTGTCACATATTGAAGAATATTCTTCAAAGTTCCTTTATTAGGTTTCTTCACAAGCCGCTCACTAGATACTTTCTGACATACATGTATTACACACATACTGTGGTCGTTTCTCAGGAGGACTCTCCATGGTTGTATCTAGGAATAATGGTTTACTTGGGCGTGCCTTCTCTTTCTTAATTGTTCAATAGTCTGGAGATACCTGAAAGAAAGCATAAAGATTGAAATTACATTTTAGGTATTGCATTTGACTGAGTCATAGACAATTACAACATTAGAAACATGAGATGGTTTTGTAGCGATCGAACAATGAGGGCTATTCAGATTTGTTAATTGTTGTGTGGAAAGACCAATTCACTAATAATTATATAATAGTAACAGTGCAAATTACATACCATTGTCAACTTTTGGGGTATGCCAGGGCACAGTATTTTCAGGCACAGTACCCTTATAGACCTACAATAAGCAGAACAATCCACAAGTACCAGCTGTTCAATTGATAAACAAGAACCAGGAATTTGTATGACCAGAGCAAATGCCTTCACACACGGTATCATTTTTTGGGGTTCAACCAATGATCGCCCACACCTGAATAAGTTCATTTGGGTTACAATTTTAGCTAATGAGTGGTTTAAGTGTTTGTTATACTTACGTCATGACTTCATAGATTATTTTTATAGCTAGGTCTAACACGAATGATGGTTCAACTTGTAAATAAGATTCCAAAAAAATATTCCATTAGTATAAGAGTTGAAATATAAAAATAGTGCAAAAACCATAGAAAATACAGTGTTTTATATAGGGATTATGACATCGTACTTCATTTGCATAAAAACACCCTAAAACTTGCTGAAAAAAATTGGTGCCCTATTTCATTTGTTTTCTAACATCCTAACCTACAATTTCCAGCCAAGAAAACAAAATGTTCACGAAATGCCCACGGGAAGACAAATGCTCCAATACTATGACTTTGGCCCTCCTCCATTACTCTTATCGATTTCAGCTGCATTTCTGTAAAGCAAAAAATTGGGAAATTAGCATTTTTGTATATTACGTTAGTAGTTTATTGGTGAAACCAATAATAGTAGTTTATTGTCTCACTCATACCAGATGACTAAGAAATATTGAAGGGTAGTGTACAAACCGTAAACAAGTGTTTTCAAGCTCCATCTTTTGGGGTACATTTTTGTCAGGCTGTACTCCAGTAGTAACACGTCTGCTACATGTAGCTTAAAAATGTTGGTGTTAGCCATTGGACAGCAGAGCTCTTGGATGGCTGTAAAGCATGGATCAGTAATGATGTCACAAACACTGCATCTGTACGCAGCACACAATATATCGTCCCTAATTTGCCATAGTGACCAATCTGACTTTTTTCAATTTTAAGTTTTCCCACCCATTAGTACATGTACATTCAGGAAGAGACCTACCATTGTATCTAATCCACATGCATGCATTCCTTATAGTTTTGGAGATAGAGCATGCATTCAAATGATGAATGCTCTAACTGGCTATTTTTGTAATTTGGCAAAGTGACCAATACCGCGTTGGTCACTATGCCAACTTAATTCGGGATTGGTCACTATGGCAAATTAGGGACGATACATGTATGTCCGTATATTGGGTTTGGACAAATATAAAAATGTGCTTTTGGTTACAGATTGTTATTTAGAGATCAAGAAATATACATGTATAGAATCTTGTTTAATTTTCCAATTAGCTGTTGCTTTGTCAGCCAACCAAAATTAGTAGAAAAAATTTAATCCATTTCGACCCAAACGGCCTCTTCCACAAAAATGAGTTGGTCTGCGTGTTTCTTAGAAAATCTGGAGAATATTCTTGGTGTGAAGCTTGTGATTATAAAAGTGAGTTAGACTCATTTAGACTGATTTTGTTTTCTTTAGGCTGGTGCTACAGGTATCACTGTAACCAACGGTGATGAAAGCATATTAGAAATGGCAGCAGCAGCAGCAGCTTGTAATGATGACGACAGCGACACCAAACCACTCATCACCGCCCCCACTGTTGATACATGCGCACCATTTACTGATTATAGCTACAGTTATGCATCATCGGTCACAGCAAAATCAGAATCAGGTACAATAAGCCAGAGTTGCAGTACTCGTACTCGAGTACATATTTCTGTACATGACTCGTACTCGTACTCATGAAAAGTACTGGAACAGAACTGTAGAGTTGGAGTACATTTCTATGCTCATACTTGTACCCATGAAAAGGTACTCAAAGGGAGAATATCATCACGATCAGAGCAGACTTTCAACAGGGCATGGAATCGCAGTCCTAGTTTAAGATGAACGCAGTGACTGGAAATTACTGGCTCATTTATGCAGCAGCAATGGTAATATGTATGACCTTATCATGTGGGTTATTATTTTCAGTCACTGAGTTAATCTTATAATAGCACTCTGATTCCATGCACTGTTGAATGTGACAATATTGTCCCTTTAACTACAGGTTAAATGTACAATTTCCCTTCAGTGGCACAGTATCATCCTTTCAATTTGCAGATCAGACTCCTATCATGAATTAACATAGACTGCTTGAGTTCCTTTCAATCAGTCTTACTTGGCTGGCTGTCTGTCTATGGGTATCGATAGCCCAGGTTGGACTTTCACCTTTTGTGTACCACAGTGACGTCCGGGATTTAACCAAAAATTTGCTAATACAGAAAAAAAATATTTTGTGTAAATTCATAAATTTCTGAATTTTTTTACCTGTGGTGAAGTTGCTGAAACTCGGCAGTAGAATCCCATGACCAAATACAATGCATCTCGGCGAGGTTTGAATTTCAGAATATCATTTTCACTAAGTGTTTTTAATCAAATAATCCCAAGATTTAATGTTAGTTTTGATGGCTCTTCGTCACTTGAGCATTACGACAAAAATACGCCAGTGTTGGCACAGGTGCGTCAGGGTACATACGAGCATGACGAACACACATAAAACCTGCTGCATGGAATATTTTACACATACTGCACATATGCAGCCATTTTGTTGCTACACGCGCCTACGCTAAATGGGCTATGAAATGACAAACAACAATCAAAACGTTATATCTTCAACGTTACATCTGGATTTTCTTTCAATAAAATGACTTGGTCAAAATGATATTTTGAAATTCGAACCTTAGCGCTTGTCATTACACATGTAGTTGCTCATGGAATTTTAGTAGCGAGTTTCAGCCTCCCCACACAGGTAAGATTTAAACAATGCCACAAAAGACGTTTTCTGTACGGCGACTACCTCCTGGCTGATTGGACTCCATTTCAGTGTAACGTTATACAGAGACGGAGTCCATATTTGGGCTATGGGTATCAACAATCCTGGTTGTGCGTTGTGCATGCATTACCATTATATACCTATATTCTAGGAGCTGGGCAACAACGTGAAGGCAGAGAGCAACATTTTAATGTTTCACAGCAAGTGGGCAAATGTGACCCACTCTGTGAAAATGAGTCACAAGTCGCAAATTTGAAAAATTGAGATTTCTATGTGGCTTTAATGATTTTTATTGATTGAAATTGACGTCAATTTCAATCAATAAAATATTAAAATTAATGATTTTTTGTGACTAGGCTGTTTCATTTCTGTCATTTGTTTTCCTTTTGAATGCTTGTTTTCCTAAGAATTCAATTGTGTTAATTATGCAAATTATTCATTATTAAAAATGCCATATCTCCATAATGCAATACATCACTTACCTCTAACATATACCAAATTAAAGCTGATGATGTACTATTTCCAGCCACATAGAAATCTTTCAAACTTGTGACTCATTTTCACAGAACGGGTCACAAATACCCCTGCATCAGTCTTTAGTGCAATTTTAGTGAAATGATTATATAAAGTCAAACTGGCTACAGCGGCCACTTGGATAGAGATGCCACCAGCCCAATGTGGTCAGCTTTTGATGATCCCAATACAATCTGCAACGCACCAGACAAACCTGCACATTGAGGCCACCTGTTCATTGTGGCCACTTTTCAAAGGTCCATTAGGCGGCCAAGTGCAGGGGCGAAATGCTGGAGGGGCAGAATTGTGAGCTTGAATCGTGAATCTATTCACAGGTTTAACCCTCCTACTACAGCTGCACTTTAGTGGCAAGTAGCTCAGTGGTCAAAACCAGTCAACTGCCTGGTTTGACTGTTGACCCAAATGTGCACACAGGGCCATTTTGACCACCCTGGACAATACAAGACAATGCTTTTACCAGTCAAAAACGGTTGACTCATTTTGACCTGTAAATGTACTTACTACACGTAAGGTGTGACCAGGGTTGTAGCTACCACGGTCGGCGCCGGTCGGTCATGACCGGCCCTAGCTTTAGCCGACCGGGATCGAATGAAAATTAACAAACTCCGACCGGCATAAATTTATGTAAAATTATTAAAAATTTCATTGAAATAAGTGAGAAATAAAGAAAAAACTCATTGTAAACTCCTATTCAACGTGTGTATTTTATTTTTGTTAAAACAATCAGCGCCAATATGTACCTGAGTTTAGCGCCCGTCACCCCTTTCATGCACTAATGATCCCACCACAACACCCTAGACTCTTTCTCAGGGAAAGAATGGTGCATGTGTGCATGTTACACGTGGCCTTTGCACCACCGCCAGATGTGGGTACGAGACTTACTCGATCCATGGTCAACATTATAATAATTTATGCACGTGACGTAGTGGGATAGCCCAGTGAATCCCAATCGTGATTGGTTAGTTGCATTGCATGTTGTGCTGAGATCTGCCAGGGCTGCGTTCCGCTTGTGCAAACGTTGCCAACGTTTGCTAACGTTTGCAAACAATTTCGAGTGGAACGAGTTGTGCGCTGCCAACGTTCACCCTCGACAAAATTAGCCGGCATTCAATTTGCCCTAGCTACAACCCTGGGTGTGACAGTGTTGGACTTTTAAGTGCACTAGATATACCTTGCCAAGTATATCAACATTTTGACTGATTTTGACCCATGCAATCACAGAAGGGTTAAGGGCCCTTGATTTTTCTTCCATTTGCTAGGCACTTTCTGATGCACAGTCATTGTTTTCAGGACCAAATTTCTCAGTGTTGTAGCTCATGAGGGAGTTGCATCTCAAAATAGTTTGAGAAGAAATGGTATTGACCCCTCTAACTGCCGCCATACCACACTCTGTTAAGATTTAACCTTAAAGATTAAATAAAATAATGTGCACTGGGCAACTGGTATGATTTTCCTCTGTTTGATGTATTTGTGCAGGATATGTTGGCTTGATCAACCAAGCTATGACGTGTTATCTCAACAGTCTCCTACAGACACTCTACATGACGCCAGAATTCAGAAATGCCTTATACAGGTCAGAATTGAAAAAAAAAATTAGTTTATAAAATAAAGCTACACGTAAATATGTAAATAAATGTTGGGAAATGGACTTTTGTCACTATTTGGACTTCTTTGTCAGGTTCCCTTTTTATGCAGGTAGGATCATAGGGCTGATACTTTACATAAAAGTGGACCAGACTATTTAGTTCCAGCCTCGGTTTGGTCATGTGGATTTGTAGGGAAGGAAAACAAGATATAGAGATCACAATGGAATAAGTTTAAAACGGATATTTATTGTGCTATACCAGCAATATTCACTTTTATGTGCATTTTCTTCAATCTGTTATCTTCGCCGTTTATTTTTAAATTTTTTTATTTTAAATTTGTTTAATTTTTTTTAATTTCTTTTTTTTATGTTTTGTGGATTTTGCAAATAAATCACATCAAATCAAACCTGCACTGTGATGAAGGTCTACATTACAATTATGTTGAATTTCTCACTAATGTATGCCCATCAGTCTTCTTGAACTTGAGTTAGCATTGTAACTTCCTAGTTCACAACACATCTGAACTGGGAAATATGAACTGATTTGAACGTAGCCTATGACTAAAGAGAGTTAAAGGAGCATCATGATCAACAGGGCATGGAATCAAAGTGCTAGTTTTTGTGACTCAGTGACTGAAAGTAATAAGGTCATATCACCGTTGCTACTGCATAAATTGAGCCACTATTTTACAGTCACTGTGTTAAACTAGGGCACCGATTCCATGCCCTCTTGAAAGTCTGCTCAGATCGTGTCCCTTTAATGTATTCTTAGATGGTGCTTTGATGAGTCTATAGAGGATCCTACCAAGAGTATCCCATACCAGCTCCAGAGATTATTCGTTCAGCTTCAGACGAGCACGAAGAGATCCATTGAGACTTATGATGTCACAAGAAGCTTTGGATGGGATAGTAATGAAGGTAATGGTGGGCTGTCTGTGTCTTTCTATCATTATTTGGAGTAAACAAAATAAAATTTACTAGAGAGGGATATGAACAGGCGAACTCCTGGGTAATGCCAACCCACAGGTTTCAGGAATGAACTTTTCTTTGGAACTATCAAATTATTGGGCCTTCTCGCTGGTGCATGTAAGCTACAGAGTTGGATTGTGAGAATTAAAGCCTCACTTTCATATTTATTGTGAATAAGGCAAATGGACAATTGTTTATCGTGCTTATCAGAGAGTAGGGCATCGTATTATGAGCATGTTTTAGGCCTAGCGCGTATCAGCTCAACGAATCTGATTGGTCAACAACGGAATTTGATTGACGGCTCAAGATTGGCCAATCACCATCAGGACATCAATGGCTGTCCTTGTCGTCCTCAAGTGCATATTCCTGAGGTTTATATTGTTTGCATTATTTGTGTAGCATGGCATCAACATGACGTCCAGGAGTTGTGTCGTGTCATGTTTGATGCACTAGAGACAAAGTTTAAGAACACAGAGAATGAAGATCTAATCAACCGGCTATACCAAGGGCAGATGAAGGATTATGTCAAGTGTCTTGAGGTAAAGAAATTAATATTAAAGCCATTATACACTTCTTGGTAAAATGTCTGCAAATGCATCCATACTTTATAAGATCAAAAAAAACATATAACTAACTTGTTTCAGCTTATTTTGTTTGTGTTAATGAGAATTTAGTATTTTACATCTCTGGATGTCAACAATTTAGCTCGGAAATAATTTTACTAATTGTTCTCAAAAGATAATTTCAAGGATTATTGATACCATCATCAACTTTGCACCAACTAATTTTTTTGTAAAACTGAAAATGCATTTTCTCTGTAAATCCTTACTTTCCGTAATTTTTGGTAATAAATTTGTACATGCATTTTTCTAGTATAATTCTTTTGTTTAAAATAATTTATTTTCAAAAATATTGTACCGGAACATTTAAATTATGAAGCAGCTTGATAAATTCATTCCTGATCAAATAATTGCCTTTATGGATGGTTTAACAATCCATTTTTATATTTATTTTTGGTAAAATAATTCAGTTAAATGTGATTTACTATTCATTTTGAAGGAAATAGAAGTGTACTAATTAAAACAAAATTGCCAAAATGTTTTCAAAAATGTATTTCATTAATAATTGTAAAATGGTTATTTTATCCATAGTGCGGACATGAGAGTGCAAGAAAAGATAGCTTTCTGGATATTCCATTAGTCATCAGACCGTTTGGTTCAACCACAACAAACGGAAGTGTGGTGAGTAATTTTGTTAAGTTTATGCTCCATCAAACTTTAGGAGACATTGAAGTATATATTTACCGAAAGTTTGTTCCAGTTTTCCCTCTTAATATCAGATAATAACTGTCAATCCTAAGGGACAATTACAGTCATTCCATTAAGTGGATCATTTTCACCTTCTGGGAAGCATTCAGCAACGTCTGCCCATTAGGCCTTCATTGGCTGACTAAATTCAATAACAATCTGTTATGAGGACGATCAGAGCATACTGATCGAAATGTCGAGTTGTAACCTCCATTTCTTTTCAGAACTACATATGTAATTACTACTCAATTGAGAATTTCACGTGGCGTCACTGCAATTAGTCCTACTTATCCTCTTCACCATGCAAAGCTACAACTTTTAACAATCTGTCTTAATAGGTTGTCATTTATACTCCTGGGTTGACGGTAGCAATTTATGGTATAATGTTCTTGCTCAAGGACATAATTGACCTCTACCATTGATTGACCTCTACCGTTGATTGACCTCTACCATTGATTGACCTCTACCATTGATTGACCTCTACCATTGATTGACCTCTACCATTGATTGACCTCTACCATTGATTGACCTCTACCATTGATTGACCTCTACCATTGATTGACCTCTACCATTGATTGACCTCTACCATTGATTGACCTCTACCATTGATTGACCTCTACCATTGATTGACCTCTACCATTGATTGACCTCTACCATTGATTGACCTCTACCATTGATTGACCTCTACCATTGATTGACCTCTACCATTGATTGACCTCTACCATTGCGGACTCATCCATCGGAATACAGTTGTGGAGTGTCATGGCCGAGCAGTCTAGTGCACTGGACTCAAGTTCTAGTGTTGTCAGAATGTGGGTTCGAATGCCGGCTTGACGTGTCGTGGCACTTATGTTGTACTTGAGCAAGACACTTAACCATAATTGCTTCGTCCTTCAGATGGGACGTTAAGCCATACATGTAGGTCATGTGTACTAGATTATTAAGGTAATGCACGTAAAAGAACTTGGAACACTTATCGTGGAAGAGTAGGGGTTTACCCCGGTGTTTCTTGTTCACATATCAAGCACCCTTGTTAACAGGTTTCCTCAGGCTTGTGTGCTACAATGTTTATGTGTGCTTTGAGGGATCCTTGGTTTTATTACCAGAAATGTATAATAATATTTATAGTTTGAAATTCTTGGGTCAGATGATAAACAATTGATTTAATTTTGCCCTACACCGTGTGTATAACACTGTATACTCGGTGCTTTCCGAGTGTCTGTGGAAAAACTTCACAGGCGACTCGGGCGGGATTCGAACCCACGACCTCCTGCTTACTAGTGCAGACGTCTTAACCTCTCGACCACCGAGCTTGCCCGTGTCGATTGGCTGGCTAGAATCCTATATAGCAGCGGATGCCGTGATATTTATAGTTTGATAAAATTCTTGCTTCAGGTGATAAACAATTGATTTAATTTTGCCCTACTAATAAGCAGGAGGTCGTGGGTTCGAATCCCGCCCGAGTCGCCTGTGAAGTTTTTTCCACAGACACTCGGAAAGCACTGAGTATACAGTGCTATACACACATCGGTGTAGGGCAAAATTAAATCAATTGTATAATAATAACAAATCGGATTTACTCGACCGCTCGGCCATGACACTCCATTCTCCCTTGTCTGATCTATACTACTCAAAACAATTTAGGGAACACCGGAATAATCTCAGTTAAAGCAAGATCATTTATTTCAGATAAACACAATGTTTCACAGAATTGATGAGAAACAACTGCACAATGAAACAGATGATAAAGGATGCACGTAGTGTATTGTTTTGAGTAGTATACATTAATTCTCATTTCTTTTTCCCTGATTCCCATCAATTAATCTTGACATCGTCTTCTTTTGCAGCAAGAGGCCCTACAAGCCTTCATCACACCGGAGACGCTCAGCGAGACCAACCAGTATTTCTGTGAGCGATGTAACAAGAAATGCGATGCTCACAAGGGCTTGAAGTTCCAGTCCTTTCCGTACATCCTGACCCTGCAACTCAAGAGATTTGACTTTGATTACTCAACATATACCAGACTTAAACTCAATGACAAGTGAGTATTCAAGGGAAATCAATGTCATCTTAAGCCACTGGACTTTTTTTGGTAAAACTTACCGAGACGATGGGTACTTTTCCCATTTTAAGTCCAGTGCGGACAGCCTGGGACAATTTCCTCTCAGTTACTTTTCCTGAGTCCAGCGGTTACTTCTACTGGCCAACTGCTGCCCAGGAAAACTAACCAGGTAACTTTTCCCGAGACGATAAGTCCAGTGCGGACAGTGCGAGTCGGTAAAAGCGGCTCAGGAAAGCGTACATCCGGCCCGAGCGGAAGGTCGTGCTACGCAGGGACACCACGCATGTGCTTTGCATTGTTTCACCGCGCGGTGGGGGCAGGCCGGGCGCATTTAATGCATGTGCATGTGTAGCAAGTTTTCTGTGTGTTGTTGGGTCAATCGGGTCAACGTAGAAAGGTCACGCAAAGCGCCCTCATGAGTCATTATACTGACAGCTCGGTTACTTCTACCACGGTCTCGGTAAAATTTTCCCGTGTCGAAAGTCCAAGTGCGGACAGAGGTTACATTTGACCATTTTTCATTTTACCATCGTCTCGGTAAAACCTTCCCAAAAAAAGTCAAGTGCAAACACGGCTATAGTGTATGAATTTATTTAGCTGTATGAATTTGTTTAGCTGTGTGAATTTGTTTAGCTGTGTGAATTTGTTTAGCTGTGTGAATTTGTTTAGCTGTGTGAATTTGTTTAGCTGTGTGAATTTGTTTAGCTGTGTGAATTTGTTTAGCTGTGTGAATTTGTTTAGCTGTGTGAATTTGTTTAGCTGTGTGAATTTGTTTAGCTGTGTGAATTTGCTTAGCTGTGTGAATTTGCTTAGCTGTGTGAATTTGTTTAGCTGTGTGAATTTGTTTAGCTGTACGAATTTGTTTAGCTGTGTGAATTTGTTTAGCTGTACGAATTTGTTTAGCTGTACGAATTTGTTTAGCTGTGTGAATTTGTTTAGCTGTGTGAATTTGTTTAGCTGTGTGAATTTGTTTAGCTGTGTGAATTTGTTTAGCTGTGTGAATTTGTTTAGCTGTACGAATTTGTTTAGCTGTGTGAATTTGTTTAGCTGTACGAATTTGTTTAGCTGTGTGAATTTGTTTAGCTGTGTGAATTTGTTTAGCTGTACGAATTTGTTTAGCTGTGTGAATTTGTTTAGCTGTACGAATTTGTTTAGCTGTGTGAATTTGTTTAGCTGTGTGAATTTGTTTAGCTGTACGAATTTGTTTAGCTGTGTGAATTTGTTTAGCTGTACGAATTTGTTTAGCTGTGTGAATTTGTTTAGCTGTGTGAATTTGTTTAGCTGTACAATTTGTTTAGCTGTGTGAATTTGTTTAGATTGTTTAGCTATGAATTTGTTTAGCTGTAATTTGTTTAGCTGAATTTGTATAGCTGTGTGAATTTGTTTAGCTGTACGAATTTGTTTAGCTGTACGAATTTATTTAGCTGTGTGAATTTGTTTAGCTGTACGAATTTGTTTAGCTGTGTGAATTTGTTTAGCTGTACGAATTTGTTTAGCTGTGTGAATTTGTTTAGCTGTACGAATTTGTTTAGCTGTACGAATTTGTTTAGCTGTGTGAATTTGCTTAGCTGTATTATATTAGGAGTTCCCATAACTACATACTGGTGTTCAAAATGTTTGGTATTAATAAGTATACATTCATTGTATGCAGGCATGCAACCTTTCAGCTGATCAGCTGATTTCCTTTTTTTTTCTCTTAAATAATAGTGCTATAGAAAACTGAAAAACACTGTACAAAGTTTTGTGTGCTTGGCCATTTCCTCTTTTTTTTTTGCAATTACAAAGTTGCATGTTTGTGTATGGGTCATGCAAATATTGCTATAATAATAATAACTGGATTTATAGAGTGCCAAATTGCCAAAGGATACAAGGAGCTTTTACATTATTATCCCTGGTCATTGGGCCAATATCAATCCTTAAACTTTCTCAGCTCCCTGGGGAGTATACAGCCCTGAGCTACCGTAGCGCATCGGAAGCTTTTTCAACCACAATATCAACCTCTACCCTCATAGGTAGCCATTTATACTCTTGGGTGAAGAGGAGCACTGTACAGTGAAGTGTCTTGCTCAAGGACACAAGTACCATGGTCGTGGCCAGGATTCGAACCTACATTCTGACGACTCAGCCATCAGAACACAAGTCTGATGCGCTAGACCGCATGGCCATGGCACCCCATATCCCTAATAACCCTATAACCCTAATTCTCGTCATTTTTGCTAAGAACCATCCCACATCCTTCAAAATCCATCAACATGCAGTAAAAAGGTACCCCAATTGTTGGACTTGGATGGAATTGGTACAGTGGAAAATGCAAAGCGTCCATGGCTTGGCTATACACAGTCCTGAATCCAACAAATGCAGCCAGTGGAGTTTGATGGATTTGGTACACATGGCTACATGCTCTGTTCACTGGGCTATACTGTGGAGTACTGAATCCATCAACATCAAGCAAAACCAGGTGGTGGGTTGTGGTAGTTAGGGTGGACTTGTGGAAGTTAATGTATGATGATAACAATGTGTCATGACTTTCTCCAACAGAGTGACCTTCCCTGAAATTCTGGATATGAACAAATTTCTGGAAGATGAACAAGAAGAAAAAGAAGAGGTGAGGTTTATTCTTTTTTTTAAATGATTGTGAAACATGCCGGTGAACATAAAATTGGAAAATGTTCATTCCCAAGTTGTGACTATGTGAACTTAATAACTCAAGTGTACTTGATTTTTCATTTTGAAAGAAACTGGTCTCCTTTGTTATAAACCAATGTCAGTGCTCACTTGTAGCACAATACAAAATTACATATATTAACCACCCTACTACTACAAGGGTCAAAATGTTGATATACTTGCTAAGGTATATCTAATGCACTTATAAGTCAAACACTGTCAAACCTTATGTGTAGTAAGTACATTAACCCTCCTACTACTACAAGGGTCAAAATCAGTCAAAATGTTGATATACTTGCCAAGGTATATCTAATGCACTTATAAGTCAAACACTGTCAAACCTTATGTGTAGTAAGTACATTAACCCTCCTACTACTACAAGGGTCAAAATGTTGATATAATTGCCAAGGTATATCTAATGCACTTAAAAGTCAAATACTGTCAAACCTTATGTGTAGTAAGTACATTAACCCTCCTACTACTACAAGGGTCAAAATCAGTCAAAATGTTGATATACTTGCCAAGGTATATCTAATGCACTTATAAGTCAAACACTGTCAAACCTTATGTGTAGTAAGTACATTAACCCTCCTACTACTACAAGGGTCAAAATCAGTCAAAATGTTGATATACTTGCCAAGGTATATCTAATGCACTTATAAGTCAAACACTGTCAAACCTTATGTGTAGTAAGTACATTAACCCTCCTACTACTACAAGGGTCAAAATCAGTCAAAATGTTGATATAATTGCCAAGGTATATCTAGTGCACTTATAAGTCAAACACTGTCAAACCTTATGTGTAGTAAGTACATTAACCCTCCTACTACTACAAGGGTCAAAATCAGTCAAAATGTTGATATACTTGCCAAGGTATATCTAATGCACTTATAAGTCAAACACTGTCAAACCTTATGTGTAGTAAGTACATTAACCCTCCTACTACTACAAGGGTCAAAAACAGTCAAAATGTTGATATAATTGCCAAGGTATATCTAATGCACTTATAAGTCAAACACTGTCAAACCTTATGTGTAGTAAGTACATTAACCCTCCTACTACTACAAGGGTCAAAATCAGTCAAAATGTTGATATACTTGCCAAGGTATATCTAATGCACTTAAAAGTCAAACACTGTCAAACCTTATGTGTAGTAAGTACATTAACCCTCCTACTACACAGGGGTCAAAATCAGTCAAAATGTTGATATACTTGCCAAGGTATATCTAATGCACTTATAAGTCAAACACTGTCAAACCTTATGTGTAGTAAGTACATTAACCCTCCTACTACTACAAGGGTCAAAAACAGTCAAAATGTTGATATAATTGCCAAGGTATATCTAATGCACTTATAAGTCAAACACTGTCAAACCTTATGTGTAGTAAGTACATTAACCCTCCTACTACTACAAGGGTCAAAATCAGTCAAAATGTTGATATACTTGCCAAGGTATATCTAATGCACTTAAAAGTCAAACACTGTCAAACCTTATGTGTAGTAAGTACATTAACCTCCTACTACTACAAGGGTCAAAATCAGTCAAAATGTTGATATACTTGCCAAGGTATATCTAATGCACTTATAAGTCAAACACTGTCAAACCTTATGTGTAGTAAGTACATTAACCCTCCTACTACTACAAGGGTCAAAATCAGTCAAATGTTGATATACTTGCCAAGGTATATCTAATGCACTTATAAGTCAAACACTGTCAAACCTTATGTAGTAAGTACATTAACCCTCCTACTACTACAAGGGTCAAAACAGTCAAAATGTTGATATAATTGCCAAGGTATATCTAATGCACTTATAAGTCAAACACTGTCAAACCTTATGTGTAGTAAGTACATTAACCCTCCTACTACTACAAGGGTCAAAAAAAACAGTCAAAATGTTGATATAATTGCCAAGGTATATCTAATGCACTTATAAGTCAAACACTGTCAAACCTTATGTGTAGTAAGTACATTAACCCTCCTACTACTACAAGGGTCAAAAACAGTCAAAATGTTGATATAATTGCCAAGGTATATCTAATGCACTTATAAGTCAAACACTGTCAAACCTTATGTGTAGTAAGTACATTAACCTCCTACTACTACAAGGGTCAAAAACAGTCAAAATGTTGATATAATTGCCAAGGTATATCTAATGCACTTATAAGTCAAACACTGTCAAACCTTATGTGTAGTAAGTACATTAACCCTCCTACTACTACAAGGGTCAAAATCAGTCAAAATGTTGATATACTTGCCAAGGTATATCTAATGCACTTAAAAGTCAAACACTGTCAAACCTTATGTGTAGTAAGTACATTAACCCTCCTACTACTACAAGGGTCAAAATCAGTCAAAATGTTGATATACTTGCCAAGGTATATCTAATGCACTTATAAGTCAAACACTGTCAAACCTTATGTGTAGTAAGTACATTAACCCTCCTACTACTACAAGGGTCAAAATCAGTCAAAATGTTGATATACTTGCCAAGGTATATCTAATGCACTTAAGTCAAACACTGTCAAACCTTATGTGTAGTAAGTACATTAACCTCCTACTACTACAAGGGTCAAAAACAGTCAAAATGTTGATATAATTGCCAAGGTATATCTAATGCACTTATAAGTCAAACACTGTCAAACCTTATGTGTAGTAGTACATTAACCCTCCTACTACTACAAGGGTCAAAAATCAGTCAAAATGTTGATATACTTGCCAAGGTATATCTAATGCACTTAAAAGTCAAACACTGTCAAACCTTATGTGTAGTAAGTACATTAACCCTCCTACTACTACAAGGGTCAAAAACAGTCAAAATGTTGATATAATTGCCAAGGTATATCTAATGCACTTATAAGTCAAACACTGTCAAACCTTATGTGTAGTAAGTACATTAACCCTCCTACTACTACAAGGGTCAAAATCAGTCAAAATGTTGATATACTTGCCAAGGTATATCTAATGCACTTAAAAGTCAAACACTGTCAAACCTTATGTGTAGTAAGTACATTAACCCTCCTACTACTACAAGGGTCAAAAACAGTCAAAATGTTGATATACTTGCCAAGGTATATCTAATGCACTTATAAGTCAAACACTGTCAAACCTTATGTGTAGTAAGTACATTAACCCTCCTACTACTACAAGGGTCAAAATCAGTCAAAATGTTGATATACTTGCCAAGGTATATCTAGTGCACTTAAAAGTCAAATACTGTCAAACCTTATGTGTAGTAAGTACATTAACCCTCCTACTACTACAAGGGTCAAAAACAGTCAAAATGTTGATATACTTGCCAAGGTATATCTAATGCACTTATAAGTCAAACACTGTCAAACCTTATGTGTAGTAAGTACATTAACCCTCCTACTACTACAAGGGTCAAAAACAGTCAAAATGTTGATATACTTGCCAAGGTATATCTAATGCACTTATAAGTCAAACACTGTCAAACCTTATGTGTAGTAAGTACATTAACCCTCCTACTACTACAAGGGTCAAAACAGTCAAAATGTTGATATACTTACCAAGGTATATCTAATGCACTTAAAAGTCAAACACTGTCAAACCTTATGTGTAGTAAGTACATTAACCTCCTACTACTACAAGGGTCAAAACAGTCAAAATGTTGATATACTTGCCAAGGTATATCTAATGCACTTATAAGTCAAACACTGTCAAACCTTATGTGTAGTAAGTACATTAACCCTCCTACTACTACAAGGGTCAAAATCAGTCAAAATGTTGATATACTTGCCAAGGTATATCTAATGCACTTAAAAGTCAAACACTGTCAAACCTTATGTGTAGTAAGTACATTAACCCTCCTACTACTACAAGGGTCAAAATCAGTCAAAATGTTGATATACTTGCCAAGGTATATCTAATGCACTTAAAAGTCAAACACTGTCAAACCTTATGTGTAGTAAGTACATTAACCCTCCTACTACTACAAGGGTCAAAATCAGTCAAAATGTTGATATAATTGCCAAGGTATATCTAGTGCACTTATAAGTCAAACACTGTCAAACCTTATGTGTAGTAAGTACATTAACCCTCCTACCACTACAAGGGTCAAAATCAGTCAAAATGTTGATATACTTGCCAAGGTATATCTAGTGCACTTCAAAGTCAAACACTGTCAAACCTTATGTGTAGTAAGTACATTAACCCTCCTACTACAAGGGTCAAAATCAGTCAAAATGTTGATATACTTGCCAAGGTATATCTAATGCACTTATAAGTCAAACACTGTCAAACCTTATGTGTAGTAAGTACATTAACCCTCCTACTACTACAAGGGTCAAAATCAGTCAAAATGTTGATATACTTGCCAAGGTATATCTAATGCACTTATAAGTCAAACACTGTCAAACCTTATGTGTAGTAAGTACATTAACCCTCCTACTACTACAAGGGTCAAAATCAGTCAAAATGTTGATATACTTGCCAAGGTATATCTAATGCACTTATAAGTCAAACACTGTCAAACCTTATGTGTAGTAAGTACATTAACCCTCCTACTACTACAAGGGTCAAAATCAGTCAAAATGTTGATATACTTGCCAAGGTATATCTAATGCACTTATAAGTCAAACACTGTCAAACCTTATTTGTAGTAAGTACATTAACCCTCATACTACTACAAGGGTCAAAATCAGTCAAAATGTTGATATACTTGCCAAGGTATATCTAATGCACTTATAAGTCAAACACTGTCAAACATTAGGTGAAGTAATAACATTAACCCTCCTACTACTACAAGGGTCAAAATCAGTCAAAATGTTGATATACTTGCCAAGGTATATCTAATGCACTTATAAGTCAAACACTGTCAAACCTTATGTGTAGTAAGTACATTAACCCTCCTACTACTACAAGGGTCAAAATCAGTCAAAATGTTGATATACTTGCCAAGGTATATCTAATGCACTTATAAGTCAAACACTGTCAAACCTTATGTGTAGTAAGTACATTAACCCTCCTACTACTACAAGGGTCAAAAACAGTCAAAATGTTGATATAATTGCCAAGGTATATCTAATGCACTTATAAGTCAAACACTGTCAAACCTTATGTGTAGTAAGTACATTAACCCTCCTACTACTACAAGGGTCAAAATCAGTCAAAATGTTGATATACTTGCCAAGGTATATCTAATGCACTTAAAAGTCAAACACTGTCAAACCTTATGTGTAGTAAGTACATTAACCCTCCTACTACTACAAGGGTCAAAATCAGTCAAAATGTTGATATACTTGCCAAGGTATATCTAATGCACTTATAAGTCAAACACTGTCAAACCTTATGTGTAGTAAGTACATTAACCCTCCTACTACTACAAGGGTCAAAAACAGTCAAAATGTTGATATAATTGCCAAGGTATATCTAATGCACTTATAAGTCAAACACTGTCAAACCTTATGTGTAGTAAGTACATTAACCCTCCTACTACTACAAGGGTCAAAATCAGTCAAAATGTTGATATACTTGCCAAGGTATATCTAGTGCACTTAAAAAGTCAAACACTGTCAAACCTTATGTGTAGTAAGTACATTAACCCTCCTACTACTACAAGGGTCAAAATCAGTCAAAATGTTGATATACTTGCCAAGGTATATCTAATGCACTTATAAGTCAAACACTGTCAAACCTTATGTGTAGTAAGTACATTAACCCTCCTACTACTACAAGGGTCAAAAACAGTCAAAATGTTGATATAATTGCCAAGGTATATCTAATGCACTTATAAGTCAAACACTGTCAAACCTTATGTGTAGTAAGTACATTAACCCTCCTACTACTACAAGGGTCAAAAACAGTCAAAATGTTGATATAATTGCCAAGGTATATCTAATGCACTTATAAGTCAAACACTGTCAAACCTTATGTGTAGTAAGTACATTAACCCTCCTACTACTACAAGGGTCAAAAACAGTCAAAATGTTGATATAATTGCCAAGGTATATCTAATGCACTTATAAGTCAAACACTGTCAAACCTTATGTGTAGTAAGTACATTAACCCTCCTACTACTACAAGGGTCAAAAACAGTCAAAATGTTGATATAATTGCCAAGGTATATCTAATGCACTTATAAGTCAAACACTGTCAAACCTTATGTGTAGTAAGTACATTAACCCTCCTACTACTACAAGGGTCAAAATCAGTCAAAATGTTGATATACTTGCCAAGGTATATCTAATGCACTTAAAAGTCAAACACTGTCAAACCTTATGTGTAGTAAGTACATTAACCCTCCTACTACTACAAGGGTCAAAATCAGTCAAAATGTTGATATACTTGCCAAGGTATATCTAATGCACTTATAAGTCAAACACTGTCAAACCTTATGTGTAGTAAGTACATTAACCCTCCTACTACTACAAGGGTCAAAATCAGTCAAAATGTTGATATACTTGCCAAGGTATATCTAATGCACTTATAAGTCAAACACTGTCAAACCTTATGTGTAGTAAGTACATTAACCCTCCTACTACTACAAGGGTCAAAATCAGTCAAAATGTTGATATACTTGCCAAGGTATATCTAATGCACTTATAAGTCAAACACTGTCAAACCTTATGTGTAGTAAGTACATTAACCCTCCTACTACTACAAGGGTCAAAAACAGTCAAAATGTTGATATAATTGCCAAGGTATATCTAATGCACTTATAAGTCAAACACTGTCAAACCTTATGTGTAGTAAGTACATTAACCCTCCTACTACTACAAGGGTCAAAATCAGTCAAAATGTTGATATACTTGCTAAGGTATATCTAATGCACTTAAAAGTCAAACACTGTCAAACCTTATGTGTAGTAAGTACATTAACCCTCCTACTACTACAAGGGTCAAAAACAGTCAAAATGTTGATATAATTGCCAAGGTATATCTAATGCACTTATAAGTCAAACACTGTCAAACCTTATGTGTAGTAAGTACATTAACCCTCCTACTACTACAAGGGTCAAAATCAGTCAAAATGTTGATATACTTGCCAAGGTATATCTAATGCACTTAAAAGTCAAACACTGTCAAACCTTATGTGTAGTAAGTACATTAACCCTCCTACTACTACAAGGGTCAAAATCAGTCAAAATGTTGATATACTTGCCAAGGTATATCTAATGCACTTAAAAGTCAAACACTGTCAAACCTTATGTGTAGTAAGTACATTATTAAGAAATAGCAGGGTGAACATCCAAGAGGCAAAATACATGCTTACAGTAAACGGGAGTTCATTATAATTAGTATATAAGCTAAATAGAGAATTAGCTATTGCAAACTGCTTACCAACCAAAAGGACCTGTAGTACAAATGCAAAATAGTAGTTATTGGCCTTACGTTTCGAACCTAGCAGGTTCTTTCTCAAAGGCAACATAGTATATAAGCTGCTAATTTTGTGCAATTTATTCATTAACCCTAACCTTCCCAAATCCTCCAAAATCCTTTTTGCTAAAGTGAAGGATTTTGAAGGATTGAGGTTACATGCTACATGCTCTTTGCTAAAGTGAAGGATTTTGGAAGATTGAGGTTATTAGGCATACTTGCCTTTCCATGGTACATGTACATCCATGTTTGTTGTAGTGATTGCAAGGTCAGTGCTTGGGTCAGTGGACACTGTTTATTGCTCCATGTATGCAGGGAGGGTCCCTGGCCATGTACATGTATGATTAGAAACACATGTGTGCATACATGTCATGTGCTTGCTTTACTACTGAAGGAATTTGGAGGATTCAGGTTATGTGTAAGCAAATGGGCCTAGGGAGTTAGGGTTAAAAGGGGATTTTACTGTTCACTTAACCTTGTACAATAACTAATGCAATTGCATTCTCTATACTTGTTTAAACAAGATTTATTAGGAGGCAGGTGGTTTCAAATTTAACATGAATTACTCTAATCTGCGTGGATTGGACTCGGGACCACAAATTTATCCATCTGTCAATTTCAGACGATTGTGTTATCAGACACACAAAGTGACGAGCACAACCTGGAAAACCTTAACAACCTCGCCAACGTTCGACGGAGCGAGAGCCCAGACGACACGATAGACGAAGGGATCGATGTGGAACAAGCCGCTTCAGTAACGACAACAGACGAGTCACCAACCATCGGGCCGTACCTGTACGAGCTGTTCTCTATCATGGTCCATTCTGGAACAGCGAACGGAGGACATTACTATGCATACATTAAGTAAGTCATTGGCATATTCAGGTTCATGTTTTGTTTAGGGGTGGGGGAGTTGCATTTGGGACAGACTTCTTTTTAATCATCGGTGTTATGTAAGTTGTCCATACATGAAAAATGATGTTACATGGAATATTATGAACCAAGCTCATGCCTATAAATGATGTTATTTACCCACAAAGGTCTTTCAGTGATAGTCGATGGTACTGCTTCAATGATACAAGTGTTACACATGCAACAAAAGATGATATCCGACGTACATACGGCATTGAAGCTCTACCTGGACGCTGTGCCCCCAATAGCACGCTCCCTAATGCTTACATGCTGATGTATAGACGGAAAGAAACGGCTAAGAATGCAGGTAAGTATCCGCTCAGTGCACATCGTAGCCCTCTAGCGGTGAATTTGCACCCAGTGTCTTGATGATAGCCACTTTGGCGTCAAGTGAGCGCTGTGAGTACACTTTATGCGCGTATGTTAGGGTACTACACGTGCGTGTACTTCTATCAGCCAATGATCGCTGGAGATATTCCCTGTGTACGCACATCAACTGCAAAATACGCCAAATGCGATGCACTATCGCTGCCCTTTCACCCACAGTGGTCTAACAACATGTGCCCTCAACGGCTCATGCACGGTGCGAATAACCCACAAAATGAGCCTAAGTCACCCAGTGTGTTTTTGCCAGTATGGTCTCGCAATGTCAATATGCTATGACTTTCTCAAACTTGGACAGACGTAACTAAAAGATATTTATCTTTCTTACATACATTTCTTGTATTTTGGGAGTGACAACATGTCTGAGGAAATAACTCTTTTCAGTAGGTTTGGTACCATTACCATCACCATCTTAAAACCAAATAAACTTTTAGATTATAACGAGTTTCTTTATGGGTAAATTAAACATAATGAGCTTATTATACCAAAAGTGTATCTGGGCTCTAAGGCAAAAGCCGTTAATGGGTAGAATTCTCATCGCACATCAAGGAGCTGATGGTGACACTACAGAATTATGGACTTCCTGAATATGAGACTACAGAATGAAGAATATAGGAAATAATAATGGACTTGGGTTTGTGTTTTTTCCTGAATATGAGACTACAGAATGAAGGATATAGGAAATAATAATGGACTTGGGTTTGTGTTTTTTCCTGAATATGAGACTACAGAATGAAGGATATAGGAAATAATAATGGACTTGGGTTTGTGTTTTTTCCTGAATGTGAGACTACAGAATGAAGGATATAGGAAATAATAATGGACTTGGGTTTGTGTTTTTTCCTGAATATGAGACTACAGAATGAAGGATATAGGAAATAATAATGGACTTGGGTTTGTGTTTTTTCCTATAGGTTTTACAACTGTTGAGAAATTCCCATCACACATCAAGGAGCTGAGAGTGAGACTACAGAATGAAGAAGAAGAGGAGAGACGACAGCGAGAGATTGATAGAAACACCTGCAAGGTCAGTTGTAAAAATATTCATTCATAAAGTACCTAGGAAAGTTCTGATTGGTTGGTTGCTGCATCAGCTGACATGGTCATATGGAAGTACAGATGCTAGTGTGTTTGATTAGCCAATTCTTGTAATTCTCGTCCTATATTCATAACATAGCTCAGTTTAAAGTTTCAGACAATGAATCTGTGTTTTTATATGAGGAAATTTACATTTGTGATAACCATTCTGCCTTATTTCATATCGTTCTGTACAATGCTTTGATTTTTTGTTAAAGGGACGGTCACGATCAGCAGGACATTGAATCAGAGTTTTAGTTTTCGATTAACTCGGTGACTGAAAATAATACCCCACATGGTAAGGTCATATTACCGTTGCTGCTGCATAAATGAGCTTTCCATGCCCTGTTGAAAGTCCCTTCCTGATCATGATGATGATTATTGTCACTTTAAAGGCATTCTGGTTGATTTATTTTGATTGGTGTAAATAGATCAAGTTGTTTGGTGTGCATCCAATGACTGGGAAGCCTGTGGAAGCGAGACTGGAAGTACACAAGGACAAGACACTCAGTAAAGCAACCGAGATAGCACATCAGGTCAGAACAAATACATGTAATGTTGGCATTGTCACACCGGGTTATGCTGGTGCCTTGAGTGGGGGTATGTGTCCATCCTAATGTTACAGCTATTCAGAGGAACACCAGTAGAACAGCACTGTAACAATTCTGCAATCTCAACTGGCTGTTTAACCAGTGCTAATTGCTGAAGTACAAAATGGGCTACTTGTGAAATGTGCAAACCATGTTAATTGCACTGAATTTAAGTTATATTCTGTTGAATGTTTACATTTTCCTTTGCGGAAGTGAGGACATTGTACAAAGCATTCCTACTGATGTAGAGTGTGTTGATGGTAATGAATATTTTTTGGTGTTGTTGTTAAACAGTTGCTAGGGTTTGACAAGCACACTCCTCTGAATCAGTGTCGTCTGGTGAAGTATGATGAATTACATGAGTCCCTTGAGATGTCCTTTGAAGGGAATGAGGACACACCCATGGGGATGTTGCTGTCGGGTGTCAAGACATCATATCTCTTTGATCTGCTCCTGGAGACGAGGAAGGAAGATCAAGAGTTTGCTGTCTACAAGTCAGGAGGTATGTTTGTGGGAAAAATCGTTGTTTTATGGGCTGACAGATCAGATTAGACCAGATTAGATTGGACTAAATCGAATCAGATCAGATCAGATCAGATCAGATCAGATCAGATCAGATCAGATCAGATCAGATCAGATCAGATCAGATCAGATCAGATCAGATCAGATCAGATTAGATTAGATTAGATCAGAACAAATCGAATTGAATTTGAACAGACCAGATTATATTAGATCGGATCGGATCAGATCGGATCGGATTAAATTTAATCAGGGCACATCAGATTCGATCAGATCAGATACAATCAGATCAGATTCGATCAGATGCGATCATCAGATCAGATTCAATCGGATCATTAACCTTTGTATAATTTGATTCCTGTAAACCGTATGTCAGACGAAGAGTTTTGAAAATAGGGTTTTAAGTCTTGCATCGGGGTTCATGAACAATAGATGTGACTTTGCCCTTCACTACTGATTTTCTGCAGACACATGAAAGCACTGCCTATAGGCGAATTTCAAATTGACCCAGTCTGTGTACTTCAGCATTGAAACTGAGGCTTTCTGTGTCAAGTCACAACAGCAAAGCGAAGTAGATAATAGAATGTCCAATATAATGCTCCCATCATACAGCGCATGCGTCAACACTGAGAGCCTCTTGATTTAATCTTGCCCTACACTGACGTGTGTATAGCACTGTATACTCGGTGCTTTCCGAGTGTCTGTGAAAAACTACACAGGCGACTCGGGCGGGATTTGAACCCACGACCTCCTGTAGGGCAAGGTTAAATCAATTGTTTATCACCCGACGCAAGAATTCAGGCATGAGAATCTTCCGGATTTTTCCGGACCTCCGGATTTTTCACCTCAAAATATGTGGTCTCCGAGTTCAGTGTGAATTTGATATAAAATTTGGGGGGTAGGTTGTATAGGGGTAAGCTCAGAAAACATGTGAAAAAAGTAAGTGAAAATTTAACTTTGTCACCCGAAAATTGTATCCAGGAAAAGTGTTGTTTAATGTAGCGACCTACTAGTATTTGATTGATGCCGCAGCCGTATAAAAAAAGGAAGAGTGTCTGACTACTCACTGTATTTATGTGTACGTATGTGTCCGTGTTTTTCCCCTCTCTGAATGTTGATGTCACCGGAATACGCATGTACGGAGAATTTGTTTTAACAAAGAAGTACATTATACAACGATTCGCTTTACACACAACGCGGGGCACTGCGCAAGAGTATTGATCACAACCAAATTCTCTCTACGTTCCGTAGACTGTGATTAACAGTCCTACATGTATTTTTGTGTGTGGGTGCGGCGTGATGTATGCACCATAGTGCTAGCGCTGGACGAGAACCGACTTACTGTCAAGTCTATCTGCACACAGTCTTGGCGAGAGCAGGAACTTTCTATGCGATCGAGTTTGCAGGCGATAGAAATGGTGCTCAAACTTACTTCGCCAAGCGTGGTTCCGCCGTGGATGTTAATGAAATCGACAAAACTATCAAAAATAAATGGAAATGGAATTGGTGCGATAAAGTTCTGTTTGCTGGTTCTCCAGACCAGCATCTAATCGGCGATTGTTTTCGTAAACTTCACGAAGCTGGCGATACATTTTGTGAATGTTGTCGTGTCACCATCAGATATGGAAGCTCCGCTGGATTGAAAATTATATTTTATTATATTGGACAGGTCATAATGTACACAAAATCTTGCCAAAATTACAGGAGATGTTAATGAAGTTAATACCCAAAATAGCTATCCTTTAAGGATTTCATTTACCAAAATCCAAAAATTTCCCGGGATTATTATTATTATTATTATTATTATTTTATTTTTTTTAAAATCCAAATTACAAGAGATTTCAATGATAAAAATATCCAAAATAGCCATCCTATAAGGTTTTCATATACCAAAATCTAATCTAAGCCTGGATTATTTTTTCCTTCTTTTTTGCAAAACTCCATTCTCATGCCTGAAGAATTTCATCAAACTATAAATATCGTGGCACCCGCTGCTATATAGGATTCTAGCCAGCCAATCGTCATCGGGCAAGCTCGGTGGTCGAGAGGTTAAGATGTCTGCACTCGTAAGCAGGAGGTCATGGGTTCGAATCCCGCCTGAGTCGCCTGTGTAGTTTTTTCACAGACACTTTGAAAGCACTGAGTATACAGTGCTATACACACATCGGTGTAGGGCAAGATTAAATCAATTGTTTGTCACCTGACGCAAGCATTTCATCAAACTATAAACTGAGAGCCTTGTTATCAAACCCGGAAGTGCACAGATCAATGTTAATTTCGACATTTTGGGATTTGTCTATTCAGTGCTGAACTATGTCAGTAAAGACATAAATCATAACAGATCAAATTACTTGGGTAGTAGTACTGATTATTGGCCTACCATAGACCTTTATCATGATGCTGTTATATTGTTCATTAATGCTACTGTGTACAATGTATAACATCTGCCCCACCCCTAAACCCCACCCCAATCCCCACCCCCTTTCCAACTTGTTGCAGTAATACATTGACTTGTATGGACAAAAACCGAGTTGTGATTTCTCTGTTGATCTCACAGGAGTGACCAACAAATTGTTGGTGGTCGACCTGGAGACAGAAAACATATCCAACCCAATCAGCATGAGGTCATATCTATCAACAACAGTCCAGGACTTCAAAGTCCAGATTGCACAGGTAAGCTCATGAATATTCAAGTGAAAATCTAATCTATGAATATTCAAATTAAAATCTACCCATCATGCAATCACTTGCAATGTGATCACCCTTCCCACTCACCCTCCCCCTAGTCATTTTGCTGGCACCATGCCAACTTCAACAACAGCAAGAATATAAGCTCTTTTGTAAGCTGCTCAATGCAGCCTATATTTTTTTTTTACTATTTAGAATTGTTTTCTTTCATTTACTCAAAGTTAAACAAATTTTTTGTTGTAGTCCTGCTTTAAAACATGTACATTGTAGGCTTACTGGTAACAACTGAAGTACAATAATTAAAGAGACAATATCACGATCAGAGCAGACTTTCAGCAGGGCATGGAATCGGTGACTGAAAATTCCCAGCTCATTTATGCAGCAGCAGTGGTAATATGACCTTATCACATGTGGGGTATTATTTTCAGTCACTGAGTTAACCAGTTGACGTCGGGAATATTAATTTTTTTCCGGTCTCCCGTGCAGGTTTATTTTCAGTGAAAAATCTGAAAAAATTTCTAGCCATTAATATTTTTTTTTGTCACTGAAACTAAGTTCGGACACCCAAATAAACACCCTTACTCATTGACATTTCGAGAATTAAATGGCTAGTTTTTTAATTACGGTTGTGTTTGTTCAGCACAATTAGACCGTTGGCAAGCCCCGATGCAACGGCCTATTAGCGACCAGCGCCCGGTCGAAAAGACGGCATACCTGGAGAGAGATCGAATGCCTCGTAAACAATGGATATAAATCCCTCTTTACAAATCCCTGGCTGGTACAGACCTGACAACTAGTACAATTTTGCCGTATTTCGTACGGGAATTTGTTGAAAATACGACCGTACGTTTTTTCCCCATAAAATACGGGTATTGACCATTATGCTAGATAAAAAAATGGCTGCGAATGACTGTAGAGGGTGCTAGATATGGCACGAGGCTCGACACTACTCTACTCTACATCGCGATCTCGTAAGCAAGGGCGTCCGTGATTGGTGCATGGGATGTAAACAAATGCATTTGGGACCAGGCGTATTAACCAATCGGAACGTTGTATACAAAAGCGCTAGGCATTACGATAGATGAATGGCCGTCATTTGAGTAGCGCAGACCATGCATGCAGATGATAATTTTATGATCTAGTTTGAGCGTGAAATGAATGTTTAAATATGGCTTCGACCTCCAAAAAAGATAAAAGGAAGCAATCGTACAAAACAGAATACTCGGAGAAATGGGATTTCATACAGCCATCTCAGAAAGGAGAAAATCATGCACGATGTACATTGTGTAGTTCGGATTTCAGCATCGCTCACAGTGGATCGTATGACATTACGCACCACTGATTGAAACCGCCAAGCACCGAAGTATTGCCGAGACTATAAAAGAGCGCTAATCGCCCTATTACTTAAGTATTAGCCCTATTAGACAATTTATGCCATCTACATCCAATTTTAGGTGGATTAATTAAGCTTACTTTGATTGATCATAGAGGCAGTATTAGGTCTGATTACCAGCTCTGAAGCTGTATGAATAAATCCGAATCGGACCTAGAGCCTAGCCCTAGTCATGCTAGTTTCCCTACCTGGAGGCTATGGCTTTTTCCGTGTTGTAATCTGGGAACCTTATTCCAGGGAAATAATCTTCCGATTCCGACACACACCTTATAATATTATAATAACATCAACATGCTAATATTTAGGCCCTATATAGTGAAAATATATTATGTTACCTGAATTACCTTTTGACTTAGTTTCCGCGGGCACTTTTCTTAAAAGTCCCCGCATACGGCGAAGCTCTGTTCAAAATTTTTTTAAATTAATTATTTTTAATTCTCGTGCATTTTATAGAAAACTATAATGTACACCTGGGGCCGATTTCACAAAGCACTAAGACGCGTCTTATCTCGAGTTAGGAAGAGTAACTTGTCTTAACTTGTGACGCGTCCTAAGAACGATTTCACAAAAGATAAGAAGGGTTTAACGGGTCCTAACTACCTTGACAACGGGGCAAAACCCTTCTTAACTTAAGATCGGTGTATGGGTCATCTTAGCTGATGCATTTGTGTTATACTTGTACGTACGTACGTTAAGCTGACCGCTTGATGCAATAATGGCGCTGCTACATGTTGGCCGACTACGTCACCACGAAGCCAGACAGGCGTTATTAAGAAGAGAACGACTCTTTCGTGACAGACAGAATCCGTTAGATAGTTTGAACGACGAGGAAATTGTACGTATCACTATCATACTGATTCACGGGGCAGGGAATAATACAACTGCCAGACAGGGTTGGTGAACAAATACAACATGAAACACGGGTAATTAGAATATGATAAACGGACGTTTAGTAATTTATTTCTTATTGTTCTAACGACCGTCAATTATTAATGCTATTAATAGCATACCACCCGCAAGCGTTTTGTTTTAATTTTGTTTAGCGCCACCATTAGTCAGTGTGTTGATATGTGTAAATATATTGCGTAACCACGCTACAGATCATTATATCCGTCATTTGGTCATTTCACGCACTAGAGTTTGCAGACGACATTTCCCAAAATCATGAAAATGTTTGGAGCCAAAAAGTTGTACAACGTCAACTCGCCAATCAGTCATATTGAATCGTGTTGAGCGCATGACGTCCCGACGGCCGTTTCATTAGAGTAGTAAAATAAATATAAAATAGCCGTCGCATGAGCAAATTTAGCCTCGTTCAATAAATAGCTTACGGCTTTATTATATTTTCGATGTGTCTTGCTTAAGACGCATTTTGTGAAATCGATCTTAGGAGTAATCTTAAGTAAGATCGATCTTACAGCTGGGACCCTTCTTAAATCCTAGGATCGATCCTAAGATAAGAGTTTTGTGAAATCGGCCCCTGTAAGTATTAAAGTTGGAGCATTGCAGCCACATTAAACCTTTGTTCGTAAGCTCGTCTGTGCATATTTTTGAAAAATACAGTTTTTTATGAAAAATACAACTTTTGGAGTTTCAGAATACAGTTTTGTGATCCCAAAGGTTGGCAGGTCTGCTGGTACGTCAAAGGAACAGGTCTTGGATAAAGGGATTAGGCAAAAATCAACGAAAAGAGTGAACTCGTTCAGTATTTGCAGTGCATTTTGTCCGGGGCCACCGAACCGTGACCCCATGGACTCCGAGAAACGATTGCGTGTATACAAGTCAGCCGCCATGACGGCACGCCACGTGTGGCGTGTTAACAAGTCTCCCGGTGACACACACAAAAATCAGAATGCGTGTTTAGACGCTCTCCGATCCGCTGTACAAAACAAAATTGCGTGTATACACGGCCTCCGAAGCGAACTGGTTAAGCTAAAACGAGCACTCCGATTCCATGCCCTGTTGATTGTGAAGATATTGTCCCTTCAAGTGTGAAAGGCATACCTACAATATTCATATATATATATATAATTGTTTCTGGGGTATTTCAAATTATTTTTATTTGCAATGCTCATTCCATGTCAAAGTATAATTTAGTGAATCTGTTTTGGGTGAAAACAATGCATTGGATCTTGTCCAAAATCTTTGAGATGCATTGTTACTTTTGTTTTAACCCTCCTATAGGTTTAACAATCAAAGACACTCAAAATTTGTATGTAACTCCCAACCCATTGACTTTGTGCAGTGCGCTCAAATAAATGCAAGGACATGTGGCTATGGTAGAAGGTCAAACCAAAACCACTCGACTGTATATGACATAAAACACAATAAAGGGGCCAATTTCCTACCGTCACGTTAGCAGTTTTTCTAATTGTTGTAATTTTTTTTTTAAATATCTGAAACCACCCAAAAAGAATTTCAACATTTGAATAGACATGCATGCTTATCCTAAAGATAATTTGAGTTAATTATTACTATTTTTTTAATTACCCTAAAATTTCCATCAACAAATGGACGGAAAAGTGAGGTAACTTTTTCCGTCCAATTTTTATGGAAATTTGAGGGTGAAAAAAAAAAATCAATCAACTCAAATTAGTTCTAGTATAAGCCTGCATGTCCATGCACATGTTCAAACACTTTTTGGTCGGTTTCGGGTACTTAAAAATAAATAACAACCATTGGAAAAACTGCTAACGTGACGGATGCAAAGTGGCCCCCTTTATTGTGTTTTATGTCATATGAGTCTGCTGCTAACTTATGCAGTACATACACAGCTCTGTGTGACTCTGCATATAACTTATGTAGGACATACACAAGTGTGTTTGACTTTGCCACTATCTCCAGCACTCTTAGAGAAAAAATACACGTGTGAACAATTAGCAATGCAACCAAAAATACTCAAGTGACTGTCTGTGGATGCGGTGCTTACTGGGCCAAATTTCAGCCTGGGCATGGGAGGGTTAATACACCACATGAATCCCCTCTACACCAAACAATAAATACACTGTACAGTTATTGAAAATGAAAGAAATTGAACAAAAATCATGTTAAGATACATACTCTTTGCAGACTATCGGTTTGAATGTTGAAACTATGAGAGTTGTGTTGGAACCACTGGTGAAGCCGCTGGTGAGACCACTGGTAAACGGACACAAGACACTCAAAAGTGAAGGCTTCTCAAAGAGTAATAAGGTGGGTACCATTTGCAACTATGTTTGATCTCGCAATACACCGATCCGATCCATACAGATGATATGGTTGACTATTAAGGGCACAGGTAGTTCTCCATCAATGATGGGTAATTAGCTCCTGTTTTTAACTGTATCCATACAGATGATATGATTGACTATTAAGGGCACAGGTAGTTCTCCATCAATGATAGGTAATTAGCTCCTGTTTTTAACTGTATCCATACAGATGATATGATTGACTATTAAGGGCACAGGTAGTTCTCCATCAATGATGGGTAATTAGCTTCTGTTTTTAACTGTATGCATTTCTTTTTCTTTTTTCCCTTCAGGTTTTTGTTGAGAGTAGCAACATTGAAGATAGTCAGGTTCCCTTCCCTGAATCAAGATTATATCAACTGCTCGATAGATATGCAAATACAATCAGGTTACAGGTTACCCTACCACTGTCTTATCAAGGTAAATAAAATGCCCCCAAGGCAACATTTTGGAAGGTGCAGGAGTTTTGAGTGACCACTTTTTGTCTAAAATTCTAAGGCTCTTGTAAAGTTGCCACTAAAACGATTACATGATTTATTTTACCTTCACTTTTTCTTAGTGATGGTATTTTCAAGAATTTAGGATGCTGGCTAGAACTGCTTAAATAGCATCAGCATCTGCTGATATAAATATTCAAGCATTCATTCATTCAAGCATTCAGTAGTTGCTTTTCCAGTTGAATAGTAGGAATTGAGCAAAAGATATTTAGGTGATGCAGGATTCTGTATTTACTGTACTTGACGTTGGCTAATACCAATGGCATTGATCACGAATTACAAATGATTCATTGCCTTCCATGTTTACTCAAGCAAAAACATATTTTCTCATTTGGACTGTTTGAACTTCAAGGGAAGTTACAACATTGGTATTTAGTGACGTACGTTCATTTCAACCCTGTAATTTTCAAGAAATGTATATAAAAAAAACTAACTTGTGAATATAAATATCACAATAAGTACTCACATTATTCAGAAAACAATGAAAAACTGTTAACATTTCTTTTTTCTGTTTTTATGTTTTACAAAAATCTGGGAACTTTTTGTAAATTCAACGTAACAATGTTTTCTCAAAGATGAAAGCACTTAAGATTAAATCATTTCTCATGATTGAAACATAATAATAATAATAATAATAATAATAATAATAATAATGTGCACTTATATAGCGCACGTATCTACCAAACTGCTCATCAGGCGCATAAATCATTCCTGAAACCATCTCAGCTCCCTGGGGAGTATTCAGCTCAATTGCTGCCATTTTGGCGCATATAGGGCTAATCAAACACAACAGCCAACTCTGCCCTCATAGGTACCCATTTACTCCTGGGTGGAGAGAAGCAGTTATGGTAAAGTGTCTTGCTCAAGGACACAAGCATCATGGTCGCGGTTGGGATTCGAACCCACATTCTGACGACTCGGCCATCAGAACACAAATACGACGCACTAAACCGCTCGACCATAGCACTCCATACCAACCTAACACTAAGTAAGTTTTTAGATAATTATTTGTTAATTGTATAATTTGGTAATTAGCAGACTTTCAATAGGGCATGGAATCGGTGTCCTAGTTTAGGATGAGTACATTGACTAAAAATTCCTGGCTCATTTATGCATCAGCAACGGTAATATGACCTTATCATGGGGCTGTGCGTTTTTGGATATTTTTTGAACCGGATACCCGAAATCAGGAAACTTCGGATACCCGGATACCTGTTTTCATCTTTGTTGAAAACATGCCTCCGGTGGTGTACAAATACATGTAATGTAAATGGTAACAAATTGACTTTTACAATACAGAGGTTACCATACTTTTCTTTATTGGAGTGCAATCTCTTGAATTTAAAGATAATTTTCTGTAAAAGTGTAAACATTACATTGTTCAAGAGTCATAGATTTCTGTTCGCACCGCTCAAATGTTAAGTCCGACTTTTAAAAAGTCGTTTACGGGTAATTGGAACCGAAAAATGGAACCGGGTAATGACCGTTTCGGTCGGGTATCCGGATACCCGGCACAGCCCTACCTTATCATACAGAGTATTATTTTCAGTCACTGAGTTAATCTAAAACTAGCACTCTGATTCCATGCCCTGTTGATCTGAAACTAGCACTCTGATTCCATGCCCTGTTGATCTAAAACTAGCACTCTGATTCCATGCCCTGTTGATCTAAAACTAGCACTCTGATTCCATGCCCTGTTGATCGTGACGGTATAGTCCATTTAAGTGTCAGTGAAATATGTCTGATGCCATTGAAGTGAGCCAAGATATGTATTATTATAATGTAATACTGGTATGTTTATAGATGCTTTTAAGCCACAAAAAGGCAGCAGTACGTCGCCTTGTCCATCGTCAACATCCTCAACTGATGACAAGTACACAGATCTACAGCTGGAGACAGACGTTGCCTTGAATAAAGCTCCCACCCCAAGCCCTACTGGCAGTTCCTCTACACTCAGTGATGACCATCCACTGGATAAAAATGGCCACAATCTGCTCGGAAGTGAAACGGACAGTGGAGTTGTGTCACTTAATGACGCCCGGATCACAGATGACATTACTGGTGACATTGACGGCAACATCGGTGACCTGCGCGGCAGCCCCGATGGCGCGGTAGACAGTAACGATCCGAATATGCTAATAAGGTCGGAGGTCAGTGAGGATGTTGACATTCCAGAAGGAGAAGTGCAATCAAGCGATACCGGTATGACGACGGACAGTGTGTGTTGGTGCCAAAGCGGTTGTGGGGACTGTAGCAATCTGCAGCAGTTAAACTCGGAACACAGCTCTACGGGGGCAGTGTCGTCTCCTCTGTCCCCACTGTCATCCCTCAGCTCCCCATTGATGGGTACATCGGAGAACAAATCCAGCAGCATACACGGTGAACTGGACCAAGGTGCAGCGGGTGAGACCAAAGGGACAATGGTCTTTGACGATCCCAACGAAGACTCCGAGGATGAGATATATGAGAACACTAGACATACTAAACTGCTTAATGGATACTTCAAAACAGAACCTGTGCAGACCGTAGACGATGCAAGATGTAAGCATAACACTGTTATTGTGGTCCTTGTTTGATTTTGTCATTTATTTGTTAATTCCACAGGTAAAAAATCACAAAGCTTCGTATACATCATTAACCCTCTCCTTCCCAATTTGTTTTAACAAGCCGAGTTGCACAAGCTTCACAACAGTCTGCCTACGCGATATGTAAGGTTTTCACACACATATGTATAACAGTACAATACCTGAGTCTGTGTAAAGACCAATATGTTACTTACAATCTTGTGTATGCTTCGTTGGTTTACATGAAAATAGTATACAGTGTGCAAAATATAAATAGACCTTATGCATATGATGGCACAAACTGAATATCGCCCTCTATCAGAGGCTAGAGAAGGTCACTCATTGGTTCATGCATGCGCGCTGTGCATATACGCACGCACAGTGCGTATACATGAACCAATGAGTGACCTTCTCTAGCCTCTGATAGAGGGCGACCTTCCGTTTGCGACATCATATGCATAAGGTCTATTGCTTTTTTTCAAGGGCACTCGCATGCCTGGACATCAAAGTATTGTTCGCATTTGCGTTTGTAAAGTATGAACTTGGGTTTATGGCTACTTTCCGATTGTTCATGTTGTAGTATTGCCAGTGCTTGTGGATAAGAGGATGACCCTAGCAGTCTTCAAGAAGGCACTAGAGCCTTATGTTGGCACGGAGTCACAAAACTTCAAGGTAAGAAATATTAATCTATCATTGGCCTGCAGTTTGGCTTTGTATTATATTTGGGGAGCTAATGTCTGTCATCTCTATAATCAACAATGAAATTTTTTCCCCCACAGTATTTTTGCACCCCTGACCACTAAACTCATTGAAATAAGGAATAAGCTTTAAACTGATTGGGGAATTAGTCTATCCTCTTGTTATGAAAGGGAAAATGTAGTGGTCGAGTGATAACTAGATTTTTGTAACCCTCCTGTTGATTGATCATTCAATATCAAATATCATTCAAATGGTTTTGAATGATAAAGGTGCTATGCCAGTGTGTGTAATGCTTGCTAATTGATTCTGTGTGGTGAAACTATACATGGTACTGTTATCTACACAAATTATCCATTATTCGTAACAGATCTATGATTTCTCAGGATGTTTCCTGATTTCAGGATTTTTTTTACACGTCTCCCTTTGCCACCAAGGAAAGAAAGACGTAGTCTGTATTGTGTCCGAACCTCTCGTTTCTTGTTTGTGGGGATGTGGAGAGTCTGTAAATCCTACAAAATTGAACATCCAGGAGGTTCAGGGAGGCTTTGTCCTCTAGACCAAAGGGAGACCTGCTACCAATTTTTCAGGATGTTTTACTTTTGTCAAATCACACCTCTGTCTTGAACAGACAGTTGTCTAGGTTTTGAATGGCTTGTCTATTTGCAGGAAAATTGTACTGAAATAGGAGGGTTAATAATGCATTTGTTCTTGACCAATGTGTACTGTGAACCCTGACCTTGGTCACAGTGTTATTTGTTTCACTATCAACCATTAGGTGTACAGAGTCTACGCCAACAATCAGGAATTTGAGAGCATTCGACTGACCGAGACGTTGCAGTCATACAGCGAGGAGAGCAGAGTCATCATCAAACTCGGCCGGGCACTCAAGAAGGGAGAGTACAGAGTGAAGATCTATCAACTCAATGCCAATAGTCCCGAGGTGAGTCCTGAATATTCATGATGTGTCATGCTGTGATTGGCCAATGGATTTCAAATATGTGGGATCGTCATAGTTAATATTGTGATGTTGCAGAGGTGGACATTTAAAAAATAATCTCTTTGGTTTATACATAGTGCTCATAAACCAAAATGTAAACATACTTGGGGTGATAGATCATTTTCAGTCGCTGCACCACGTTTATGGAATACACTCCCACATCTTGTAAAATCCTACCAGACTACTGACTCTTTCAAGAAATGTCTTAAAACACACCTTATGTCAAGTGCTTTGTGAATGTTTTACCTGTTAAACATTATGTTTTTGCTTGATCTCATGTTCTCTTGTGTGGCTCCTTGAGCAGCTTTTTTTTGGTGGATACATGTGCGTTATAAATCCATATTATTATACAAAATGCATACTTTTTTTTTGGGGGGGGGGGAGGGCAAAACCATGGACAAATGAGCACCATGTGTGACATGGTTGGGATAGTCCTTATTGGACTTGTTGGACTTGTGTATATGTGTTAATTTATACACACACACAATGCAGTATTTAAGGCTACCTGCTTTATGCCCATGGTTTCAGAGAATCTCAGATTATGGTCTGTGCATGGGTAGCTGTCTGTCTTTAGGTTAAATGTCTATCTGTCTGCACCACCGTTACACATTCATATACTAGTTTTCATTTGTTGTAGTATATCCTCTATATAAATGTGGACAGAGCCGTTTGCATGTTGGTCTGGTGTTATGAAAGTACAACTCGACAAAAGATCCCCTATTTTGTGTGCTTTTATATGTTCTCCTTCCCTGATTCAAGTTTTATCCAACCTCTATTTTATTTTCAGCCTTCCAAGTACCTATTTGATTTGGTCTTTGCGAAAGGAATGTCCGTACTGCAGTCCAAGATGGAACTCATCCCAGAGTTGAAGGAGAAATGTGGGCTGGATGTTCCGTTAGACAGACTGAGACTGCGAAAGAAAGCTTGGAAGAATCCGGGCGCTATCTACATCGACAACCAGGTGTATGAAGAAGATATTCCCATCTTTACAAACTGGGAGGTCTTCATTGAGATCCTAGAATGTAAGTTTCTATGTTTATTCATGTCACACTTTATTTGGGTAAAACTAACCAAGAACAAGGTTTGTCTGCATTTACCTTGGGAAACATAGACTGGGAGAACCGCAGACTGGGGGAAACGCAGACTGGGGGGGAAACGCAGACTGGGGGGGAAACGCAGACTGGGGGGGAAACGCAGACTGGGGGGGGGAAACGCAGACTGGGGGAAACGCAGACTGGGGGGGAAACGCAGACTGGGGGGGAAACGCAGACTGGGGGGGAAACGCAGACTGGGGGGGAAACGCAGACTGGGGGGGAAACGCAGACGGGGGGAAACGCAGACTGGGGGGAAACGCAGACTGGGGGGAAACGCAGACTGGGGGGGAAACGCAGACTGGGGGGTAAACGCAGACTGGGGGGGAGAATGCAGACTGGGGGGAGAATGCGCGCAGACTGGGGGGAGAATGCGCGCAGACTGGGGGGAGAATGCGCGCAGACTGGGGGGAGAATGCAAGAGACTGGGGAGAATGCGAGACTGGGGGAGAATGCGCCAGACTGGGGAGAAACACAGACTGGGGGGGAAACGCAGACTGGGGGGAGAATGCGCGCAGACTGGGTTGATTGTTTCAACAACTCTATAGTGATAGCCACCATGCCACCATGCCTTCAATTAAACTTGACCATTAAAGAAAGGTGGACTATATTTTGTTGCAGGGGATGAGCCTTTAGTTGAACCGAATCATCTGGTTCTGTTCGTCAGACGGTGGAGACCATCAAAGTTCAAATTAGATCCTTTTGAGGAAGTTGTACTGGCAGACTGCACAGTCGATGAACTAAAGAAAAGGGTAGGTCCGAACCTCATATCATTTGCATGGGTCTTTTCACTGCATACCTCATGGTGCAGATGTCGTAGCCTCTCGCCTAAAACTCTCGTCTTAAACTTGCTGGTCCGGTGATGATTGGCTGGTAAAATTCCTATATAGCAGTAGGTACCACAATTTGCATTATATTGATGGAATTCTTGCAATGGGGATAATGTTAAATAATTTTGTCCTTCGCTGACATGGCACTGTATGCTCAATACTTTTGAGTGACTGCGTGAAAAAGTCAGAGACAACTTGGAGGTGTTTTTTGACCAGGACTTTGAACCCATTACCTCAATAAGGGTGATGATTTAGTTTCAAACAAGTGGTTGTAAAGATCCTATATTCTATTTTGAATGTTGCAAATTTCACCTCATGCTGAAAGCATAATTGTCTAAATTTGGTGACAGGACTTGGTAACGGGCAACTTCTAACTACCTCCATGCCCCTGGTATTTGCTTTGGTGTCCCCTTATAACCCCCTTTAATAACTGGCTAGACACCCTGCTCATTGCAACGGCAACCATCTGTCGTCCAAGTGTGAAGCTGCCCCTAACCCCCTTCAATAACTGGCTAGACACCCTGCTCAATGCAATGGCAACCATCTGTCGTCCAAGTGTGAAGCTGCCCCTAACCCCCTTCAATAACTGGCTAGACACCCTGCTCAATGCAACGGCAACCATCTGTCGTCCGGGTGTGAAGCTGCCCTAACCCCCTTCAATAACTGGCTAGACACCCTGCTCAATGCAATGGCAACCATCTGTCGTCCAAGTGTGAAGCCTGCTGAGTGCAACAAGATCCATCAACAAGAACAAAGGATCTTTTGTTCTCTGCTCATCAAGATGCAACAGTTGTTAACATTGGTTGCATTGTGTTGTGTTCAGTATGGTTAGGGTTTTAATGATTCCAGGACATTTTGATTTTCCAGTGTAAGTGTCCCTTAACAGGGAAAAGCCTACAAAACCATAGAATTGTATCAATCATCCTTAGAAATTTTCAGGTATGAAGGTGATCTCATGTTAAGGATTAAAAAAAAAATGTAAATGAATTTTGATCTATACAACTTGTGTACATCTATAATACTAGACAATTGCTATTGGATGATCTTTTTGCATGGAGATGTTTGTCATTTGTTCCAAATCATTCAAATGTTACTCGATTGTTTTGTTTCTATTTTGCAGTTATCAGCAGTGAGTGGTATTAGTCCTAATAACATAGACTTTGCCAAGGGGAAAGGAACATTCCCATGTGAGGTGTCACTGCTTGAGATGCAGAGTGACCTTGAGTGGAATCCCCAGGTCACATCGCTCAATTCCTGGCCATTGTACATCAGTGATGATGGAGCAGTTATCTACTATTGGTAAGATCACAAAGTCTGGTCCACTTACCTTGATTTATTTATTCATGGTGAGATCTATTTAACCAGAGGCTTGATTTTACAGCCACTGTACACTGTTGGTAATCTTAAACATAATCACAGTTTTATGTGAAACTTGATGATGGTATCAGACATCCCTTGAAATATTTATGTCTCGGGTGCTATTGTTTTAGTAAAAATAATTGAAATAATTTTCAAGTTAATTTCTGACAGAATTCTACGTTGGAATGAATGTAAACAAACGGAAAAGCATTTTTACAATTTTCTGTTAACAGTTCAATCAGGCCTTTGTTTTCTCAGAATCTTTCCTGATTTCAGGATTTTTTTTACAAATCCCCCTTTGCCTCCAAATTATCTTGAAAGAAGAGAAATAACTACCAAGGAAAGAAAGAAGTAGCCTGTATTGTGTCCAAACCTCTCGTTTCTTGTTAGTGGGGATGTGGAGAGTCTGTAAATCCTCCAAAATTAAACATCAGGCAATTCAGGTGGCTTTGTCCTCTAGACCAATGGGTGACCCAGGCCCGCTACCCATTTCTTATGATTTTTTTTACTTTTGTCAAATCACACACATGTGGTTTTTATGTATATCTCTTGATTCTAATAAAGTATGGATGCATGTACAGACATTATGCCAAAGTGTGGCCAAACTGATGTAACCCATTCCATGGCATTATATGCAAAATATGGGCACACACTTAAAGAGCGTGGTAGTGAGTTTTGATTCCCTGCTTATTGGCATCATTGCATAAGCAGCACTTGGTGGGCCAACTGGGGAGGGAAAGGGGGTTGGGTAAGCTTAAATTTTAGGGGGAACTAATTTTTAATGGAGATAAGGTACTCAATGCAGCTACACTTGATACAGGCATGATATTCTAATAACCTTTGTAGGAAATTCTACCTTTTGATTTTGAAAATCCTACCATGAAACCGGGTTCTGACTAACATGGAAGCTTTCCTTGTGTATCATTTTGTTGTAAATACCAAGATAAAAAACAGTTTCCTTGCTATACATGGCTATATAGGTAAACTGCTGTAGGCTAGTATATGCCTAATGATAATGGCAAACATTTTCCCTACCTTTTCATTTTCTCACAATATCATCCCTGATATAAGTTTTGAGGCTTTGCATGGTGGAATATCGATATCGTTTTGGTTTGCGGTAACACCATGTGTTTATCTCAACTAACGTGAACCATATTTCTCACTTAGCGACAGTAGAGAAAAACGAGTTGCCCGAAATTGGTTCTCCCTTGAACCTTTCTCACTTAACGAAGGTTGAGATACGAGTTGTGCGATACGGTTCTTTTCAGAACCTGTATCTCAGCTTCACGTTAGTTGAGATAAACACATGGTGTTACCGCAAACCAAAACGATATTAATATCATCCCTGTTGATAGAACTAGATGTGATTTGGTGTATTAGTTGTATTACCTACATGAAGAGTGCCAGCCTGATATAAAACCATTCTATGGCATTGTACTTCAAATGCACACACGCGCAACGAGTGTTAGAGGGTGTCATGGGAGAAACACACGATGCCTCTTTTAATACTAGAAATAGATTTCAATGTTATTTCAGATAAATGTGTGTATATAATCCTTTTTTTTTTGAAAGAAAATATTTTCAAAAATATTTTATCTTTGTTTTTCCCCAGTGACCGATCAGAAGACATTAAGAAACTAACCGAGGAGGAGAAACGGGAAATACAGAAGAAGGAGAATTCCCGCTTAGCCAAGACGAGCCAGAAACCAAACTATCCATCACCTCGTAAAGAACGCGCTCTCAAGATATACACAGACAGTACAAGTTCATCACGAAAGACAAAGTCGGACCATTGCCAAGGCAACCCAGAAACCAAACAATCTATCGACTTGAAATGAAAAAAGCCCTATGAGATATACGCAGAATGTACAGGTTTGCTAAAGATGGACAAAGTCACGGCATTGCCAAGGCAACCAAGAAACCAAACTAACTCTGGATTCATAGCAAAGAAGCCCTATAGGATATACAGAAAGTTGTCACACACTGAGGGGACAGCGAAATGTCCCTAGACCCCTTTCCAAAAAGAAGAAAGTCCACACAGATGGGTTCAATAATGGAGACATTTACAAAACTACAAGTTTTCACTGTTCCATAACGGATAAATCAGTCAACCTTTTTCCACCATGATTGCGGTGGCTCCACACTGCATGTGCATGACACATTCATCAAATAGATTGCCCAGCATCGGTCAAAGAGGCATTGGACTGCATAAAAAGCGGAATATTGAAACCACTGCAGTTATGGTAGCCCCCGGTGAAATGAATGGTTTAGAACTCAACATTAGACCCATGGTGGTTAAGTACCATTCCACACAGTGGCTGATTGGTTATTGCAGTTAGTGCCTGCTTTGTGTAGATACTAGACTTTTGATACCAAAATTCACAGTAATTTATATCTGGTAGTAGTCACCTAATGCAGAGGTGAGGGGTAGGGGAGGATGAACCTTATGTGTTGACAATTAATCACCCACAGTGTAAAAACATACAATGAAATTCAACTAAAAATGTGCCACTCCACATGATTTATAACAAACATTAAGTTCTGTTTTGTTTTGTTTTCAGTATTGTTTTTGTTTGTTATCCAACCAGGATAATACAAATAGCAATATTATTTTTGCCTAATTGTTTATGGTCATAGTATTGAGATATTGAAATAAGTTGTATCATCTATTATACAAAGGCAGATAGAGACAATCAAGCAAAAGAATTTGCAATCTGTATTGCTCAAGAAATCACATTTGTGTATTTTCTAATAACAGAATGTGAGACTTTTTTTGATATGATAATGGGGAAGCAGAATTACTAGTCCTCTTCCATCATTTTATTGTAACTCCGAGCAAGCGTATAATTTTGACAACAATGGAAAAGGACCAATAATTCTGCTCCCACCTAGCATCCCAAAAGACTGGTTTCCTGTCTTCATGCTCAAGTATAAAGACAGGCTCCTGGTGCACCATTCAAGCGATTTCATTGGATACGTTGTGTCCATCAGGTATGACATCACGCTTTGCGGATCGCGTGCTCGCTACCAACCAAGGTCAAAGTTGAATCTCTGGGAAACATGGCGGCCACACGGCCGGTATCTGGTGTAATTCACAAGCCTCAAAGCATCTACATAATGCCCAGCTCATAGTTAGGGCAGATGCGACACAAATGGTTCGCATAAATTGAAATGTGTTGAACTTCTGCGAATCCATTTGTGTATAAATTCAGGTTCTGAGGTCACAATTCCTTCGCATTCATGTTCGCATTCGTGTTCACATTCATGTTCGTGTTCACGTTCGTGTTCACATTCATGTCCACGTGAAATATGAACCTGGCTTCATTCCGAGCAACATAGTAGTATAAAGTAAAACAAAACTAAGATTTGTCTATTGGCGTATGCAATTCAGTTGCTATACCTGCATAGATAAATAATTTGTTCATGTTGCAATCAGCATGAACGGGGAAGGTATAACATTGGTATTTGGTACTGTACGTTTATTTCAACCTGCTAGTTTTCAAAAAAATATATCATTTAACTAACTTCTGAAACTGTCATCACAATAGGTGCTCACGTTTTTGAGAAAATGACAACAAACTGTTACATGTTTTTTGTGTTAAAATTTGTTGTTGTAGATTTGACATACAAATTGCTTTATTTCTCAGGATGATTGACAGTGTATATACATATTTTATACACCATGTAAGTTTTAGATAATAATTTGTTAATTTGACAGTTTAGTAATTACCAATGTTGTACCTACCCTTTAAATATATTTAATTTTCGGAGTGAATGAAGGAAAATTTACTGAAGCAGGACTCGAACCTCTGACCTCTGGATTGCTGTACGGGTGCTCTACCAACTGAGCTATTCAGCCCCATAGTTGACAGTCTCCCTGTTGCTGTTGTCAATATATTTGTTGTAGGAGCTAGTCAGAAGCCATAATGAACCCATCCATGCTGATGTAGCCAGGGATCATGCCCCCAAGTTACAACGCTAAACCTGGGAAGTGACAGTCTGGGGGATCACTCGGGGATCATTGTGGCTTCTTTTAAAATATATCATCTTTAAATATACATGTACAGTATAACAGATCTTCTTGATGTCTCCAAATAGGCAGAAGTCTATTTGACACATTATAAACCTCATTCATATTCTCATTTACTTGTGTATAGGAAATCCAAGATGGATGCTGAGTGTTGAACATTTACTTACAGTACATGTAGTGTGCATTTTATATATCAGATATTGGCCAAAAATATCAAAGCTCTATTATTTCAGTAACTAAGTCTGTTGCTGGTAGATTTTAGCAATATTTGAGATTGGAATTCTTTGTATTTTAATCTTTAATCAAATCTGTACGTAATGTGTTGAGTTATATCTTATTGAGTATGTGACTTAAACATATATGGAGTATGTTATGGAGTGTCGTGGCCGAGCGGTCTAGCGCACCGAACTCAAGTTCTGGTGTTGCCAGCAGCAGGGTGTGGGTTCGAGCCCCGGTCATGACACTTGTGTCCTTGAGCAAGGTACTTAACCATAATTGCTTCGTCCTTCGGATGGGACGTAAAGCCGTAGGTCCCGTGTGTTGTGTAATGCACGTAAAAAAGAATGCGCCTTGAGCACCACTTAGTTGGTGGATACGTGCGCTATATAAGTCCACACATTATTATTATTATTATTATATAGTTATAAGAAAAAAGACAATAAAAGCTGCTTCAAGTAAAGCCTAAATCTGTTTTAGAAATATTTTAGGTTAGTGAGGTGATGCACTAAATCCCATCAGATCTTGTGATTATCTGCTTTAAAAAAATGAAATAATTTTGCAAATGTCTCTCTCGAAGGAGCCTGTGAATGCTTTTTGTAAATATACTTTCTTGGAATGTATATTTATACTCAATGGGGATCAAAAAGTACGAGAAGTCTTTTGTACATGTAGATAATATACATCTGGATATAATGTGTAGAAACCAACCTGTCAACTCAATAGACTGTTACTAATGGTGCGACCATCTTGATTTACTTCCATGAAAATCTACATGACCAAACCGAGGCCGGAAGGGAAAATAGCCTGGTCCCTATGTTGTATAATGAGTATTAGCACACAACATACAGGGAATCTGGCAAAGATGGCCACAGTGTGGTAAAGGTCTTTAGTGCTTATTCTGAGTGATGAATACTGAAAGGTTTTACGAGTGTGTAAGTCTGACGCATTGTCTACCACAAGCATCCTGTATGTACAACAGTTATGTCGGAAGTGTCTGAACATTTTAAATGAATGTGCATACGAGTTACCATAATAATAAATGTTTAGTAAGTTAGCTCATTTGGAATAAGCGTTATGTCATATACCATGTGAACAGCCATTTGACCATAGAGCTTGTCTGCCTAGAGAATCTCATGGTCTTGAATGGTACTCATGCGTGTCAGTGTACACAAGACAGTAGCCAGGAATTGGAACTTGAGTCCAGGGCTAGGGGCACCATCAGTATTTGAAAGGGCACAGGTATTGGTTTAGTAGTGTGAGTCTACATATTGTTTGATACAAGTAGGATCCTATGTACAGCTAAGGGTTCCGCCAGTTAATATTTCCTGCTGTTGTTTGATTAAATAAAGATTGTAAACATGCAATGTATGCAGATTCTGCCAGTAACTGCGCCTCAAATCAAATGTTTATACACATAATCTCTTTATACACAAAATACTGCTGAATCTTCTATATACATTTATCATTTATATATCCATTTCATTTTGTGGATTGTGTAATACATTTTTCTCTGAATTAGTAATTATGTAAAATAAGATAAAATGTATAAGAAAAGAAATATTCATCAAAATAACATGTAACATCTGTTGTATTTATTAATGTTATGGGGAGAGGTGATCTTGTAATGGACTGGACAAAAAGGTTCCTTAAGGTTTGCGTGACGGAAATTTAAATTTTCCATTTTTGAAATGGCGAGTGCTAGTCCAGAGAAACAGTTTAATTTTTGCAAGCTCACTGGTGCATTCTGATCACTTCTTCCATATGTTTTCTGGGGAAAATATTTACCAGAAATTAAAAAAACAGAATTTATGAGAAGATTATTTTTGTCAAAATACGATTTGTTTTTATACGAGATGTTGGGCCATAATGGTTACATTTTTCCAGTCCCAATCACGAACCGCCAGCCCCCTTCTTACTGTCTGACTTTCCATTGGTGATTGGTCAGACTGTTAGACAGCCTATCATATATCGGTACATTAGCTTGCAAACAAAAAAAGTAAATACTGTTTTGAATATCACGAAATCATGTAGAAATAATTTTTAAATAGCTTGTATTTCGGAAGTCACAATTTGTAATGCCCAACGCTGTATATGACATCTTAATCCATGGATCCAATCCATACGATGCAGTACGGACCTGTACCTGATTAAAATAAATTGTTTTCTGAATCGCCATTCAAATTAAAGCAACAATAATTTCTTAATTTTAATTTATAGTTTTTTGTGGTTTTTTGTTTGCTCTGTTGCCAAATGCCAAATAGTGCCTGGTTATTGATATGCTGACATCCCAATAGTCCGAATATCGGATGGCTATCAGACCAATGGCTCGTTTAACCATTTTGAAACTAAGCCAACCAGCGACGTCTCCAGGGTCTTGACAAAGGGGCGGGGCACTCGGGGGAGGCCCATCCGACAATGTGGCAAAGGCATATAATTGTGATGGTTTATTAATAATTATAAGGTTTCGGAACAAGGCTGTTGGACTAATGGATCGTCGAACTTATGGGATGTCGGAATAATGGGATGTTGGAACAGTTGGCTTTGGAACTTGAATTTCCAAACAAATGTTCTTCGTTTATGTTGGGCAAATCATTTCTTGTAGTTTGACAATACAGGAACATTGTCGGAATGTTGAGCCATCGAATAAACGGGATGTCGGAGCAATGGACTGTATTTTATCCGATGATATTTCTGACGAAACTTGTCAAGTCTTTGGATGAAGGTTACACAAGCTTCCTTAATTTAACCCTGCGGGGCACGACTGTGTGGAAAAACCTCCACACAAAAAATGAATATTCATGATTTTTTTTACCTTCCACATGATCCCAAGTCACCTCCAGTTAGATACTCCTTCATTGCCATTGGTTGAAAGACATATTAGGTTTGCACTAGGTTTGGAAAGTTCATTCACCCTTTATTTGACCTGGGAATGCTTGAAAATGCAAAAATTAATCTGCCAGATTGAGGGTGAGTTTGGTCCCCGTGAATTCTCTGGATCAAGCAGGGTCGTAGGCCTATAGGCCCACACACATATAGAACTGCAATTAGTATAAACTAGGCTTATAACGCATACATATTTTGGAGTTGATTTCTACACAAATAGAAACAAATAGCCTATTGCAAAATCATCAATGGTACTCATATATGACTATGCACACTTACATTAATTTGCAAGGAGATATGAGTCAAGGTAGCACAAAATAATTGACAAATCAGTTTTGTCGTTTATGAGGTCATCATAAGACCAATTCAGGATATGCCTTAGGCAAAAAAAAAAGTCTCCGGTTTCTGGTAAAAACCGGAGACTTTTTTTGCCTTAATAACTAAGCCTGTGTTAGCCGCTATTTATTTTTGGAAATCTCTTTTCCATTCAATTGGAACTGCTATTCATACCAGAGTAAAGGATAACAAATGCTCAGTTAAAAATAACACATTCCTTAAAATAATTATGAATGAATGGTTTTATAGTATAAATGTCCCGAAATGAATGTAGGCCTATTGTGGGTTTTTATCGACTTTTATCGAGCTTCTGATAACATTGGCCCAGTGAAATATCTCACTTCAAAAGAAATATATATATATATATATATATATATATATATATATATATATATATATATATATATATATCAATTTTCTGATGAAAACAACAAATTTCAGAAATTGCTGGTAAAATAAACCAAAAACACAAGTGATAGGCCTATACATGAGCCCAAATATGGACTCCATCTCTGTATACACTGAAACGTAGTACATCTTTATGAACAGGGTTTGTTTGTTTATTTGTAGTGGGTAGTAAGGTGAACAGGGTTTGTTTGTTTATTTGTAGTGGGTAGTGGGTTCGAATCCCGTCCGTGACCGTGGTACATGTACTTGTGTCCTTGAGCAAGACACTTTACCATAATTGCTTCTCTCCACCCAGGAGTAAATGGGTACCTGTGAGGGCAGAGTTGGTTGTTGTTTGATTAGCCCATATGCGCCGAAATGGCAGCAATTGAGCTGTATACTCCCCAGGGAGCTGAGATGGTTTCAGGAATGATTTATGCGCCTGATGAGCAGGGGTAATAATGTTCAGCGCTGTGATACCTTGTTTAAGAGCGCTTTAAAATGCCCGACATTATTATTTATTTGTTTGCTTGCTTGCTTGCTTGCTTGCTGGGTTGGGTTGGGTTGGGTTGGGTTGGGTTCGGTTCAGTTCAGTTCCAACAGCGGACGAGCCGCCAATACAGGAAATGATAAATATAAATATAAATATAAAAACAATGAATTAAAAATTACATAACAATAGAATGCAAAATTTTTAAGACACTCAAATACATATCTGGTACTGGCTAAGGCATGGGAAACCTGAGTACGGAAAGAAGTAAGAGATGGAGCCCCGAACACATCACAAGTCTCGTTATAGGTTGATGAAATCCTCGATATAAAGCCACGCTTTGTCACCTCAACGCGATTCCTTGGGACATGGAGGATGTGTTCATTGGCATGCCTTGTACGCCGATTAGAAACATGTAAACTAAATGTGTTGAAGTCTGTGGCACTAAAATGATTGTGAAAACATTTATATAGAAATAAACAGTCATTAACAATTCTCCTATGTCTGAGGGATGGAATCCTGTAAATATCACATAAGTCAATATAATCCAAGTTACAATTATAACCAGTGTTACAATTAAGCGTCCTATGAACAATTTGAGAAAACGATGCTGAACTCCTTCTATCCTATGTGCCTAATGAGCAGAGATAGAATTAAACACTATTGTACAATACTCTAGATTCGGTCTGATTCGTGAACAAAACAAGGTGCGTAAAACATGATCATTCTTCAAAGAGCGCCGGGAAGTTGTGCCAGACCAAACCGCTCATGCGATTAGCTTTTTTGATAATAGAGTCTACTGTCAATAAAAATACCAAGGTCTTTCTGAACAGCGAGTGTGTAACGTCACCAAGAGTGTAATCAAATTTAAAAGGCGTCTTCTTAAGGGTAAGAGTTAAAACAATACATTTATTAACATTTAAAAAGAGATGCCAGGTATTAGGCCTAGACCAGTTCATAACTTTTATCTAAGTCTGCCTGTCATGAAAGAGTAGCTGCAGAACAACCAATCTGACGAAAAACTTTTAAGTCATCTGCAAAAAGCAAACACTATTGGAAGAGCATTAACAAATAAAGTAAATATTGAACCCAGTATTGAACCCTGTGGAATACCCGAGGGCACTGTTTTCCCATATAGAGGTAAAACCATTAAGATAACATTAACATATTAGGATGAATATTGTAGGATTTCAGTTTATATAACAAGAAATCATGGTTGACTCGATCAAAGGCCTTTGAAACTGCCATTCGCTCTGGGCAACAGCATGGTATGCCTCCTGAAATAATGAAGTAAGGTTGGTGGAGCAATCCCTGCCAGAGACAAAGCCGTGTTGCTGCTCAGAAATGGCAGGTAGTAGTAAAGCAAAAGGGGGCTTCTGGACCACTCCACCTCCTGCGGGTTGTGAAAAAAGGATATTTAATAAAAAATGAGATTTAAAAAATATATATATAATTTTTATTAGAAAACAATTTTTTTTTTGAGAACGGCTTGCGTGTGTTTTTGTTGCGAGAAAAAAGATATTGAAAATCAGAGTTAAAAAAAAAAAATTATTAGAATTTTTTTTTTTTTAAGAACGGCGCGCGTGTGTTTTGTTGCGGAAAAAAAAAGAGATTTGTAAGAAATGTAATATTATTAGAAAAAATAAAAAATTAATAAAAAATCAGTTGGCACAACCCGCAGGAGGTGGAGTGGTCCATAATCACTGCGCTGCGCTCCGTTGCCCCCTTTTGCTTTACTACCGTATGTTGTATAAAATTTTTAAAGAAAAAAAAAGATATTGAAAATCAGAGTTAAAAAAGTGAAAAAACTCGAAGGATTATGTGGATATATAGTGAAAGAGAGTATGGAAAACAAAAGATATTTATCGAAATGGACATTGCAAAAATTGAAAGAGTTTGCGCGAGAACACGGGCTAATTCTTACGCAAAACAGCGAGGGTAAAATCAATAAACGGTCTTATTACGAAGCGGTAAAAAGATATTTACGTCATCATAAACCAAAGCCATTAACAAAATTAACAAAGCGTCAACTCGAGGTTGTTATAGAAGCAGAAGGTATTCCGATAGGACCAGGAAGACGATTGCGAAAAGATTTGTATAAGATTGTGAGAGATTGGCGTAGAGGTGTTTTAGAATTTGACGAACCGCCGATCGACGGTGGAGAATATTTACGAAAGCGAACAATGACTATACCGATAGGTCATAAAAGAGAAAAAGATTTACGCGTGTTTTACGAAGGTGTTGAAACGCCGATAATCGAAAAGTTGGCTTTAGATTTACAAGAATTTGGGCCGTACAAGTTTATGATATACTTGTGGGTTAAATTTTATAAAGAAAAAGATGACGGTGGGATTGAGTTTTTGACGGTTCCTTTTCATTTTTCTGAACAAATAACTTTATTAAATATGAATAATATTAAAGCTAAATTAGCTAGGGGTTTTGATAGAATTGGAGAAGTTGTAGCAACTTTTACAACAAGAGGTAGTGGATGGATCGTAGATCGTTTTGAACGATTAGATCTTACAATCTCGAAATATCGACCTTTGAGAGGTGGTTCTTATATCGAGCTATGCGACTATATAAAAAATAAAAAATCGTGCATCAACGTAAAAAATTAAGACGACGATTGTTTGCGATGGGCACTTCGCGTCGCTCGTTTTCACGCAAACAAAGAAAAAGGAATAAAAATAGAACATTCATATAGACCCTCAACATACCCTATAGAGGATGGTTTAAATTTTGATAATATCGACGCTCCTACACCAATAAGTCAGATTGATCGAGTAGAGAAACAAAATTGTTTAGCGATAAACGTTTATGGTTTGGATAAATTTTCTTCGGTCGTTCCCGTATACATTAGCGACGAAGAGTATGAGAAAAAACGTATACAATTATTATTAATCCAAGAAGAAAAACAAGGAGCAATTAGATCTCACTACGTTTGGATCAAGGATTTTAATAAATTACTTTACGATCAAACGAAGCATAAAGCTAAAAAGCACTTTTGCGGTCGTTGCTTGTGTAATTTTAGTAGAGAAGAAATACTTTTAGAACATACGAGCGAGTGTAGAGGTGTAGGTGGTAGAGCGGTAAAATACACGATACCGAACAAGGGTAAAAACGATACGTTGAAATTTTTAAATTTTCATAAAAAGATGAAAGTTCCTTTTACTATATACGCGGACTTTGAGGCAATTTTACCTTTAATGAGTAAAAACCTAGGTGACAAAACTTATGCTAAACAAGAGCACATTCCGTGCGGTTTTTCGTACGTCATTATTAGTGCCGATGGTGAAATATTTTCATCGTTTACGTATAGGGGTGAAGATGCGGTCAAACACTTTTTAATAAAACTATCGAAAAAAGTAGACGAGATCAACGCGATATTTAAAAACCCTCAAAAAATAAACATGACAGAAGAAGATGAAGAAGATTTTAAAAATGCTAAACGGTGCTGGATATGCGAAAAATCTTATTGGCACGTCAACGACGACTCAAAATGTTGTTGTTGGGTTTGTAGAAAAGAAATTGACGATGAAAAGTAAAAAAAATCTTACGCAAAAGTTAGAGATCATTGTCACGTTACCGGTAAATATAGAGGCGCCGCGCATGATAGATGTAATTTAAAACTAAAAATAGAACCTAATGTAACATTTATACCCGTTTTTATTCATAATTTGCGAGGTTACGACTCTCATCTCATCATGCAAGGAATAAGTCGTAGCGAAGGAAATCTAACGTGTATTCCAAACAATATGGAAAAGTACATTTCTTTTTCAATCGGGCAACTACGATTTCTCGATAGTTTTCAATTTTTACCTTATTCACTCAATAAAATGGTTGAATCGAGTAAATCTTTTCGTATCACGAGATTACACGAACCCGATTTAGAAAAATTTAATCTTTTAAAAAGCAAGGGTATTTATCCTTACGAGTACATGGATAGTTTGAAAGATTTGAAGAAACGCGCCTTCCTCCGATCGAAGCATTTTATAGTCGTTTAAACAAGCAACATATTACTAAAGAACAATACGAGCATGCAAAGAATGTTTATAACAAGTTTGATTGTAAAACTCTTGGTGATTATCACGATTTGTACGTGTGTACCGATGTCTCGTTATTAGCGGATGTGTTTGAAAACTTTCGCGATACTTGTATGAAACAATACGATTTAGATCCGGCTCATTATTGTACGAGTCCGGGTTTAAGTTGGGACGCTTTATTAAAACATTCGAAACAAACTTTAGAATTGTTAACGGATATCGACATGTATTTATTTATAGAAAATGGTTTGAGAGGGGGAATAGTTATAGCGAGTAATAGATACTCGAAAGCAAACAACCCAAAATGCGAGGGTTACGATCCATCGAAACCAACGAGTTACATTATGTATTTAGACGCGAATAATTTGTACGGTCATGCGATGAGTCAACCTTTACCAACGGGTAATTTTAAATGGTTATCTCAAGAACGAATTAATGATTATTATTTTCATAAAAAGAAAAAGGATTAAAATACGGAAGAGGACATATTTTAGAAGTTGATTTAGAATATCCAGAAAAATTACACGATTCTCATAACGATTATCCGCTCGCGCCAGAGAAATTAACGATACCGAAAGAATGGATGAGTGACTATCAAAAGAATTTATTGGGCGACAAACCCGATCCAAACGTTGTAAAATTAGTCGCTAATTTAAACGACAAAACAAAATACGTTATTCATTATCAGAATTTACAAAAATATTTACAACTCGGTATGAAACTGACTAAAATTCATCGCGTTTTAGAATTTGATGAATCATGTTGGATGAAGTCGTACATTAATTTAAACACCGAATTTAGAAAAGACGCAACGAGTGATTTTGAAAAAGATTTATACAAACTGATGAATAATTCAGTTTTTGGAAAAACGATGGAAAATGTACGAAATCGTATTAATGTGTATCTCATGAGACCGAACGACGCCAAGGACAAAGAACGCATTTGTAAAAAAAATAGCAAAGCCGACTTTTGCCGAGCAAAAGATTTTTGAAGGCTTTGACTTGGCTGCGATTCACATGTACAAAACGAGTCTCGTACTCAATAAACCAATCTACGTAGGAATGACTGTTTTAGAATTAAGTAAACATTTAATGTATGATTTTTATTACAATCATTTAAAAAAAAGTACGGTAACGAGTGCGAGTTACTTTACACGGATACGGATAGTTTAATGGTTAATATTGAAACCAAAGATGTTTATAAAGATATGGAACAAGACAAAGAGTTATACGACTTTAGTAATTATAGCAAACAACATTTTTTACATTCTGAAGAAAATAAAAAAGTGATTGGAAAATTTAAAGATGAAACGGCCGGAGTACCTATTTCTGAATTTGCGGGTTTAAGAGCAAAAATGTACTCTGTACTTTTATCGAATGAAAAAGAACTTAAAAAAAGCTAAAGGCGTTAAAAAACAAGTTTTAGAAAAGAAAATTAATCACGAAAACTATAAAAGAGTTTTATTCGAAAATAAATCGTATCATCACAAGATGAATTTTATTAGAAACCAAGGTCATCATCTTTACACTATAAAAGTTGACAAAAAATCGTTAGACGGTCTCGATACAAAGAGATATATTTTAGAGGATGGAATACATACTCGTGCTTACGGACATTATAGCATAGCTGCTAAGATTCCATCAATAACCTAAAGAATTATAATTTTTTTAAAGGGAGGATTTTCCGTATCTCGAGGAATAATTTGTAATTCTTCTCTTACAAAACTACGAGCGGGACCCGCATCTAAATAATACAAGATGGGTTGATTCGCGGCTTTCATCGTTTTAGCTAATCTATAAATTGTTATACTCCATATAGGATCGGTCGCGCAACGTCTCGTATCTTTTTCAGCTTCACCGGACGCGTATAAATATCGAACTAACGAGTTTAATGGAATTCTTTTTTCATTCTTTTTACCGCTTACAACTGGTGAGGCTGGATTTTGTTCGACGGCGGGTAATTTAATCGCGTCTTTAGGTTTTAAATTGACGAGTCGCGTCGTTGAGTTATTTAATGCTTTTACGACCGCGGGTAATCTTTTAACCCATTCTCTATTTCTCGTATCAGTCGCTATTTCTTTAGCGTATTGATGAGAAAATAATCTTTCGCTTAAAGTTCTATTGAATCGCTCTACTATACCCTGAGCTCTATGATTACCGGCTTCGCTTCTTTGAATTTTTACATTTTGTTTACTCATTAATACGTTGACGCTCGACATAAATTCTTTTCCAGGATCTACTTTTAGGCGCGCTGGCCAAGTTAACCGCGAACGTTTATAAATTTTCTCAAACGCGTTACCGACTTGAACGGCGGTTTTATCGGTTAACGGTTCAGCTTCTTTATATCTGCTAGCTTCATCTACAACGGTTAACGCGTACTTGTACGTCTTTTTACCTATACTATTGTGCGGAAGAAACAATAAATCCGCTTGATGAACCTCATTTGGTTTTTCTAACGTACTATTAGAACTGGTCGGTCTAGGAATGTATTTAGGATAGGGTAAATAAATTTGCCACAGCGCTTGCTTTTTTATCCACCGCGAAACAATTTTTTTATTTAGTTTCGTTTCTTTAGCTAATTTATTAATCGCGTCGAGACCTTTGTAATATCCTTTCGGACTATAATAAACGTTTGATAGCTTTTGTCTCGTTTGTTTATCCATTTTAATATTGTACAATATATTTTTTATTCGGGAGGATTTTTAGGCATAAGAGAGTTTGGTAAAATTCCTTGTTGAACTAACCACATTTGCGTCATCGAAGCCGCCGCAACCGTCCCGGTTAGTTTTAGCGAGTCTTTTATATCCAATTTTCCTAAATTGGCTGGTTCTACGTTTAATACCTTTTTACCGAGCATGCTGTATAAAACGGTAAAAAGTCCCAAAACGGCGCTGTGATAAGCTGAATCGGCGATTGTTTTCGTATCTATCATTGAAGACATATTTTATACTCGTTAAATATAATTATTTTTAATTTTTTTTTTACCGCTATTCCATTTCAAAAACAGCGAGAGAACTCGTTGGCGAAGGTGTAGGTTTTGCGGGTTTAGACAAAGGTGGTAACGGCTCTTCTTTACTAAAAAAGAACTAAGCGAAACCTCCAACGGCTAAGGCAATGGCGATATAGTAGTAGTAGTAGTTGCTCGTTTCGTTGCTTTCTTCTTTTTGAATAGCGCCTCGCGACGCTTGCGGCATCGCATAACGAGTTTTAGACGCGCCTTTTAAAAGTTCTTGTTTTTTCTTTTTATTAAGTTCGGCGAGTCTTTTTCCAGCCGCGACTCTGTTTGGGTTTTTTTCTTTTTTATTGGTCGGTTTCGTTACCGTCGACGGTGTTTTTACAGCTTGCGGTTGCTCCGGTTGCGCATTCTCCAACTCGTTCGTCTCCATCGCTTTTATTATCTATAGGCCCTACAAGATTCTTATTTTCTTTTTAAATGTTTTGCCGTAATTAACATTGTTGAGAGCGGCGCGCGCTACAAACATGCCGTACTTGTATATAGTATATTTCACACGCTACGGTAGAAAGCATGCTCGAAATGAATGGATCTTTTTCTAAATCTGAAATTAATTTACCTTCGTCGTCAATTTCGAAATGATGACCGTATAAATCAATGCAATTTAAACTAAATCCTAATAATTTAGCGTATAGCGTTAGAATGGCGCTACCTAAAGACTGCGTTATATCACGACCTAATTTAGTTTCGTATTGCGTGTGTAATACATCTCGCTCTTCCGTAGACAAAGCTTCAATGTCGCTGACGGAATACTCTTTACCAAATTTTTTTTTGAATCTCCTCCCGATACAACGGCCAAGAGCCGTTTATCTCGTAGTTTTTGCTTCAACAACGTATTGTCGTTTATATCAACATCCGCGGGTGGATTTTCGGTTAAAATTTTAGCAACTTCTTCCATTTATTATTAAACAGCTTTTATTATATTTTTAAATTTTTCAAAAAAAGCTAACAACTTGTTCATTTTATTATCATTTAAAACTTGAACGAGTTCTTCTATAACTCGTTCTGTTTTATTATCATTTAAAAATAAAACAAGTTCTTCTATAAATTGTTCATTATCAATATAGAACAAAAGATGAACTAGTACAAATTTTCCTTTTTCAGTAGTTAAAAGTTGTACAAGATTATATACTAAATTGTTTACTTTTTCAGTATTCATATTTATATATATCCTATAATATTTTTAAAAATAAAAAACACTAAGCTAACAGTAACTGCTAAGTAACCTACTAACAACCTACAAATAACCTACGAGTAACCTACGAGTAACCTACGAGTAACCTACTAACAACCTACAAGTAACCTACTAACAACCTAACGAGTAACCTACGAGTAACCTACAAGTAACCTATAAATAACCTACAAGTAACCTATAAATAACCTACAAGTAACCTACAAGTAACCTATAGATAACCTACAAGTAACTAACGAGTAACCTACAAGTAACTAACGAGTAACCTAACGAGTAACCTACAGGTAACCTACGAGTAACCTACGAGTAACCTACGAGTAATTTACAGGTAACCTACGAGTAATGCAAAGTCATTTAGTCTAGAATAGCATAACCGGTAGGTTGATCCGTTTTTAAAATCAATTTGCGATAACTCGTTTTAATTTCTCGCGCACTCGCTCTCTCAACTCTGCCGTTGGTATAACGTCATTTTCTCGAAGACAATTTTCGAACGAGTCTCTATCTTTACAATAAAATAAACACACCCATTTGAGTTGCTCTCTAAAATCTTTCAATACGCTATTATATTTTTGTGAAATGATCCAACAGCTGTGATTAGCGTGTCGGCCGCTAAAAGCCAATCGTACTAATGCATTCGTCTCATCTTGACAAAAATTTTTATATCGCGAGTCTTTACTCGCGCTACAATCATCGATGATGTACAACGTTTCGATTCCTTCTAATACGTCGCTATACATTTTTATCGCTTTGTTTAATTAACGTAAATTTTTTTTAATCATCAACGAGCACTCGCTCGTCGTTCCAAATCTATTTTCTATTTTGATACGCGTCGTTGTTAGCGATGGTGGGACATAATACGACGATCATTTCGAAATGTTTTAAATATTCTTTTTCTAACAAATTTAAAACAAATTCAGTTTTTCCGCATCCGGTTTGACCGCAAATTAAAGCGGCGTGTGGATATTTAGGCAACATTTTCTTTTTAATATTAGTCGCTAATTTTAATAATCGACGGATTCAAAACGCGAATTTCTTATAACGAGTTGCGCGTCCATAATAATAAAAGTATACATGTACAATTCACCCGCGGCTTCCGCTTCTTTATCTATTTGAATGGTAATTCCTTCGGATAAGTTTTGTACTCGTCTTCCGCTTCCGTGTATTTTATTGTCGTCGCTCGTTCTCATATCTAAAAATCATGAAGCCGTATCGATTGAGTAAATAATCGGCTTGTTTGACGTTGGATAAATTTAGAGCTTTAACGACTTGTATAGCGTGTTGTTTGCTCGAATCGCGTAGAGTTGATTGGGAACGCCTTCGATCGTAATTGTAACTTTATCGATTTTTGGATTATAAAACTTATTGCTTTCTTTTACATCGGGTTCTTTGAATGAAAACAATATTCCTTTCATACTTTTTGCGGGGGTATTTAAATTTATATTCCACGTCGTATCGCGTTTGTTTAACGGCGTCACGCTCTGTCTTAGTACGCGATCAAACAATATCGACAACCGGTTGCTGTATTGATTTTTAATCATTCGAGCGAGTTCCGGCATATGAACGATTTCAAATTCTAAAGAAATCCCGCTTATGATATATTTCGCATTATCATCGGTGCTTTTAATCACGCTCGAAAATTTATTAAACACGAGTTCGTAAGTCAATCGATCTCCGATCCCCAAAACTCATTCTCCAAAACTCATTCTCGTTGCAGTTTTATAATAATCGTAATCACTCACCTCGGTAGAGATGACGTTCAAACTAGAATTATCGTAGTCGTTTCCAGGCACGGGTTTGTAGCCGTTATCGTAATAATAGGCCGTTCCCAATCCCGACGAGTTCTCGTCTACTCGTTGTTTACAATTGGACACTTGAGAAAGGTGAAAGTCTTTACATATTTTTGTATACGCGCTAATGTCTATATTGTTGGCAAACGTCTCATTTGATAATGTACGTGAAATCTAAAAAAAACTACGAATCATCGCGTTTGAATGATTTAAATGTTGATAACTCACGCCGCATCTCGTCGTAGCGCAATACGTTACAAAATTTATTTGATTTTGATAAAATTTTAGCGGATTAGAATTCCAATCATTTACAATCCTATCGCTATCAACGCGAGGCAACTTGTAGTTGCTAAAAACATTATCGAATTGTGCGTTAAAAAACTCATTTTCATTGACGTAAATTTTTATACTCGTTAAATCGCTAGCGTTAAAATTCTGAACCGCGTTAAAATTTCCAGATTGCTTATATGGAAATGAAAAATTACTCTTAAACGCTAATGGAAACGTCATTTTATTATATTCAAATTATAAATTTTTAATAATAAAATGTATCATACCATTGAAATCGAAATTGAACAAAATGGTGGGTCGGTTCAATTAAACGACGTTATCGATAATCGTGATGGTAATCTCGCGATTACATTACATAGCGTAAACATTTGGGTGGGGTATTACAACGTGCGTAAAAAAGAAATAATAATTTATCGTACGATGGGTGAGCGACAAGATGTCATCAAGTTTATCGAACCGGGACTTTACAACATTAACGAAATTATCGATATTATAGTAAAAGATACGCCTTGGATCACTTTCGTTATCGATAAAACAACGGGTGTCTTCTTGCTAAATTTGACTCAACCAAACAAATCCGTTAAATTTACATCTGGGTTGGCTAATTTACTCGGGCTTCACAACGAATTTCTAACTACGGGTGAATATAGTAAAAAAATCGATGTACAACTTTTTAAAATTCTATACATTCATTGCGATCAAATTTCTACGACAGAAAATGATTTCAACGGTAAACCTTGTACCATTTTAAACGCTTTTCCCTTGCAAGGTAAATCGTTCGGAGAAAGTATGTGGATGGAATATAAAAATCCATTGTTGAAAAAATTAAAAGTCGGTACTTTTAACGCATTGAGTTTTCAAATTAAAGATTCAAAGGGTAGAGACATAAATAATCACGGTTTCCCCATTATTTTAAATCTAGAAATAATATAAATAAATGGCGAGCATTTACGGGCCTCCTCGAACGAGCAGCGGCGGTGTTGTTGCTGCTAGAGACGAAATTGTACGAACATCACGGATACATCAACAGAGATGAAATTTTACAAAGAATACCTCTAGTCGAAAAATACAACGTCGTACTCGGATGGTGGGCTACGTCTAAACTACCCTTTTTCATGTTTAACGAGGCGCCAACGTACTGCAGTGTTTTTGTACATTTTACAAAAGCTAATAATATTACTTCATTTTCAACAACGCGTGATTATGCGGCCGATGTTTATTATATTCCTTCTCCAGCGCTAAATAATGTATTTTATTTTATCGATGATGAAATGTCGCATTTAAGATACGAAATGTGTTTTAAAATGCGACGTGTTCAAAAAGTTTTTGTTGAGGCAACCTTTTTGGCGCGCTAAATTCTAAAATCTGTTTTAAAATAAAAATAGCAAGTTTACCGTTAAATTAAATTTTATTTTTATACTATAAATATGGCGAGTATTTACGGACCCATTCGAATGAGTGGCGGTATCGTTAGCGATAATAAAAAAGTTTTTGAAAAAACTGGCTATATCAACGTCGATGAAATTCAACAAACGATAACATTGTATAAATTAAACGATATATTTATCATCCAATGGACTAGCGAAGGAGTCATCTGTTATCCAAAGTTTACCATCTTTGAAGCGACAACGAGTCCTGCGTCAATTTTTTATAAAATTGTACATGGTGAAATAGTTTATTTTAAAACATTAAAACGTACACTACTACCGGTTGACGAACTAGATTTTTTTGTGAATGATAGAAATAATACGAGTATTTATTTTGCGTATAATGATGAAGCAAAGCTTTTAGAAGGTAAAATTTGCTTCAAAGTGCGAGGTAAAAAAGTTTTTGTACAATCGACCTTTTTTGGCTCTTTAGAAACTGAAATCTGTTACGATATAAAAGTTGTTACTTGGCCGCTAAATTAATTTTTTTTTAAATCTTTTACTATTTATAGAAAACAATGAGCGTGCCTATAGAATCAACGAATGTACTTTATCCAAATTTACAACCTATGGCGAGTGATGCTAAATCATTTCGTCTGCAAAAAATCGACGATATTCAAAAAGAATTACGAATCGAAATAAATAATCGTGAAGCCGTATATAAAAAATATAATAAAATCATCAACGCTTGCGGTATCGTAGAAACGATGGCAGAATTGGGCTGTATGGGAGCGGGAGCTATCGGAATCGCGAGTATCGCCAGCGTTGTATCATCGCCCGTAGGATTCGTTTTAGAAGGTTTAGCTTTAGGGTTGGGCGGTGCGGCGTTTGCTCTCAGATACGCGAAATATAAATTATCTAAAAAAGCTAAAAAACACGATGAAATTAGAGTTTTAGCATCGTCTAAACTCAACACGATCGAAAACCACGTTTCAAAAGCGATCGAAGACGGCGTCGTTACCCAAAATGAATTCTTACTCGTTTGCGAAGAACGAGATAAATTTTCTAAAATGAAAGAAAAAATCCGTAACAACTCGGTCAAAGATACATCTACACTGACTAAAACAGACATCAAACCCACCGATGTAAATGTAGAAAAAAAATTCTTATAGAAAAACTTTTAAGTTTAAAGTAAACTTTACTATACAAAAATCTTATTATAATCGACTGATAGACCTCCCCCGTATAATTATAATTTTTAGCCGCTATAAACGTATAGTTTTTTCAACCAACTCGTTCATCACTAAATTATAATCTCGTCTAGCTTTCCCTTCAACGCGCTTTAAAAATCTTAATTCTAATACATTACCGCATTTTGTACATAAATTAGCTTTTGATTTTGTACCAATCTTACATTTTCGACACAGAACTGGTATACTTCGTCCGTGTCTTACGCGCCACTGATGTTGTGCGCAAAACACGTTACCCTCCACACTTGGTACGCAACACTTGACTGTTTTACCTATTAAAAGCCATTCGCATGGAATAATCGTTTTCGATAAATATTTTGTCGTCATCTTTACTTATATATACACATAATCTTTCGAGTTTTTTCACTTTTTTAACTCTGATTTTCAATATCTTTTTTTTTCTTTAAAAATGTTATACAACATACGGTAGTAAAGCAAAAGGGGGCAACGGAGCGCAGCGCAGTGATTATGGACCACTCCACCTCCTGCGGGTTGTGCCAACTGATTTTTTTTATTAATTTTGTATTTTTTCTAATAATATTACATTTCTTACAAATCTCTTCTTTTTTTTCGCAACAAAACACACGCGCGCCGTTCTTAAAAAAAAAATTTTTTCTAATAATTTTTTTTTTTTAAACTCTGATTTTCAATATCTTGTTTTTTTTTCTCGCAACAAAAACACACGCAAGCCGTTCTAATTGTTTTTTTTTTTTCTAATAAAAATTATATTTAAAAAAATCTCATTTTTTATTAAATATCCTTTTTTCACAACCCGGAGGAGGTGGAGTGGTCCAGAAGCCCCCTTTTTCTTTACTACTCAGGTCGAACATGAGACAAAATTTGCTCACACAAGATCTTTTCAAAAACCTGGTTAAAGTCCAGCCTGGCCTAGGCCTACATCTTTAAAGACGCCCGCTTTTGCAAAAAGGCAGAATGTTTTCTTTATGGTTCGAAAGTTATTGATGTGCGTGCGCGCGTGCAGTATTACTAGAATTTTCTCGAATTGTTGTTTACACAACGGCTGTTTGAAGCGTTGAATGCTGTAACTTCCGGACCGTTGGCACAGTTTGTATAATTTACATGTATATAAAAATTGTTCACGACCACGTACATTTAATTTGTGCATAAAATAGTTAAAGCACAAATCAAGATGGTGGACTACAGCAAGTGGAACCACATTGAGGTGAGAAATGTCATATTTTTGTTATTTAGAAAGTGTTATCTTATATTTTAGTAATCTATATAAAACACAACATCTAGTCAAATATGTTCACTTATTCTAATACTTTTCTTTGTATTAGAGTGAAGTGCAACATCAAGTCAAAACAGGTTAATAATAGCTCGTATTTCCAATATCCGGACAAAAATGTTCGATCATTCATCATTCATTGTAACTGTAAGGCCTACACTACAGTACATGTATGTGCTATGTTTTTGATGGGGCAAAACACTCGTTGCCATCTGCGTCAGCGACCTGGCGCACAATCTCAAGACCTGAGCATGAATTTCGAGCACCGGGTCGCAGATGGCAACGAGCGAGTGTTGGAAATAAACAATTTTGTCCCGTCATAAACATGGTGCATTACTGTCATGACTGTGACAGGGTTTTTAAAAAGATGATAGAGGACGGAAAGAATGTCGTATCTGGCCGCCACTTTTTAAGGGCTTTTTGGATTTTTTTTGCAACCACAAACCACTAATCATTCTATCGATTTTTGGTGGTACAGAAAGCGAAAACTATCTTTAAAATCCACTTTTATGATGGTTTTCGGACTTAATTTCCCTTCTAAAAAAATCCTCCCCTTCAGAAAATAGAAGGATCCTATTATAGTTGCCACTACGCATGTACAATGATAGGCAGTTTCATGAAAATTTGAAGTTGCTTCAATTCTTTTAAATGTCATATCACTGGATAGAGCAAAAAATTAGAAAGAAAATGAGGGGTCAATGGTCATGATAGGTTAACCCTGTGCAAAGTTACGATTTTTTGTTGATTTAAATATTTGGTCATTTTGGAGGCCAGTTTCATTTGAAAAGTTGTGACCGCATTTGCCTGCAACGTATCCTTGTTGTAGTACTAACAAAGTGTCTATATAGCATCATGGAGGTAATTCTACCTCCATGATAGCATGTACCCCTTTTATAACAAAAAAATCTCATTGAATACCAAAATCCACCCGTGCGTGACACCCCGATTAAGCGCGTGACACCCGATTCACCGAGTCAAATCGCCGATAGAGGTGATTTTTTTTTTAATTTGCTGTCGGATCATTTTCCGCGAGTTGCACTGTTTTTCCACCAACGTTACAGTTGGCACCACGATACGGTGTATCCTTTTTTCGTGGTTTCAAGTTTCGTGAAGACCATCCAATACCTCTAAATTGATGATGAATTTCCGTCATGCACAATGATGAAAAACGGGTCGTAAACACGGCGATATTTCTAACGTCCGAGTTCGGATATTTTGCATTGAAACGAAGCAAAATTTATGAATGAATCTAAGATGGCGTCTACAGATTAACGATTAATCCGCACAGCGACAACGCGAGCTGCGACGACATATAAACAGCTAGCCAGGGGGAACGTTTTCGCGAGAACCCGGATGTGAGTGAGTCGGTCACAATCGCGATGTCTAAAGTTAGCTTTTGAAGTGCGCCGCCAGCGGCGGCTTGCGTGAATCTGCCTAACAATGACTGTGTTGGTCACTAATTGTGGAGTTTACAAGATCAGACTGACATGACTGAGAAAGTCATCGTATACCAAAAATGCCTGATTTTTCATGAAATAAATATCCTGGAATAATTTGAAGTATATGTCCATCATCATCCATATATGTTCTCCACCTTACCAGGTAGGTAAGATTACATTATTGGTTATATTTAATGAAAAATAGTGGCGGCCAGATATGACATTCTACCCTAGAGGACACACCTAACTCTTAAGGAAAGGAAATTGTAGTCAAGTGAGGATTGGAAATGATATTTTGGGAGATTTTTAAGCAAAGAATACATATATTATGCACATCCAATGAGTTGTTGGCCATTTTGTCGTCTGCTAATACGTAGGGATGACAATCCAAAAAAATCAACCACAACTTAACAGGCCTGCACTGTGTTGAAACCAGATATCTTATTCCCAGAAGCCATTTGCTTTTGGTTTGAAGAAAATCGGCCCAGGCATTCCAGAGTTAGAGGTCATAAAAGGGTATCGCCATGGTCCAAGCTCGTATTACGTTATGTACATAACCTCCAAGTCCAAGGTGTCCTGTGGTCCCTTTGGGAGTTCATTTAACATTATACAAAAACTGTCCATTTTCAAGGAAGTGAATCTTGAAAAGTATTTGGCAATTTTTTTTTCATTTTTGGAACATCTGTAGAAACCAGCCTACTCTTTCACCCAATAAATCTGAAAACTAGTTGCCATTGATGCCAAATTAATTAAGATTTTTAAAAATATGCTTTCAAACTTCACAAACTTGTTGTGGTTGTGACAAGTGCGTGGCCACGCTCGTAAAAAAGCCTGGTTAGTCTGATCCCGGCTCAGTTTAATGCGCATAAAAGTGAGATGAATCCCAGACCGATGACTCATGCATCGCTGGCTGACAACGCGTAAACAAAACCTCGCCAGTCTGATCCCGGCTCCGTTTACTGTGAGTACAAGTGAGGCGAATCCCAGACTGATGACTCATCATGGATGGCGCCTGGCCGGCTCACCAACTTTTTTCGCAGAACAGGTCAAATGAATATCGCTATAACTTAATGGGACCTCGATGTCAAGGTACAACCCACATACTGTCGGAAAGAGCACGAAACGGGCATTCCATTGAGGTACGGGTGAAGGCCGTACCAGTGTTAGATCCAAAATTATTCGGTCTCAAAGTCTTTCTTTTGTTTTAAGACCTAATTAATTTTTTTAAGTACATTTGAAACAGTTTTCTGGCTACAGATCTAATTTTAAGCTTTATTTTGATACCAAGATCGTCAGGATTGATGATTGGAACGCAAAGTCCCGCCGTATAAAAATGGGTCTTACCGCTAATTTTTTTGGACCATTTTTGAGCGGCGAATTTGACAGTTGATTTTCTGCTTTGGGCCATTTTCGGGCTTCGTTTTCATCTTCAACTCGACGGTAAAATTCGTTCAAAACCTTTTTAAAGTGTGAAACAGTGAAAATGGTGCATGAATCTACTGTGTTATGAGTTGTAGCTTTGTTTTCTAGTGAGAAATAATTTTTTTAGAGATTAAGTTAGAGATTATTGCTCGTAACGGAGTTTTTCCAGCACTTTTGATGTGAGGGCGCTGTTGCTTTCGTCCTTCCTAGTTATATCTCAATTCTATCTCTGTGACAAATAGCCTATCACAGACACAGATTTCCTTTAAATAAACACTTTCACAGTAATATGTGCCATGGGGCAAAATTGTTTATTTTGAACACTCGTTGCCATCTGCGTCAGCGACCTGGCGCACAATCTCCAGACCTGAGCGTGAATTTCGAGCACCGGGTCGCCTGATGGCAACGAGTGTTGGAAATAAACAATTTTGTCTCGTCAAAAACATGGTGCATATCACTGTGACAGGGTTTTTTAAAAGATGATAGAGGACACACTTAAGGAGAGGAAATTGTAGTCAAGTGAGGATTGGAAATGATATTTTGGGAGATTTTTGAGCAATGAATACATCTATATTATGCACATCCAGTGAGTTGTTGGCCATTTTGTCGTCTGCTAAAAACACATGGTTATGTTAGACATGGTGCACAAGTTGCGGTTGGGTTTGACATTCTTTCCAAAAATCCTAATATTAATTAGCCCATTCTAGGGCCAATATACACTGGAATCCTTGGCCCTAGCCCTAGCCCTAGCCCTAATAGGACCTTATCTACAGTGCAAAGTACATTTCCGATAGGGTCCTGACCAAGAGTTCATCCTGTTCGTATACCTGTAAAGTTTGCACTGGATTTTCTCCTTCTTTTACCTGTCTTCGTTGGCAAAACTGAGGAAATACAGGCACTGTAACCTAACCTCTTAACTGCCTCTTGGAGAAACAATTTTGCTAAAAGATGTCTAAAAAAAAGAGGATTTTTCCCCGACAATTCTCAGAGCAACAGCCAATCTGTATGAAAAGTTTGTACACACAAAAAAAGTAGAAAATCCAGTGCAAACTTTACACGTATATGAGCGGGTCCCATCAGGGCTAGCCCTAGCCCCACATGTACAAAAAAGGGGCGATTTTTCTTTTTATTTCAACTTTTGATCTGTTAATTATTACAACCTAGAACTAAGTGATTAGGAAACCTTAACCAAGCAGACACTTTTTGTATCAAATCAATTACTCAGGGATAGCTCACTTCAGCTCACTTATTTAAAAAAATAATAAAATTTAAATTTCACCAAAATTACTGATCTCGCAATTAGGCTTGGGCAATTAATATCAAATTTTTTCATCCACAATATATCGTCAAACATATCGCGATTTTTCGATAATATTGTGATTATTTTTGTTCATGCATGAGCGCTTTAGAGCTGATAATAACAGGGATGTACCTATCTACAAGTGTCACAATAAATTGCCCGTGCTTACCTGAGAGACACGTTGAATTTCGCCGTTCACGAGTGCACCATGGCCATTGGCAAATTTGTTTGCCTAATAATTATGTGGGACGGTTACTGCGTCCCAATCAAATCATCAGCCCAAGTTCACGTGATTCGCGCTCCATGTGACTGGGTCATAGTATAAACACGTGACTAGGTTTATTCCTGCATACATGTAGTACCATGGAGAATAAAACCATATGATTGTGACATGTCATTTGCACTTCAGAAAATGTGACCGAGTTTGGATTGTACTCACACAATTTTAAATAAACGTCACGTGGTTTATGAAGAGTATGTGTATGTGTTTTGTCACTAGACAAGAGTCCCAGTATGGTATAATAGAATAGTGTCCTAATCTCACAACTTTGATTGAGCCGCTGTCGATCCATGCTTTGATTTAATTCATGACTAATGTGAGCACAGAGCACCTGCAATTACTACAAATGTTATTTTGTTGTCGATTTTTAAGGTAACGCCCATGCATGATATAATGTACTCGCATGTGGTGCGCCAGCCAGAGTCACATACCACCATGGCTAGACAGTGAGAAATAAACATTGTCTACACATTGTTGGATCAAGTACCCCATTCAATCACCAACACTTAATCCATCTGAATAGATTTCTTTGAGTGGCGGTGGATTTTAAACAACGCCCTGTCAGGCGTCTCCTTTGTGATCTGACAGTCGGCTTATCACAGAAGTAGTTCGATTTTGTTTCTCACTTCTGAAAGCTGAAAAGACTTCCCTAAGTTTTTTCGCATGGAATTTCTGACCCGACTGACAATCGAGGATTTTTTTTTAATCGCGATATATTTTTTTCTTTCGCGATAATTTTTTTTCATCGTGATATATTATTTCATCGCAATTTGCCGATATCTCGATAATTTGAAAAGTTTTCGATATCATAATCTAATAAAAGAAAATATCGCGATATTCAATATTATCGTGTCATCGCCCAAGCCTACTCACAGTAGTTAACTTTATGCTAAAAGCTAAGTCCAACAGTTGGGTGGTAGTATTTGTACATGGTGTTGGATTTTGGCGGATTCAGGAAGGTTCTTAGCCAAAATAGCTAGGGAGTTAGGGTTCAAACACCAGGCTTGTGATTTCACAGGATTTTTCCTGATTTCTCCCTTTGCTTCAAAATTTTCTTGCTGATAAGTAGTAATCAAGGAAAGAAAGACTTTGCCTGTATTGTGTCCAAACCTCTAGTTTCTTGTTTGAGGGGATGTGGAGAGTCTGTAAATCCTCCAAAATTAAACATCCAGGAGGTTAAAGGAGACCCAGGTCCACTACCCATTTTTCAGGATTTTTTACATCCCTGAACACAGGTTTAATTGATCAAATCCAACATGTTTTTTCCCCTTCTCTTTCTGCAGGTCTCTGATGATGAAGATGAGACTCATCCAAACATTGACACGCCAAGTCTCTTCAGATGGCGACATCAAGCTCGTCTGGATCGAGAGGCAGAAATGCGGAGAGAGAAAGAGCAGGCTGCCAATCAGTCATTGCAGTGAGTTCTGTGTGACGCTTGACTTTAATTAAAGATGCATCACAATGTGGTTTTGTTTTTAATCTGAAAATGTATATTTTCCAGGAAAAAAAAAGAAACAAATATGTTTAAATGAAATATTTCACAAAATGATCCTCAAGAAGGATGGTTTTAACAGTAATTAACCCTTCTATGACTACAAGGGTCAAAATCAGTTAAAATGTTCATATACTTGCCAAGGTATATCTAGTGCACTTAAAAGTCAAACACTGTCAAACCTTATGTGTAGTAAGTACATTTACAGGTTAAAATGAGTTGACCGTTTTTGATTGGTAAAAGCATTGTCTGGTATTGTTGAGGGTGGTCAAAAATGCCCCCTGTGTGCACATTTGGGTCAACAGTCAAAACAGGCAGTTGACTGACTTTGACCTCTATAGCTATTTGCCACTAAAGTGCAGCTACATGTAAAGTAGGTGGGTTAAAGACATGGCTCCCAAAATTAAAAAAAAAATGCACTACCTATTTGGGTAGGCAGTTAGTTCATCTGGTTGCCCAAAATTTATTATTAATTGCCTGACTAGAAATATTACCAAAAGTAGGCCTGTGCCGGGTATCCGGGTATCCGGATACCTGACCGAAACGGTCATTACCCGGTTCCATTTTTTTTAAATTCGGATTTAACATTTGAGCGGTGCAAACAGAAATCTGTGATTCTTGAACAATGTAATGTTTACACTTTTACAGACAATTATCTTTAGATGCAAGAGATTACACTCCAATAAAGAAAAGATCGATTTAAGTATGGTATCCTCTGTATTATAAAAGTCAATTTGTTACCATTTACAGTATATGTATTTGTACACCACCAGAGGAATGTTTCCAACAAAAATGAAAACGGGTATCCGGGTATCCGAAGTTTCCTGATGTCGGGTATCCGGTTCCAAAAATATCCAAAAACGCACAGCCCTAACCAAAAGTTATTGCCAACTTAATAAAATTTAATGTCAACAGAGGGAGTGCTTCAAGTATAGACAATTTATGTCAACAGGGGGCACTTTAAGCATATGTGCTAATAATAATGGTTGCACGTCAGACTTGAGGATGATGGTAACAATGATGGTATCAGTCCTTCCTAGTAATTATTTTTGTCTGAGGTGCATTCACTTTTGAATAAGGTGAATTAATTTCCAGCTCAAAATGTCCAGTTAAAATAAATGTAGAAATTCTAGATGCATTTTTGCTTTGTTATTATTAACCACACAACGTAATAGCCTAAACTCTTAGGCCTACAGGTTGGTTTAAAATAAAAAAAAAAAATTCAGAGTGTAGACATACTGGTAAAAACAGTGTACCAATGTTTTACCTCATTTATTTTGGAACTTTTTAACCTTACAAACATGCCTCTGTCGATTTCATTGTAAAATGTTTAATTTTAAACTATTTTGTTGAGAATGTTTGGTTTTTTCCATCAGGGTACAGGTGAAACTGGAACGGACACGGAAACAACTGGAACAACTTAAGTCATCTGACGACACTCAACAGGTAATATAGACATTTATCACTCAGGCACCATCTTTGTTTCCTTCCATTCATGTCTTTGTAGCCATAGTGAGTTATTTTATTCAGATGCATGTACATATAGGTGTCATTGTTGCAGCCTCACTGGGGGACGTTTTATACATAGCAATTCTACACATGGAGGCCACTCCGACCCACTAAATTTTCAATATGTTCTTCACCAACCTTTAGTACATACAAGCCTGCTGTCCTTTCCAAGTAATCTTACAAAATCAACTGTGTGCTACCCAAGGCCACTGTAAATGTTTGAACATATTAGTATGGCCTGCAATGTATCGATGGGAGACCCACCTTACCCTGCAATCTCAGTGGTGTGACAGTGCACAGAAGGGTAACCATAGGAGGCCACTGGCAACAGCTAACGGCTTGGAGTGGCCTGAATGGGTTGTTTCAGAAATTGCACTGATTGTAGGAGGGTTTTAATGTGTCTCCTCAATTGTATATATTTATTTTAAACACATTTCTGCATACGTTTAGATAAAAGTAAAATAAATGTGCTTTTGTTTAATGTTATTCTTTCATAATGTATTAGTTTGACATTGTATTGTTATTTAAAGATAACACATAGAACTGGTAAGTGTAAGGACACAATACTGACTAACTTTCATGGTGCACAAAATGATCTTGATTTTCTTAAATAATTTGACTATTTTGAACTGTTTTTTATTTTAGATAATATTTGTATGTATGTTTAAGAGACAAATAAAGATAAAATAAAGTGTGAATACGTGTTGTGTCACTTTTAATTCACGTTTACAAACCGATTTTTATTTCCAAAATGGCGTCTAAAAACGGGACATTAATCCTCCTTTAGGTTTAACAATCAAAGACACTCGAAATTTGTATGTCTCTGTTAACCCATTGACTTTGTGCAGTGCACTCAAATACATGCAAGCACATGTGGCTGTGATGAGGTCAAACCAAAACCAATCAAAGACACTCAAAATTAGTATGTAACTCCTAACCCATTGACTTTGTGCAGTGCACCCAAATAAATGCAAGGACATGTGGCTAGGATAGGTCAAACCAAAACCACTCGACAGTACATACACAGCTCTGTGTGACTCTGTGGTTTGACCTACCAATTGGCAATGCAACCAAAAATACTCAAGTGACTGTCTGTGGGTGCGGTGCTTACTGGGCCAAATTTCAGCCTGGGCATAGGAGGGTTAATTGAGCCAAAGTTCATCAAATCAAACACTTTACGTATCCCTTACTTATTTTCCTCACGATGTGCATATAACTTGAGTAACTTAATGAAGAAATAAACTGGCTCCTAAAAAAAAAAAAAAAAGATTTCACGAACCTCAAAAATGATCGCTAAATCTGTGTTCATGTTAGTTACACATCGTGTTCGCCAAATCATACGATGTTAAAATGGCCAAATATTTTTTTTTTTACAAAACTCATCCTTACCAAACTAAGCCATTTTTTATTGGGAATAAGCTACATAATCATGGTGTAAACATTTTTTTGCTTTGACTTTTATTGTTGGGTACTAGAATGAAAAGTGGACACCATGTGACTAACGTTAACTTTCACATGCCAATCGAGAAAATACAACAGGGAGGAAAATCTACTTGGCACACTACTTGGCACATTACTTGGCACATTATCTCTCCAATGCTATTTTCAAGTACAAGGGTGTCCATTCTCATGACTTCCAAGTAAATTACAACTTTCCACCAATATTTTTGTTCAAAACCCTGTGTTCCATTTTTGTCAGCCAGTATTGTGTCCTTACACGTAATTCAAAATGAACCAAATGGTCAAATTTAAATGTAAGACTTACTTGGTGTAAAACGGATGATGGTATCAATCTTGCCTACAAAATAATGTTGTCTGAAGTGTTGTAAATTTTAATAAAAGTGAATTTTTTGCCGCTAAGTTTATCAGAAAAGGTACTCTCGGTTATATTTAAAGATAATCACCTGTGTTTGGTTCAAGAGACCCAAAAATAGAATTTAAAAAGCAACCAAATTTGGAAATATAATGTCGTTATTAAACGAACAAATTTTTTTATGAAATTCAGATGTCAGAAGACATTGTATGATATTTAAAATGCGCTGGATTCTTGTTGACAGCCGTGCTGCCCAATCGGAGGATTAACCCTAACTCCCTAGGCCCATTTGCTTACACAACCTGAATCCTTCCTAACTCCCTAGGCCCATTTGCTTACACATAATCTGAATCCTTCCTAACTCCCTAGGCCCATTTGCTTACACACAACCTGAATCCTTCCTAACTCCCTAGGCCCATTTGCTTACACATAACCTGAATCCTTCCTAACTCCCTAGGCCCATTTGCTTACACATAACCTGAATCCTCCAAAATCCTTCAGTAGTAAAGCAAGCACATGACACGTATGCACACATGTGTTTCTAATCTGTGATACATGTACATGGCCAGGGACCCTCCCCTGCATGCATGGAGCAATAAACAGTGTCCACTGACCCAAGTACTGACCTTGCAATCACTACAACAAACATGGATGTACATGTACCATGGAAAGGCAAGTATGCCTAATAACCTCAATCCTCCAAAATCCTTCACTTTAGCAAAGAGCATGTTAGCATGTAACCTCAATCCTTCAAAATCCTTCACTTTGGCAAAGAGGATTTTGGAGGATTTGGGAAGGTTAGGGTTAATGAAGTGACCCAGCATTTTATTAATTTGAGTTTTGAATTTACTGGTACTAATCCTTGACAGCTGTTTTCGTTCACTTTCTCAAATGAAAGTTTGTAACTTCCTTAACTCCAGAAAAATAGCAATTCAACATTTCAATCTATTTTTCTTACCGTCAAATTGGCCCAAACACGGGCGGTATATCTTTAAGGTTAGAACGAATTTAAAACAATCTGAATGCATTTTCATTATCTTCACATAAACTACAGAATGTAATAAGATAAAACATTCACAGGTTGGTTGTTTAACCCTAATCCTCTAGTCCTTTAGACGAAATACCTTCCTGAATATGACAAAAACACAATTTACATGCACTAAACAGTCACCCAGTTGTTGGATTTTGATGGAATTGGTACAGTAGCAAATGCAAAGCATCCATGGCTTGGCTATACCACAGTCCTGAATCCAACAAATGCAGCCGGTGGAGTTTGATGAAATTGGTACAGTAGCAAATGCAAAGCATCCATGGCTTGGCTATACCACAGTCCTGAATCCAACAAATGCAGCCGGTGGAGTTTGATGGATTTGGTACAGTAGCAAATGCAAAGCATCCATGGCTTGGCTACACACAGTCCTGAATCCAACAAAAGCAGCCGGTGGAGTTTGATGGATTTGGTACAGTAGCAAATGCAAGCATCCATGGCTTGGCTACACACAGTCCTGAATCCAACAAAAGCAGCCAGTGGAGTTTGATGGATTTGGTACAGTAGCAAATGCAAAGCATCCATGGCTTGGCTATAGACAGTCCTGAATCCAACAAAAGCAGCCGGTGGAGTTTGATGGATTTGGTACAGTAGCAAATGCAAGCATCCATGGCTTGGCTACACACAGTCCTGAATCCAACAAAAGCAGCCAGTGGAGTTTGATGGATTTGGTACACATGGCTACATGCTCAATTCTCTGGACTAGTTGTACAGTACTGAATCCACCAAATTCAAGCAACACACTAAGTTGGCTCAGGATGAACTTGGGGTTGTTAGGAATGATGTATAAACCTGATTCAAAGAGAGCAAGTACCTTTCCTTGAAGGACCTTTTATTACTGAGCAAAGGAAAGATTAAATCAATCAGTATTGATAATATGAGTCTGATGATGATTTGGGTTTGTTCTTGGTTTTTTTTTTTTTAACAACAGGAAAATCTTGTCAAGGTTCAGAGTGAACTTAAGGATCTTGAAGAACAGCATAGGAAATGGAGAGAAAAGGAAGAGGAAATAGCCCAGAAAGAGAAAGTAGGTATAATACCTTGTGTGTGTGCTTTATTTTTAAAAGTCCTGAATTCTCACTTTGTTTCTCCATCATTTTTGGTTACAATTTAAAATGTTAGGTTAGAATTTCTCTTTGCCTTTTAGAAAGAACGTAAATAAAATTTCCCATAATATTTTGAATTGACTCATTTAACCCTCCTGCAATCACTGAAATCTTTTAAGCAAGCCATGCAGGCCACTACAAGCCATTGCTATGGTAGGCAGTGGCTCCCCATAGCTATACTGCATAGTAACATAATGCTTCATATGTCTGTTGGTTTTAGTGCTTTGTGATTGACATATTGCAGGGCATAATACTTTGTTCCAGACTCAGTGGCTGGTGGTAGGTTACTATGGAGAGTCTGTGTTTACCAAATAACTACTGAAAATCCCACTGGGGGCTTTGTATGGTTTATTGTTCTCAATGGCTGATGGTGAATTATTAATGAGAGTTTGGTTTAACCTGCTAACAATAAAAGGTCAACTGTGGTATACATGTGTCTTTGTATGTACAATGGAGATTACTTCAAAGGGGCAGTGTGGCTTATGCACAAACAATGTGTGTACAACACACTGGACATTTTGTGGTTTACAGTGGCCTCTATGTGTAGGAGGGCTAAAAGTGATTATTTTTCATACACATGGAAAATAGAAGCGTTACGATTGAAAACAAAACTAAGTAAAACTAATTCAGAAGACGATCAGAGCATACTGATTGAAACGTCGAGTTGTAACCTCCAGTTCTTTTCAGAACTAATTACTACTCAAATGGTGTCGACGCAATTAGTCTTACTTATCCTCTTCACCATTCAAAGTTACAAGTTTTACCTGAAAACAAAACTGCTTCTTGAAGTAGTTCTCTCAAACTAGTATTTAAAATTGACCACATGTTTGCCTCACCATTTTTTCCAGTCTGCCCAAATTTTTATGTTGCCTGTCCTCCAATTTCACCCATCGTGGATCCACCCGGGTGAATCTTAATAAAAGGAAGTTCCCCATACATAATGCTGGCGTATATTTCAGTCTCACAAGCCAGTTATTAAATTTGTAACAGAAGAAGACTGATATGAAGTCTCCCTTAACCCTAACTCCCTAGGCCCATTTGCTTACACATAACCTGAATCCTTCCTAATTCCCTAGGCCCATTTGCTTACACATAACCTGAATCCTTCCTAACTCCCTAGGCCCATTTGCTTACACATAACCTGAATCCTTCCTAACTCCCTAGGCCCATTTGCTTATACACATAGCCTGAATCCTTCCTAACTCCCTAGGCCCATTTGCTTACACATAACCTGGATCCTTCCTAACTCCATAGGCCCATTTGCTTACACATAACCTGAATCCTTCCTAACTCCCTAGGCCCATTTGCTTACACATAACCTGGATCCTTCCTAACTCCCTAGGCCCATTTGCTTACACATAACCTGGATCCTTCCTAACTCCCTAGGCCCATTTGCTTACACATAACCTGAATCCTTCCTAACTCCATAGGCCCATTTGCTTACACATAACCTGAATCCTTCCTAACTCCATAGGCCCATTTGCTTACACAATCTGAATCCTCCAAAATCCTTCAGTAGTAAAGCAAGCACATGACGTGTATGAACACATGTGTTTCTAATCTGTGATACATGTACATGGCCAGGGACCCTCCCTGCATGCATGGAGCAATAAACAGTGTCCACTGACCCAAGCGCTGACCTTGCAATCACTACAACAAACATGGATGTACATGTACCATGGAAAGGCAAGTATGCCTAATAACCTCAATCCTCCAAAATCCTTCACTTTAGCAAAGAGCATGTAGCATGTAACCTCAATCCTTCAAAATCCTTCACTTTATGCCCCAGTCACATTTCCGCCGGGCGCCGGGCGGAGAGGGGGTCTCGGGCGGTCACCCGATGTCCCGGCCATCGGAGACAAATCCCGGATGTCTCAAATTGCACTTGGTCACGGTCACATTAGATACGGGCGCCGCACGGCAACAAATTAGATTTCCGCCGATTAAGTCGAACGGACATCGTCCAGGCACCGTACGGAGGCCTTGAGGCACCCGGCCGATGTTTTCCGCCCGGGCGGAGCCCGCCAGGTGAACGGGGGGAGGCCGGACGTATCCCGCACGTATCCCGCACGATACCCGCGCAGGCGTCGGATGGGCGCCGTCCTGAGAGCTGGGGGGCCGCTCGGGCGCCGGCCTGGCGCCGGTGATTAATCGGTAGGCGCCCGCACGGTTTCTTGATACCGCTCGGGCGCCGTACGATTACCCTTCGGCGCCCATAAGGCCATCGGGAGGACTCCCCGGACACCGTACGGTCCAGGTGGCCCCCGAGCCTTTCCTAATCTCTTAATTAATCCTTTGATGACAGTACGATGCCACCGGATGTCGTGGGATGGCGTTAGGCTATCGGACGGCTCCACGGGTCCTCTGCGGTTCATTTGCGATGAGTTAGGTCGAAAAAGTCTGCCGCCATCGGAAAATTATAACTCCGCGTTAAAAGTTGGCGGCGGCCCATGCGGCGTGTTTTAATCGGCCGATAGCTCCGATTGATCCGCCGGTGACCGTAAGATTTCCCCGATTCCCGTGCGATTTTAGGCAAAAAGCTCGCCGGGCGGGCGCCTTTCCTACAATCGGCGTAAATGTGACGGGGGCATTAGCAAAGAGGATTTTGGAGGGTCAGGGTTAATAACATTCATTTGATCTCATATATGGTTTATTTCTCACACAAGGCAGCACCATGGAATGTAGATACCCTTTGCAAAGATGGCTTCAGTAGCACGCGCATCAACAAGCAGGCAGTGAAGACAGAAGAATTGACTGAGGAGGAGAAGAGCCAGAAACAGGCCAACTTTGTCAAGACACACGAGAAGACCATAAAGAAGTATGGCATGTACAAGAAGTGGGACGACACGGGGTCGTTCCTTCAAGAACACATGGAGCTTGTCTGTGAGGAGACTGCCAACTATCTGGTCATCTGGGCCATTGATCTTCAAGTGGAGAATGTAAGAATGTATCTTTCATAAAGGTTTTATTGAGTACAAATAGTACCACATGTATGCAGCTGAAAATAAGTAATTACAGAAGTCTATTACCTACACAAGGTGTGCGAGCCTGCTTTAACCCAGCCTCTTGGCATTGACATTGCACCTACAATGAGCGTGGTAATTAACCTTCCTACAATCAGTGCAATCAGTGAAACAACCCATTCAGGCCACTCCAAGCCATTAGCTGTTGCCAGTGGCCTCCTATGGTTACCCTTCTGCGCACTGTCACACCACTGAGATTGCAGGGTAAAGTGGTCTCCCATTGATACATTGCAGGCCATACTAATATGCTCAAACATTTACAGTGGCCTTGGGTAGCACACAGTTGATTTTGTAAGATTACTTGGAAAGGACAGCAGGCTTGTATGTACTAAAGGTTGGTGAAGAACATATTGAAAATTTAGTGGATCAGAGTGACCTCCATGTGTAGGAGGGTTAATAAGTTTGACTACCCTTCCCTGGGGTATCATTGGATAAGAGCTGGACACTGCTTGCTAGTTCCATAGGTGCGTTTATTAAGCACAGTATGCATTAAATGCTCTTGTGATAAATACATCTCGGGCATGCCAGCAAGTCACCCAGGTTGCACTGATACTTTTCGTGGCAGTCTGTTGAATTACCACTTCATGAATGGCCCAAAGACCCCTTCGCTCCCCCCCCCCCCCTTCACCGATTTGCCAATGTATGTAGGCATGGAGCAGGATTCTGTATCCAAGCATGGTTCCATATGCACACATATGTTAATGCAACGTTCAATTGAGGCTGAAAGTGTCCTTATGCAAGACACTGTCCTTATGCAAGACACTGTCCTTATGCAAGACACTGTCCTTATGCAAGACACTGTCCTTATGCAAGACACTGTCCTTATGCAAGACACTGTCCTTATGCAAGACACTGTCCTTATGCAAGACACTGTCCTTATGCAAGACACTGTCCTTATGCAAGACACTGTCCTTATGACATAAAACACAATAAACGGGGCCACTTTCCTACCGTCACGTTAGCATTTTTTCTAATCGTATTTTTTTTTTTAATATCTGAAACCACCCAAAAAGAATTTCAACATTTGAAAAGACATGCATGCTTATCCTAAAGATAATTTGAGTTGATTATTACTATTATTTTTTTAATTAGCCTAAAATTTCCATCAACAAATGGACGGAAAAGTGAGGTAACTTTTTCCGTCCAATTTTTATGGAAATTTGAAGGTAAAAAAAAAAAAAAAAAAAAAAATTAAATCAACTCAAATTAGTTCTAGTATAAGCCTGCATGTCCATTCACATGTTGAAACACTTTTTGGTCGGTTTCATGTACTTAAAAATAAATAACAACCATTGGAAAAACTGCTAACGTGACGGATGCAAAGTGGCCCCCTTTATTGTGTTTTATGTCTTATGCAAGACACTGTCCTTATGCAAGACACTGTCGGCATTTTCACCACTAGAGGGCTATTGCTGTAGATTCATTTTGACTATCTTGCCATACATTTCTACAGAAAACAGCCCTGATGGAACAGGTGGCTCACCAAGTGATCATCTTGCAGTTCATTCTGGAGCTTGCTAAAAGTCTCAAGCGTGACCCAAGGTCATGCATTCGACCTTTCTTCACAAAGTGAGTGATCAGTTATGTCGTTATCCCTTCAAACACATTGACAGGCCATGATCACACTGTGAAGACGACCATTCTATTTCGGCAGTGTGCATTTTTCAATGATGCCTTGACTGTGATTATTATTTTGTGGTTTGGACATAAAAGTGGATTTTATTATTTCCATGCCAGGACAAATCATGCGAATTCAGAAGAAAAGACAAATCATGAGAATTCAGGAGAAAAAAATATGATAGAAATTTTGCAATTTTGTACCAAAGATGCTGAGGTAATTAGTTTGCTGTCTCAAATTCTTTGTTACTTTTCTGCTCTGATCAAATTGAAGGTTTCTCCAAAACATGTAAAATAAAGATACAGCATATTGCACTTAAGAGACAATATCATAAGTGTCCCATAGTTTAAAATGTAAACATTTCAAGGAAAATTACACAGTGGAACCTTAGAAGTAGTCCAGTGTGTATATATTTTCTGATTTGTCTATTCCTAGGGTTAAGAGTGCAGATAAGCAGTATATGGACTCATTCTATGAGGAGTTGGACTCATTCAAAGGACGAATCCGCAAGAAGGCCCAGGAACGAATCGACCGAGTAATGAAAGAAAACGAAGAGGTAATAAGGGTTTCAGCTCAATCTCAAAAAATAACCTTTTGGGGTAAACAAATTATAGTTACAACTACTTCATGTGTCAAATTTGTGAAAACGTGCTACATTTTCAGTTTTTAGTAAAAATGTATTAACTGTTACAATGGTGTTACCATGTGTGCATGACATACAGTCTAAAATATGCAGTACACTGGCGATTTGTCATATAGAGTACACAGCATTGGACGAAGAATCACTAGACTGTAGAAAATAAATGTTGACACAGAATATTGGTACCACCACATTTATGGGGGTGTCTAGTGAAACGGTCGGTGGATTAGACTATACTCAAAAGCTCTTTGTTATAGCACCCTCTTGTGTTTTAGGCATAAGACCTGTTGGCTATGCATGTAGTAGACTCCATTTCCTGCCTGTCCTGGGAAGCAATGGAAAGTCTGGGCCATATTTTGTGCTGTAAGATGTGTCTAATGGCAATTATTGATCTTTAATTGCCAACAAATTGTGAAATAACAATACTAAGCATATAGTTTCACAAAACTGGGCCTGAAATTTAACCTAATAAATCCTGAAAAGTCTCGACTGTCTCCCAGGTTTACAACCCGCTTGTTTTTATGGCATATATAAGAAAAAGGATGAGGCAACACTGAGAACTTGCTATAGAGTCTGATCAAATTGCCATTGTCAGTGTTGAGTTCGCGCAATCTGAGCCTAATGTAAGACAACATGGGCACTGTTCAAGTCCAAGTCTACAACTTCCTGCTTGAGTCTAAGTCTATGACTTTGGGATGGGGGTGGCAAGGGTGAAGTATTGGAGACAACAGATGATTCTTGAAGCTAAATAACTGATGAGTCTGCAGGAATACCTAAAACATGGATGGTTTTTTATTTCATTTTGCCCTGCACCGACGCAGAGTGTAAGACAGGATTTGGAAATAGGGTGTTTAAATTTGTTATTCTTTGAAAAACAGGGTGTCCAAATTGTTCAACTTGCTATACTTCCTCATGTGTATTACAAATAAAACAGGGTGTCCAAATTGTTCAACTTGCTATACTTCCTCATGTGTATTACAAATAAAACAGGGTGTCCATTTGGCAAACAGTGCGTCCAAAAGACACCCAAAGGTATTGCTGGCTAAAACTATGCACCGACGTGTGTAAAGCACTGTATACTCAGTGCTTTCCGAAATGTCTGTGGAAAACTCAACAGGCGACTCGGGCGGGATTCGAACCCACGACCTCCTGCTTACTAGTGCAGACGTCTTAGCCTCTCGACCACCGAGCTTGCCCGATGACGATTGGCCGGCTAGAATCCTATATAGCAGCAGGTTCCACGATATGTATAGGAAAGCACCGAGTATAGAGGCAAAATTAAATCAATTGTTTATCACCCGACGCAAGAATTTCATCAACCTATATGGATTGTTTTTGTTGATGTTTTTTTCTGTCTCATTTGTAGGAGATGGTGAGAGAGAGGCAGGAAAGACTGGGGCCAGGTGGAATGGATCCAGCCGAGGTCTTTGAAACTTTACCCGCGGTAAGATGGGCAAATGCTGCACCATCAATTTTATTGAGGGCTCTTTTCCAATCTCCAATGATATCAATGTTTTGGGGTTTTTCCCTCAAGATAGCTCACTATTGATGATTTGTTGTACCAGTACTAATAATTTTATGGAGTAAGAAGCGAAAGCATTAACCAGTTGGCGTCGGAGGCTGTGTATACACGCATTTTTTTTTTTGAACCACGGATCGGAGAGCGTCTAAACACGCATTCTGATTTTTGTGTGTGTTACCGGGAGACTTGTCAACATGCCACACGTGGCGTGCCATCGTGGCGGCTGACTTGTATACACGCAATCGTTTCTCGGAGTCCATGGGGTCACGGTTCGGTGGCCCCGGACAAAAGGCACTGCAAACAATGAACGAGTTCACTCTTTTTGTTGATTTTTGCGTAATCCCTTTATCCAAGACCTGTTCCTTTGACGTACCAGCCAAGAATTTGTAAAGATGGATTTATATCCATTGTTTATGCCATCTGTTCGACCGGGCGCTGGTCGCTAATAGGCCGTTGCATCGGAACTTGCCAACGGTCTAATTGTGCTGAACAAACACAACCGTAATTAAAAAACTAGCCATTTAATTCTCGAAATGTCAATGAGTAAAGGTGTTTATTTGGGTGTCCGGACTTAGTTTCATTGACAAAAAAAATTATTAATGGCTAGACATTTTTTCTGATTTTTCACTGAAAATAAACCCGCACGGGGGACCGAAAAAAAAAAAATATTCCCGACGTGAACTGGTTAAAGCTAGCAGCAACCCAGAAATTCAAAACGGCAGTAATTTAACTTTACTTAAAAAAATTAGTCACATGCAGATTATGCAAATTTATGTATTCGGGTATGCCATATATTTTAATCTATTTATTTATAGAGAGCTGCATCTGACATTTTTGTATTGAACTATGAATTCATTTAAATTAAAATTGCATTGAATTCCTTCACCGTTCTTCACTGTTAATAAAACTCAATCCCGTTCTGCTGCATCATTGCAACAAAAATCAATGGTGCCTTCACAGAGTTCACTGTCACTTTGTATCTATAGAAGATATAGACATGTTCCCTACTACACCACAGGCAGGCAAACGGCATTGAGAGCGCAAGTACCCTATCCAAACACATTGAGCAAGTGCTACTACTATAATTTGAAATATGTCATAGGACCCGGTTGTCATGGTGAGTTTACACGTACTTGGGGTGCAATAGCAGTCGACAGGTGTTTTTGAACAAATTGACAAAGTCGCCATTCACAAATGTCCCATCACAGCATCTTTTACAAGTCACATGAACGCGCCAGTCTTAAAGACAAAAAGGAAAGTGACAATTGTTTATGAGTGCAGTTGGTTGTTCCCAATTTCATGGCATAAGAATAATGTTAACGCGCACATATCCACCCCAAAAGAGGAGTGCTCAGTGCAGTCATTTGTATACATTGTATATTTTGTTTCTTGATGTCTCTTTTGTATCATGATCCCATATAACATCCATATAACATCCATATAATATCAAATATAATAGAGATGGATAATGAATACAAGTTCATCACTTAGTCTTTACCACAGGATAAAGACCGAGGGGTCCTGGTCACGGATGATAAAGGAATGAGTCAAAGACGAGGTCCTTTATTGTCTGTGGCTATGACCCCAAGGTCTTTATCCTACGGTATAGACCAAGAGATGAACTTGTATTTCCATTATTTAATCTTGATTTTGTATTCAAATTTTCAATATTATTTAATTCATATTGAAAAAAGAACCATAAAATAAACTGATAAATGACATTCCAACATATCCAGTGAGTCTGCGTGACATGATTACAAACTTCTACACTCTGATTGGTTCAATCCTGACTCTAATACACTCTGATTGGTTCAATCCTGACTCTAATACACTCTGATTGGTTCAATCCTGACTCTAATACACTCTGATTGGTTCAATCCTGACTCTAATACACTCTGATTGGTTCAATCCTGACTCTTCTACACTCTGATTGGTTCAATCCTGACTCTTCTACACTCTGATTGGTTCAATCCTGACTCGCATACTTAAAAACAGCTGTCGGTCAGTGTGCATACTTATTGGTCTTCATCACCGATAATGCATAAGCAGCCGTTAATGCAATCCCACGTGATCATGTTTTGTCCAATCAGATGTTTTTAACTGTTTTGGTGCTTTAATTAATGTAAACATTTGTTTCTTTACATAATCCAGGAACTTCAAGCATGCTTTGAAAGCAAAGACATCTCAATGCTCCAACAGATTATTGGTAACATGGAGCCTGCAGATGCTGAGTATTACATGAAACGCTGTGTGGACTCTGGACTATGGGTACCCGGGGCCGGAGCCACAGAGAAAGAAACAGGGGGCGAGGGAGGGGAAACAAAGGAAGCAACACAAGATTCAGCAGCAGCTACAACTGAAGAACCAACTTATGAATCCATATAAAAGACATTTGAGGTACATAACAAACCTGATATGAATACACAGACTAATCCTCTTACTCTTGCAGCAGTACACCGACCCAGATACAGCCGTAGTCCCCGCCCCAACTTTATAAATGAGGACTTGGTCATGGTCATGCCACCTGCATGAAAGCCAAGAACTTGACCGACATAGTAACAATTGTCATGGAACAGGCTCAGTTCCTATTGGTTAATCTGTGCAGGTTGGATCGATGTATTGTTGACCAAGTTGGCCGCACTGGTCAGAAGTAGTCAACTGATTTACTTTGACTATTAGAGAAACTGCTTCCCTGGTCCGTACTCTGGGGGGGGGGGGGGGGGGGGTGGTTTGGTTAAAAAATGGTTGACATATGATTTCACAATGCTTAGGCCTCATCACCACTAGTTACACTGTTTAGATGTATTGTGTTAATTTGAGGATCTAAAACCTTGGGCTTTAAAGTTGTTTTTGCTTGAAAGCAAACAGCATAAGCAGGAATGACGTGTTCAGTTGATGTGAGGGGGGGGGGGTGGTGGTTGTGAGGAGGTATGTGCATAGGTATGCTCCTCTGTGTACTGACAAAATAAAATAGCATCAGTGTCAAAATAAAAACAGTTAGATAGATACTAAAAAAACAACACTCAAGACTTAGTGTACATGTATACATGAATGTTGAAACAAAAACAAACTGCAGGCCTCCCAGTGAAACCGATAAAACTTATAAAAACCTTTATTTCCCCCCCAAAAAAACCTATATTTTTAATCTCCTGCAACACATTTTCAACTTCCTCATAAAATCCTAGTGGCTTTGAAGAAAAATTACTTCCTAAGTATAAAGAGATGAAGCCAAAACAGTAGCCAAACTGTAACATGTGTACCGCTTAGATTTTCTGCCGGACAGGGTATGGGGTAATGTACTTTGTTGCAAAAAGTACTCGGAAGGTAGGCAATTTACCAAAAACTTATTACTTGACACTGCATAATCACGGGAAATAACCTATAAAAGCCTATATTTTGGCATAACCCTAACCACCCCAAATCCTGCAAAATCCTTCAAGGGCCACTTTTGGGGGAAAATTCAGCACAGTCGGAAACTGGTACTTTCACCTCTTCAAATGGGACAAAATTACTACCTGGCAAGAAGTACAGGCCATAAGTACTGAATATGAAAGATCAACGGAAATGCATGGTGCATTTTGAAGATAAAGGGCATGTTTCCAAAAGTGCACTGATGGATTTTGGAGGATTCGGGAAGGTTCCTAGCCAGAATACCTAGGGGGTACTAGTTAAAAACCTACATGTATATTTGGTAGATTAGGCAATGGGAGGCCTGAAACTCATTAACACCTAGAACAATTAAACATGGTTGAGCCTTGGGCAACCAATGTACATGTTCATGTCTGTAGTAAAAACACATTGTATTTAGTTTAATTTATGTTAAGTTAGGAAAATAAAGATTAGATGATAGGTTTATGTTATATTCACTCTCTCTGGCTAATGTTGTGGATTGATTGAATAGATGTTGATGCATTTTGTGTGGGGTTATTGCATGAAAAAAGGAAGTACAGGTGTATCAATTTTGTATCAAAGCTGTTTACAGATAACCAAAATGAGTAACCATAATATAATCATTGGGTTTAACCAATTAAGCTTTGCAGCAATACTTGGCAGTGGAGCGTGTAGTTTTATGCCCTTCCACTCCCCTCAATAATACATGTACTTCTGCTTTAAGCTGTTGTCTCATTATTATACAGAATTTATGGCCATGTGGTGTGAAAATTTGTACATAAATGTGCAATTATTAGATCACTCAAACATGCTCAGTAAATTTTAAAAAAGTTTAAATTTGACACATCTGTTTTCTTAAGTCGCTATTCTCCAATAAGATTTCAACTCTGTGTGCGCTTTTGTCACTTCAAAAGATGATAATTTGTTGACTTTCATTATGCTAGCTAGTCATGTAATAATCAAGAACATAATATGCTTATGCACAGAATACAATGAAATAAGAGTCCATCATTGTGTTTTATTTCATTTACATTTATGCCGTTGTATTACACTTAATGTATACATTTAATATATTAAATTGTATTTGAAGTTCCATGATGACACTGACTGTGCAGGGACTTTTTAAATATACCAGTAATGTGTCTTGTTCTTGAAAGCCTTTGGCCAATCAGCAGCTATCACTCAAAATCCCTTAAAAGAAATAATAGCTCACCGTTCATAACATATCCTTTTAAGTCTGTGTTTCAGAGGAAACATAATGTAAATATTAAGGTTGTGTCTCATCATTTGGTCTGTCAAAAGTCTATAAAAATTGTGTCATAATTAACATTTTAAAGAAGTCCAAGCTGTTTGTATTATTGGAGAGGCAAGACAAGTTTTCCTTGATGAAGGGCACCTCTATCAGAAAATTCAAATGTCTGTGGGAACATTTTAAAAGAGGCAACATAGGCAGGAGACACTACAAAGTATACTTGTGTAAATGTTGTAATTACTATTCACTTGTGAAATTAATCTAATTCATTTCAAACTTGAGTTCCTTTGCCATTTTCTGCCAATAAAAGAATCAGTTCCTAGCACTTCCAGTGATTAGCGTGTATTAATGCCTAGGTCTGTTGCTCTTGTAAAGCATTGATAATGAAAGTTTATCATTTGATTTCCTAATATAAAATTGAAATGAATGAGCACCTTAAAGGATTGCTGAAATATATTGCTGTATTTTATTTCTCCAAAATGGAATTTAGAACATTTTTTTGTTGTGTGTTCAAACATCCCGAAAAAACCACAGTGATTGTATACGTCATCAACAGCACACAATCCTGTTGCCTTCTGCATATCAGTCTTTTGCAATTCATGGGTCGTACTCCCAATGACATATCAAAATCATTGTGGTTCATGTCTCCATGTTTTTTTCAGGTTGTAAATGGCTATACTTGGATCAATATGCAAATAAGGCTTAAGAATGTTACCAAGTAATGTGTAAGATGGTCTTGATGTTCTGATTTAGTCAAGTTTAACCAGTTTGCGTCGGAGGCCGTGTATACATGCAATTTTCTTTTGCACCACGGATCGGAGAGCGTCTAAACACGCCATAGGAAACTCCGAAATGTTTGTATGCATGCTCAGTTGAGCCACACGTGTACGGTGACATGCTCGGAAGTGCCGGCCACCCGCTGTGGAAAAAAGAAACCTGCCACAGGGGCCCAGAAAAACTTTTTTATTCCCGATGCGAACTGGTTAAAAACATTTCAAATTCAGCAAAGCACCAGTTTCATCTCAACTGGTTCAAATGTCTGAGAAAATGGTGCCTACTGCTTTTTAAAATGTACGGAGCATCTGTTTTTCTGCTTTGAACTTACAACCAAGTGACACAATATGGTGCCATCTCCTATACATTTATTTTGTATCAACCTCAAAATATTACTACAATGCAATGTTTCTTTTAATATGATCATTTAAATTTTTATATTGCAAAAAATACCTTTTTTCCCCTTCAGGAAAACCTGCTTCAGTTCATGTTAATTTAATTTAATTAAGTTTCTGATTATATACATGTAACACAAGTCTAAAATCCAGAAATGCTATTAAAAATACATTATTGATGATACTGTAGCACATGTTCTTTATTGGATAAAAACTAATGATCCATTCTAGCAGGAACCTACATTGCATGGAATTGGAGTGCTAGTTTTAGATTAACTCAGTGAGTGAAAATAATAACCCCCCCCACATGATAAGGTTATATTACTGTTGCTACTGCATAAATGTTACTGGATCTGGCAAAATCCTAAACTTGGACCCTATTTTCAAAAAATATTTTGGTATATTGTTAATTGTGGAAATCAGAAAAAAGTTTTTTTTTCTGATTTCTACAAATCTGGTATCAAATGAAAGAGGAAAATCTAGAGAATCAAACTATGGGTCCAAGTTTAGGGTTTTGCCAGAGCCAGTAATTTTCAGTCACTGTGTTTATCTTAAACTAGGACACTGATTCCAAGCCCTGCTTGTGACAATAATGAGTTTGTGCACATTGCATCCAGGGTCTTGATGATAGCCACTTTGGCATGAAGTGATCATTGTGCGCATGTACTTCTACCAGCCAATGATCCCGCACGCACTATCGCTGCCCACAGTGATCTAACAGCATATCAGGAGAAAGGGTTTCAAAGGTTATTTTATGAATCAGCAGTTGCTGTAGACACGTGAAAATAATCTACACTTTGAACAATAGTGTGACGTCTGAGAAACAGTTTATAAGTCCGCTAAACTACACATGACATTACTAATAGAGAATTTACCTCTGATCCTGTATGTGGAATTTCTTGTGTGTTCCCTTATAGGTACAAGTAAAATAGCTGCACGGTTGTATCACCTATGGTCTGAGTTGCTAACCCTATATACAGTCAGTATAGACCAATTGATACATGACATGTTTACATAAATAGTCCCATGGCCTATGTAACAGACAAAGGCTATACAGTTGTCAATGGTAGACATCATCAAATCTGTCTACAGAAATATTGTTTTTGTTGGATTTTTAAGTACATCATATTCATCTACAATTTCTACAGAGGTCAAACTGCACATATAAACTTGCACACAGTGTTGCCTGCCATGACATCACCCTGATACTCTCAGAGTGTAAACATGTGTTTTGGACCCAATTTTATGACTCGATTTTCCGTAAGTGAAAAATCCACGTTTACGATTACAGACAATTCTGTACATGGTTTTCATTATTATTGAATCCCAAAATGACAATTGCAAGCGCAGCATTCCGAGATAAGGCCATGATATAAATATAGAGATCCGTGGAAGAATATGTACCAGATTAACACAACATACAATCATTAACCCTAACGTTCCAAAATCCTCTTTGCTAAAGTGAAGGATTCCATGATAACATGTACATCCGTGTTTGTTGTCGTGATTGCAAGGCCAGTGGACACTGTTTATTGCTCCATGCATGCAGGGAGGGTCCCTGGCCATGTACATGTATCACAGATTAGAAATAGGCCCTACATGTGTGCATACATGTCATGTGCATGCTTTACTACTGAAGGATTTTTGAGGATTCAGGTTATGTGTAAAGCAAGTGGGCCTAGGGAGTTAGGGTTAATAAAAGTGGTTTCTGAAATATTACAACCCCGCAAGTTTTCAGCCTTTTGCTTGCTTTATTTTAGCAACATTTTGAAATGAAACAAAATTATCCTGATATAATAATAATAATAATAATAATGTAGACTTATATAGCACACGTATCCACCAAATTGGTGTTCAAGGCGCATTATATTATTATATGTACATGTATGAAGACTATTGTTTCAACACTGAGTGCCAAGCTGGCATTATGGCCAGGGTTTGGCTGTTCATCATAGGTGTACAATGAGTTGGTCATTGGTACTAGCACCATATACAACCTCTACTTCAAACTAACTACTTCATACTACACTTTGTTAACTTGTACCTGTACTAAATAGACCTTATGCATATGATGTCGCAAACTGAATATCGCCCTAATTCAGAGGCTAGAGAAGGTCACTCATTGGTTCATGTATGCGCGCTGTGCGAATACACACGCATAGCACGCACACATGAACCAATGAGTGACCTTCATTTGCCTCTGATAGGGGGCGACCTAGCAGCAGGTTGGAATGTTTTTGTATTAACCCTCCTACTACTACAAGGGTCAAAATCAGTCAAAATGTTGATATACTTGTCAAGGTATATCTAATGCACTTAAATGTCAAACACTGTCAAACCTTACGTGTAGTAAGTACATTAACCCTCCTACTACTACAAGGGTCTCAGTCAAAATGTTGATATACTTGCCAAGGTATATCTAGTGCACTTAAATGTCAAACACTGTCAAAGCTTATGTGTAGTAAGTACATTAACCCTCCTACTACTACAAGGGTCAAAAACAGTCAAAATGTTGATATACTTGCCAAGGCATATCTAATGCACTTAAATGTCAAACACTGTCAAACCTTATGTGTAGTAAGTACATTAACCCTCCTACTACTACAAGGGTCTCAGTCAAAATGTTGATATACTTGCCAAGGCATATCTAATGCACTTAAATGTCAAACACTGTCAAACCTTACGTGTAGTAAGTACATTAACCCTCCTACTACTACAAGGGTCAAAATCAGTCAAAATGTTGATATACTTGACAAGGTATATCGAGTGCACTTAAAAGTCAAACACTGTCAAACCTTACGTGTAGTAAGTACATTAACCCTCCTACTACTACAAGGGTCAAAATCAGTCAAAATGTTGATATACTTGACAAGGTATATCGAGTGCACTTAAGTCAAACACTGTCAAACCTTACATGTAAGTAAGTACATTTACGTGTCAAAATGAGTCGACTGTTTTTGACTGGTAAAATCATTGTCGGGTATTGTTCAGGGTGGTCAAAATGACAGTAAAAAACAGTCAAAAATGCCCCCTGTGTGCACATTTGGGTCAACAGTCAAAACAGGCAGTTGACTGGTTTGGACCTCTATAGCAACTTCCCACTAAAGTGCAGCAATAGTACATGTAGGAGGGTAGAATAGAAGCAGCAAATCGAAACAAATTGTTCATGTTTATAAGGGAGGAGGGCCAAAGTCATGGTCCAGCCAGGCCTAGGCTACCTGGCCTCCTAATTGTCTTTTATGAGTCCTAATCCTGTAACAATACAGTACCTGCCAATCAACATAACCTGGGCTTCTGGAGGGCCTAGCCCAGGCAAACAGAGCTCATTATATAGGCCAGTAGGCAGGGGAAAAGCCTGGGCCTGGGCCTAGCTGGGCTTCTCAAAGGCTTGGCTGTACCATGACTTTGGCCCTTGTCCCTAAATAAAAGGTTATCAATCAAGTTAGATCAGGGTGTTCGTGTGGTGTGGTATGAATGACAAAGTTATTGCTACCAATATGGAGAACATAGGCATTGTTATTCATAAACATACATATCATACCACTGAATCTAAAATGAAGGAAAGTGCTATATGCAGTACAGTCTAACCTGTGTAAGGTGAACATCCAAGGGATGGGATGAAAAGTGTCAGGTACCCTCCACCTGCCCCCATTAATTATATGTGCATTGTGTTGGGTGTGTCCAGGTATCCAACTTGCTGATAGATTTGGCTCAAAGTACTGTACGTTCACAATGTACTCATACAGTTATTCACAGTGACTAGCGTTGCGTGACCTGACTGAATAATACAAATAGGGGGTGGGGAGTCACCCACATCCTCTATTCATGTTATTCAGGCAATACAGATCACCGACAGCATGTACATGTAACTCTAGCCACGGTGAACATTCTCATGCAGAGATTACATTTCTCCAATATTTGCCAGGAATCTATCCTGTTGTCCCCCCCCCCCCCCAAAAAAAAATAAATAAAATTAAAAAAAATTAAAAAAAATTAAAAACCCATCTTGTTCGTTCACCTAATTATCATTAAACTGATACTGATAAAAATGAGTACTGACAAAAAGATATTTAAATTAATAAAATACACACTGAATACATTTACACAATGAACATCAATAAGATATGCACATGTTCCATTTTCCACATAAATGGTGAATTCCTTTGTGCCTGACTAAGTGTCATTCTTTGTATAAACTCACTATACCGTAACATCAAATATGTTCCTAAAATACAATTTATATCAATTACAAATGCACAATCAAAATGCATGTAGCATGACAATCAAGTAATATTATAAAAACCACGATTTCAGATTTTGTTTAATTTTACTAAATTGATCGCACCCGAGACATCAAGATTTCAAAGGATGTTTGGTACTCTCATTAAAGGTCCTATGAATTAGAAATTGTTTCCATTGTAAACTATAAAATATGCACACATTAACCTATAAATGCAATTTAAAAAAAATGTATTGGAGATTTACATCGCAAAAAAAAAAAAAAAAAAAAAAAAATTTGGGATGAACCCGTGCCCCTAAAAGGGGACAAATTTGTGATGTAGACCTAGGAACATGCTGTTTGTTGGCGCGCATCGATCGATACATATGAATGATACAACGTGCAAACTTATGTAACTGTTTTTGTTGTTATGCCGCCAAGGTGTATTGTTGCTGATTACAGCAACACTTCTAAAGAATGGTGTCAGTCTGCACAGATTCCCATCAGATCCAAAATATCAACGAATTTGTTTGGACGGCTGCAGTGAAGCTTACCAGAGCATAATGGTCAGGAATGTGCATTGTCAATGTCCTTTGTCATTCGGTGCCTAGGTCTACGTCACGAAATGCGATATCAAAAGGGACAACACAAATTTTGGGGACAAATTAAATTGTTATTACTCATGACAAACTTATAAAAATAGTAAGTATTATGTTTTATTAATACAAAACCATATATTAAGCCCCAAAAATGTAGTGTGAAAAATTACCATTTCATAGGACCTTTAACTTTACACTAAGAAAGTTTTATGTAAATTTTTGATCATTTATGTTTTTTAAGTATACCTTGCAGATATGATCAGCAGTCCTCTGTACATGCAATTTGGCCCTGCGGCCGCCATGATTTTCATTGAAATAAACTAACAATAACAGTACAAAAGACCCCAAAACACAAATAGCTTGCCTTTCATAAATACAAATGAAATATTCATCTATCACCACACTATACATGATTTACCCAATGGAAAAAAAAAATATGAAAGTTCATATTCGTAATAGCTGTGTATCTACGTATCAAATACGGATTCATCTTCTGAGTCGGTGGCGGCGTGACCTAGAAGATGGAAATTAATTGGCTGCATCTGACGTGTCTTCATAAGTTGCCTTCTCCGACGGAAGTTGATGGAGAGGAGTACCATCATGATGACTGCAACGAATACCGCAAGAAGCGTGGCACCAGCTACTAGAATCCAACCTAGGGTTAGAGAAAAAAAATTATTATAAAAACAAGATTTGATTTTTTTTTATTGTTATTCCCATTTCAAGCATTAGTGCGGAATTTATGCTGTAATGCCATTTTCATTTTTCCATTTCAATTAGCCATTTTAACAAGATGGATTATTGTAAATCTAATCTCAAGGGGTGTGATCTGACAGGATTAAAAAAATCCTGAAAAATGGGTAGCGGGCCTGGGTCTACCTTTGGTCTAGAGAACAAAGCCCCCCTGAACCTCCTGGATGTTTAATTTTGGAGGATTTATAGACTCCAAACAAGAAACTAGAGGTTTCTTTCCTTGGTGGCTACTTCTCTTCTTTCAAGAACATTTTCTTTCAAGGGTAGATTTGTAAAAAATCCTGAAATCAGGAGAAATCCAGAGAAATCACAGGCCCAAATCTCACTAAAACTAGAGTGGTAATCATGTCATGACCAGTGGGGCTAGCTCAGTGGCAATATGAGGCTACAACATAAAGAAGCTGTTCAAGCCAACCACCTGAATACATCCCCTTATTTCCCTGGAAACCCATCTGTGACCTCTCTCTCCCCAGGAAGTCCACAAGACAGGGTTTGCCACCCAATGATGCCACTTGCATGCAATATCAACAGATCTGAATGGTACTAGTACCAACAATTTTACAAGAGACGCTTTAGGGAATGATGCACAATGAGATGCGGATAGTAATTCCCCATAGACTTGCACACAAAAATTGTACTGAAAATGTACCCCTAAAATCAGTAAAATTTGTGTATAAGTCTATGGGGAATTACCATGCACATCCTCCATTCACAACATTCCCTAAAACGTGTCCATATAAAGTCCCTTGAAGCTTTGCCAACTGTATGCAAAAAAAACCTGTCTATTTTGAACTTAAAGCAGGCTCCAGGTTACTACATGCACTGGATTTCACTGGTTGGAATAAGCTTGATATGCAATTAATATGTATCACTTGCACATAGCTATAAGGTGATTGTACATGCATACCCTTTACCAAACATTTGACCCAAGATCAAAGGACCCAGAAATTGCTAACTGTTATCAGGCATCTATTAACAGTCAGGCTGTGCAATGCAATGTGTTCTGGCTATGGCATCTAGAAGGTCGTCCCACATACCGAGGTGATTAGTGAAAATTAACAACGTACGTAATGTATATGTACTTGGACAGTGCTTTTTTTGCTAAAAAAGCAACCCTGTCCTTGTATGCCATGGTGTTTACACAACAATTTCTAGCAAATATTTTTCATCTGGATTTCTAAGTTCAATTATGAACAGACTTACAACTCGGGGGAAAAAATATGCAAATTGAGTGTTTAAATTTCATAATTTTTGGTTTCATTTGTTTTATAAAATTGATCGAGTATACTATACAAATGAATTATAGGTTAGGTTGGCACCCACAGGGATAGAAGTTAGAACTAGAGTCTACCATGGGGAAAATTACATGGCTATCGTCCTACCTTACACCCCCACCACTATCGTACCCCACGCCCCCTTCTCCACGCCAAACATGGCCAAACCAATATATTTATCAATGCATAAATATAGTATCAGTTCATATTCTGAAACTAACTAACCTAAATCTGTCGCAAAATATCACAAAATGCTGGCCGAAACACAGTAAAGTAATCACATTGAGTTAATAAGGCGTGTGTGCATACAATGCACTGTGATTGAATAAACTAGATACAACAGTGACATGGTTTCCCCAGGGTGTTTTCACCAACTACGAGGCAGGTATAAGGTTATGCCAGATCAAATAATATAAGAATATACTTAAAGACCCCCAAAAAGTCGACGGTTTCTGTTATAGGTGGAATTCAAAATCGGTGCGGTGACGCATTTTTATTTTATTTTTTTTGGTAACCATTTTTTGTTTTTTTGCCAACCATTGCAATACGCGTGCAAACCAAAAAGCGGCCTAACAAACATTCCTTGCCTTTTGTATCTGTGACAGGTAAAATTAAAAGAATGTGCTTCAACATTTTCCCAGATGTTTCAGATCAGAGTGGTCATGTGATGTGATTGTTTATGAATGGTAACAGGACAATTTGGTCATTCTTTGATGTCAGTCATAGTTAGATGCAAGCCACCGTATATGTACAAGAGATGCTTGGGCGATAACACGATCATATATTTTTTTTATTTGATCATGACATTAAGAACCTTTTAAGTTATCGAGACATCAGCAAATCGCAAATTCATCAGCAAATTATAAAAATATATGATTAAAAAAAATATTTAAAGAAATTTTCAGAAATTCCATGGAAACAAAATTAGGACAGTCTTCTCAGCTTTCGGAAGTGAGAAACAAAAGCGAACTACTTCAGAAGCACATACACACTATGCAAATGAATTTGCAATTTATTGTGACGCTTGTAGAGGGGTACATACCTGTAGTTATTGGCTCTAAAGCAGTCATGCGTGAATGAAAAAAATTATCACGATACTATCGAAAATCGCAATATATGTTTGCCGTTATATCATGGATGAAAAAAATCTGTATCGCCCAAGCTTGAGATACTACCATTGGGGATTCTGGGAGTTCAAAGGTTTTGTGTATGTAAAGTATATCACACTTCATGGTTTTTATCCCTTGAAATTATAGGGTACATTGGTGATTAGTACAGTAATCAGGTTTGTTCTGAACAAACAGACCATATCAAAGAAGACTTGCTTTCTGAGCTACCACAAAAGCATCCTTAGAAGCCACATTTGCAACAGAAAATTCATGTCAATATGAACTAACACATAGAATGTACATAGAAAACAAAGACTCAATGACTCAAAGAAACTTGACCAGCCTGTATCATTTTTGGCTCCAAAACCAACCAACCTGCAGAAAGTAACATTAGATATAATCAGACTTGTAGTTGAGTACTTTTTCATGAGTACAGAAAAATGTACCTGAGTATGAGTACTAGTACGAGTGAGTACACATGAGTACTCCAACTCTATAGTTGTAATTGAGTATTAGTACCACAAGTCTGGATATTATCAACTGGCATGACAAAACTCCACTTTGTGATTGCAGTTGCTCATACAGGTTGGATTCAATCATATGATTTGTGATTTGATTTGTGATTTAAATAAGATAAAATAAACTCCTTTGACATTGAAATGTGCAGCGAAAATGCTTTTCTGCATTTTTGACAACCGCTTTGGACAAACTTTGTGAACCACTGTGGGGCCATGTGATCAATATGGACATTATGGACTCTTGTCACTTTTGATACATAGATCCCTTTGCATGTCTGTAGTCTGGAGAGACATAACTACTAACAAATTATCAGTATTGCTGTAGCCTTAGCAATCACTCTTAAGCCCTTTTCACACTACATCTCTTATTCCTGGGCAATAAAATCCAAGGGTGACCCCAAGACAGTCCCGGGGTTTTCTTACTCCACGGTTACCCTAGTTGCAGTTTCACACTGGACTCACTGCTATTTCCTGGGGATGTCTTAAAACCCCGGGGTTTTACCTCTGACCCCTATTCCGGGGTTGGCTAATCCCTGGAGGATAAAGAGATCCAAGTGTGAAAACGGAATGCCAATCATAATTCCCTGGCGCATGGTGTTATGCCATGGTGTTAAGCAAGCAGTTATGCCATGGTGTTATGCAAGCAGTTATGCCATGGTGTTATGCCATGGTGTTATGCCATTGTGTTATGCCATGGTGTTATGCCATGGTGTTATGCCATGGTGTTATGCCATGGTGTTATGCAAGCAGTTATGCCATGGTGTTATGCCATGGTGTTATGCAAGCAGTTATGCAAGCAGTTATGCCATGGTGTTATGCAAGCAGTTATGCCATGGTGTTATGCAAGCAGTTATGCCATGGTGTTATGCAAGCCGTTATAACCAAGTTGTTTGTTAAGTGTTTCAAGAGAGTGTGCAAGACTCGTGACTTCACGTTCCTTTTCCATGCGCCTGTCAGAATACCAACCTCTGACTGGTCCATCCATGTATCCGTTGGTCTGTAGTACGCACTGTTGCGTCAATGATTGATTTATCAGAAGTCAAAGATGTATTTCCCATGCTACTCATGTTTAACCTGCTAATTTCCTTTTAGAAAGGAATACAAATACCTTGAAATGAGTTTTATCACAAAATTATTGTCAGAAGCTTGGCTTTATAGTAATTAAGTGCCAAAATTATTTGTTAGTGGGACCCATCATAATTTTTAAGGACATATATAATGTCAAACCATGCTTCTCACAATGATATTGTTGAATGTCATTTTAAAGTATTTGTTATCCTTGCCGAGCAAAGTTCTGATGAAAAAGAAAAATTTCCAGAAATCACCAGTAAAATAGCAAAAACACAGGCGATACATGCATCTATAAGGTCAGATTTTGGAATGTTATTTTTGTCATTAAGAGTGGAGTGTCATGGTCGAGCGGTCTAGCTTACCGGACTCAAGTTCTGGTGTTAGCAGCAGAATGTGGGTTCGAATCCCGGCCGTGACACTTGTGTCCTTGAGCAAGACACTTAACTATAATTGTTTCTCTCCACCCAGGGGTTAAATGGGTACCTGTGAGGGCAGAGTTGGTTGATTAGCCCTATATGCGCTGTAATGGCAGCAATTGAGCTGTATACTCCCCAGGGAGCTGAGATGGTTTCAGGAATGATTTATGAGCCTTATGAGCCTTATGAGCCTTATGAGCAGGGGTAATGATATAATGCGCCTTGAGCACCACTTAGTTGGTGGATACGTGCGCTATATAAGTCCACACATTATTATTATTATTATTAATTTACAATACTTTAAATATGGTATAAATTGCTACGCTTACTATAATTTCATGGAACAACTTTTTTGTGGCAAACTACGCTTTCGTTTACATAGCTAAGCCCAGTCTGAAAACAAACTATTTCAGAATACTAGGTCGCTGCACGTGTTAAAACGTCTTGTGTTTTAACGGTGCACTGAAATTTCAGTATTCTTGCAAACTGTTGACAGTTTTTACGGTCTTCTTGCATACTCTATTCAGAAACAGGTAAACATGGCAGAATGACTAGCTGTTACTGGTTAGATCAGTAATGATTATCTCACATGAACAGCTATACATCTGCGACTGCCGCGGTGAACCGACGAAGCTTGCAGTGGTTGCTAAGATTCTGCAGAAATTTCCCCATTTTCCGAAAACTTATGAGAAGGAGTAGTATTGTGAGCGTAAAGAGAAATATGAACACCTGATGACTGCCAAACATAGTCATAAATCCTGCAGGATCGAAAATAAAAATAATTGTTTTTAAAGTTGGCTACAGAATTGGAAATTTGATGGGAAAAACAGAAACAACTAAATATTGCCCAACAGTAATATTGCCCTGAGCTGTGGTCAATATAACCCAATTTGCCTACATGTAATTGTATGTATTAACACTCCTACTTCTGGTACCTTTTTCATACAAGTTGATGCACCATTTGAAACCATTCGCTTTTGTGGTTTTGAATGGTGAAATAACTGTGTACAGTATTGATTTCCCCAAATGGTTTTGAATGGTAGGCCAGCTAGTACAAAACCTTGTTTGGATCTTTCCAAATGGTAGTACAGCTAATACAAAACCTTGTTTGGATACTTCTAAGTGGTGAATCAATGGACCCTCTATGCATTTGAATGGATTTGAAAGGTAGTAAAGCTTGCTACCAACACTGTTCAAATGGTATCACCATGTGTGTACAAAACCAATGGGCATTTTGGTAAGTGGAAATTTTGAATGGTTTCAAATGGTCAAACAGTAGGATGGTTAATATTGAGCTAGGTCATTGCAGCTACATTGCCCTATGGTGTAATGATGTGTAATTACTGCAACACATGATCGTAGTGGGATCTTCACTATGATTTATAAACAATGATTTGCACATGCATGCTTTGCTGATTAGAGAGGCAACTGTCATTCACTTCTGTATATCCAGTCGCCGACTCAGTTGTAAAGATTGACTGTTCAGCGACTGGTCTTGAGCCCATCGCATTTCCTAAAGTTAAAAATTCATGTACACAGCTGACTATTAAGATCTTAAACATTCTCCTGAGGACGATCAGAGCACACAAGTCGAGTTGTACCTCCAGTTCTTTGCAGAACTAATTACTACTCAATTGAGAATTTCACATGGTGTCACCGCAATTAGTCTTACTTAAAGATCTTAAACAAATAAGTAGTACGGCGGCCTTAACAGAGTCTGAATCTGAGGGAATGCAAGCAATGGTCTCTATTAGGATATCACTGAGAAGGCACTGAGAAGGCACTGTGAAGGCAAATGTTCTGCATAGCATCTTGAAAAGAGGGAATGGCACAAACCTTTTTGTAAGTATGCTTGCATTGAATAATCTACTTATTGAGGTGTGAGTGTATGCACATGTATGGGTGGGAGAGTGTGTGCGGGACAGGGGGTGATGAGAGGGATTTTTGGGTGTCGTGACAACCCCCTTTTTTTATTCACACAATGACATTATAACAAGCTTGTGGGTTATTTCAGACACAACTTTTTCAAAAAATGCACCACTTTACCACAGAAACATCGGAAGCCATTTTCAGCATAAATTGTAACCCCATGTCAATGACAGTACAACATACAATGTATAACGCAATGAGCATGTATTACACACACAATATCCATGGTATGGAAGACTGACTCACAGAATCTCAAACTAACTTCATCATTTACGGCTGCAAAAGCAAACAAACCTGTTAAAAGTAACTGTGCCAAAGTGCCGTTGCAGAAACACACTTTGTGGCTACAATTGCAAGATTCAAGAAGATGAGAGTGAAATGTTTCAGCTGTCATGTCATTTTGCTTGCCACTTTTGACAAACTTTGAGACAGGTGGCATGTGATCAATATGCAAATTACACTTCTGAAGTTTCCCGAATGCTGATGAAATACAGAGCTTGCATTCAGCACCATGGTCGAGAAATAGAGAGCTTGCATTCAATTCAATTTAATTCAATTCAATTCATTTGTTATTGTCCTTAAAATGGAAATTTGTACCATGGTCGAGAAATAGAGAGCTTGCATTCAGCACCATGGTCGAGACTTTCAACATGGGATGGAATTGGTGTCCAAGTTTAAGATGAACACAGTAACTGAAAATTACAGGCTCATTTATGCAGCAGCAACGGTAATATGACCTTATCATGTGGGGTATTATTTTCAGTCACTGAGTTATTAAATCTAAAACTAGCACTCTGATTCCATGCCCTGTTGATCGTGACGACATTGCCCCATTAATTACACTACTATACGACCACCAAAATGACAGTCATCATCTACAAGACACTTATTGTTATGGTATTCAGAATTGCTGTACTTGGATGTACTTGTTAAATTCCATGTTACACTTATTGTCAATCCAGTCTACATTGGTGTGACTCTTTGACCAAAAGCAAGGTCGAGGCCCGGAACAACATCCTCCGTAAGCTCAAACACTCCAAATGGCGAGCAAACACAACAACCATCAGAACGACCGCATTGGCACTCAGCTACCGAGTATGCGTACCCATCCTGGGAACGATGACTCCACGCCAAGAAACTTGACCCTGCCCTAAACAAGAGCTGTTGGCACACCACAGGTCTCAAACCAACCAAGACAAACAGGCTGTATGTCCCTGAAGGCTCAAAGTGGGACTGGATCACATGGAAGAACCTCAACCACCTCCGCACCCAAGGATCGCCCCGACACATGCGAATGTGGGGAGGTCCAAACCATGGACCGCCTGTTGGTTGAGCTGGCCAACAGCGGTGTCGTTTGCCTCTGCAAGGCAAACGACACCGCCCTCCAATGTGTCCCACACTGGAGGGACTCTACATAGTCCAGTGGGCAGACACGAGAAGAAGACTGGATGGAATTATCACAAAAACTATGCACAGATTTGAGACAAAACCTCTGAGAGATTTTTGGACACACGTTAGGTGATTTTTAGGCATATTTTTTCAAACAAAATTTTAAGTGCTATGTACAGGAGAGTTTCTTCAACTGTTCAAGGACTTTGTTATTTTTTTCTACTGGACCCCCGAAGTGGTAGGATGATATTTTGGAAATCCCCTCTGGAAGAGAAATGGGGTATATATATATATATATATACCCAACATCCCTTCATGTGATTTATGTCCATGGTGATTTTTTGTAGGTACACTGCTGATATATTGTTGATGTCAAAGTAGGGTTGTTTGGGTGGGTGGAGCAGAGTGGATTTGTTGATAGACTGAAACCCGCCCACCATAGTAACTGCCTAGCAACGGCACACTTGGGTACAACACCTGAACCTTGATCACTGAGCAGTGCACACACTTCCTGTAAGTGATACATTAGGCCCCGCCCACCATAGTAACTGCCTAGCAACAGCACACTTGGGTACAACACCTGAGCCTTGATCACTGAGCAGTGCACACACTTCCTGTAAGTGATACATTAGCCCCCGCCCACCATAGTAACTGCCTAGCAACGGCACACTTGGGTACACTGAGCAGTGCACACACTTCCTGTACTACATAATGGTGGCTTGTTGACGTTTTTGTCAACGTAATACAGCTATATTAGACTTTTGTTGGTTGAGATTGGTCAATACGGAATGGGTCAGGGCTTAACCAGTTCGCGTCGGGAATAAAAAAGTTTTTCTGGGCCCCTGTGGCGGGTTTATTTTTCCCACACACACGTTAATGGAAGCTTCCACAGCGGGTGGCCGGCACTTCCGAGCATGTCACCGTACACGCGTGGCTCAACCGAGCATGCATACAAATATTCCGGAGTTTCCTCTGGCGTGTTTAGACGCTCTCCGATCCGTGGTGCAAAAAAAAATTGCGTGTATACACGGCCTCTGACGCAAACTGGTTAATGAATTAGTTAATTAAAAAAGGGGAATAATAATTCCAAATTTACCTGCATTCCATGTTTTTGGAAAAACGCCTCCATTATCTTGTGTGTTTTGAGCCTTGCATGCCGTTGTCGTATCACTCAGCAATAGATGTTCGGTTACCTTGTAAAAATGATCTAAAGTACACTGCCCACTGGTACCCGACATCTGAAGCTTAATGGGCTCTTTTTTGGAGTTATTTCTAAAAAGCACATCAATTGAATATGATCTGGAAGAGTGAAAGAAAATAATAGGGAAGTTACAAGCGGCATATAAGTACAAATAAAAGTGCACACAACATTACCAGGAAAGTGCACACTGCATTACCAGGAAAGTGCACACTGCGTTACCAGGAAAGTGCACACTGCGTTACCAGGAAAGTGCACACTGCGTTACCAGGAAAGTGCACACTGCGTTACCAGGAAAGTGCACACTGCGTTACCAGGAAAGTGCACACAACATTACCAGGAAAGTGCACACTGCGTTACCAGGAAAGTGCACACAGCATTACCAGGAAAGTGCACACTACATTACCAGGAAAGTGCACACAACATTACCAGGAAAGAGCACACAACATTACCAGGAAAGTGCACACTGCGTTACCAGGAAAGTGCACACTGCGTTACCAGGAAAGTGCACACTGCGTTACCAGGAAAGTGCACACTGCGTTACCAGGAAAGTGCACACAACATTACCAGGAAAGTGCACACTGCGTTACCAGGAAAGTGCACACTGCGTTACCAGGAAAGTGCACACAACATTACCAGGAAAGAGCACACAACATTACCAGGAAAGAGCACACAACATTACCAGGAAAGTGCACACTGCGTTACCAGGAAAGTGCACACAACATTACCAGGAAAGAGCACACAACATTACCAGGAAAGTGCACACTGCGTTACCAGGAAAGTGCACACAACATTACCAGGAAAGAGCACACAACATTACCAGGAAAGAGCACACAACATTACCAGGAAAGTGCACACTGCGTTACCAGGACCGTGCACACAACAGTACCAGGAAAGTGCACAACATTGCCAGGAAAGTGCACACGTTACCAGGAAAGTGCACACAACATTACCAGGAAAGTGCACACATCCTTACCAGGAAAGTGCACAGCATTACCAGGAAAGTGCACACTGCATTACCAGGAAAGTGCACACGCGTTACCAGGAAAGTGCACAACATTACCAGGAAAGAGCACACAACATTACCAGGAAAGTGCACACTGCATTACCAGGAAAGTGCACACATGCTCAGGAAAGTGCACACACATTACCAGGAAAGTGCACACATGCGTTACCAGGAAAGTGCACTGCATTACCAGGAAAGTGCACACTGCGTTACCAGGAAAGTGCACAACATTACCAGGAAAGTGCACACTGCGTTACCAGGAAAGTGCACTGCAGGAAAGTGCAGGAAAGTGCACACTGCGTTACCAGGAAAGTGCACACTGCGTTACCAGGAAAGTGCACACTGCATTACCAGGAAAGTGCACACTGCGTTACCAGGAAAGTGCACACAACATTACCAGGAAAGAGCACACAACATTACCAGGAAAGTGCACACTGCGTTACCAGGAAAGTGCACACAACATTACCAGGAAAGAGCACACAACATTACCAGGAAAGTGCACACTGCGCAGGAAAGTGCACACCAGGAAAGTGCACACTGCGTTACCAGGAAAGTGCACACTGCGTTACCAGGAAAGTGCACACTGCGTTACCAGGAAAGTGCACTGTGTTACCAGTCAAGTGCACACTGCGTTACCAGGAAAGTGCACACTGCGTTACCAGGAAAGTGCACTGTGTTACCAGGAAAGTGCACACAACATTACCAGGAAAGAGCACATTACCAGGAAAGAGCACACAACATTACCAGGAAAGTGCACACTGCGTTACCAGGAAAGTGCACACAACATTACCAGGAAAGAGCACACAACATTACCAGGAAAGTGCACACTGCGTTACCAGGAAAGTGCACACTGCGTTACCAGGAAAGTGCACACTGCGTTACCAGGAAAGTGCACACTGCGTTACCAGGAAAGTGCACACTGCGTTACCAGGAAAGTGCACACAACATTACCAGGAAAGAGCACACAACATTACCAGGAAAGTGCACACTGCGTTACCAGGAAAGTGCACACTGCGTTACCAGGAAAGTGCACACTGCGTTACCAGGAAAGTGCACACTGCGTTACCAGGAAAGTGCACACTGCGTTACCAGTCAAGTGCACACTGCGTTACCAGGAAAGAGCACACAACATTACCAGGATAGTGCACACTGCGTTACCAGGAAAGTGCACACTGCGTTACCAGGAAAGTGCACACTGCGTTACCAGGAAAGTGCACACAACATTACCAGGAAAGTGCACACTGCATTACCAGGAAAGTGCACACTACATTACCAGGAAAGAGCACACAACATTACCAGGAAAGTGCACACTGCGTTACCAGGAAAGTGCACACTGTGTTACCAGGAAAGTGCACACTGCGTTACCAGGAAAGTGCACACTGCGTTACCAGGAAAGTGCACACTGCGTTACCAGTCAAGTGCACACTGCGTTACCAGGAAAGAGCACACAACATTACCAGGATAGTGCACACTGCGTTACCAGGAAAGTGCACACTGCGTTACCAGGAAAGTGCACACTGCATTACCAGGAAAGTGCACACTACATTACCAGGAAAGTGCACACTGCGTTATCAGGAAAGTGCACACTGCATTACCATTCAAGTGCACACTGCGTTACCGGGAAAGTGCACACTGCATTACCAGGAAAGTGCACACAACATTACCAGGAAAGTGCACACTGCATTACCAGGAAAGAGCACACTGTGTTACCAGGAAAGTGCACACTGCATTACCAGGAAAGTGCACACTACATTACCAGGAAAGTGCACACTACATTACCAGGAAAGTGCACACTACATTACCAGGAAAGTGCACACAACATTACCAGGAAAGTGTACACAACATTACCAGGAAAGTGCACACTACATCACCAGGAAAGTGCACACAACATTACCAGGAAAGTGCACACTACATTACCAGGAAAGTGCACACTACATTACCAGGAAAGAGCACACAACATTACCAGGAAAGAGCACACAGCGTTACCAGGAAAGTGCACACTGCGTTACCAGGAAAGTGCACACTGCGTTACCAGGAAAGTGCACACTGCGTTACCAGGAAAGTGCACACTGCGTTACAAGGAAAGTGCACACTGCGTTACCAGTCAAGTGCACACTGCGTTACCAGGAAAGTGCACACTGCGTTACCAGGAAAGTGCACACTGCGTTACCAGGAAAGTGCACACTGCGTTACCAGAAAAGTGCACAATATGTTACCAGGAAAGTGCACACTGCGTTACCAGGAATGTGCACACAATGTTACCAGTCAAGTGCACAATACATTACCAGTCAAGTGCACACTGCGTTAACAGGAAAGTGCACACTGTGTTACCAGGAAAGTGCACACTCCGTTACCAGGAAAGTGCGCACTGTGTTACCAGGAAAATGCATCAGGAATAGCTCAATTTGTAGAGCACTTAGTAATCACAAGACCTGAGTGAGGTCAACTAAGCCTCACGTCCCTTTCAGGTAGTTCAGTTGACTACCATTCCTAGTGAATGAGATAAGTACTGGGGATTGTTAAGCATACATTGTAGCTAGCCTGTTGCTAAGAGTGTGCAGGACTCGTCCTACCCTGGGCCTAGGGCAATTGCAAAGGAGATAGGCACCTCAACAGCAGGCATTACTGACTATAACCTCAACAGCAGGCATTACTGACTATAACCTCTACATGACTTACAACAACCAAATACTGGGCTCTGCAATTTGGGTGATCTGAAGCGTTATCATTTATTAGTAAACTTTGACAGGTTAGTTATTTAATCGGTCTTACACATACTCGATGTAGTCATTGTTATAATCCTATTGGGCACCACTCTTCTGACGAGGGCACTATTTTTCAGTTCTGTTTAAGGTGCAAAGTTTGCATTCTGTGGTTGAGTTGCGCAGTTACCGAATAAAGGCCATTTTGTTTAACTGAGATAATGTGCAGTGAGGAAGATTTGTAAAATGTATATCTTGATTCATAGAGAGTATAAAGCAGTTTTGACAACATCACCAACATTTAAAGAGATGAAATCTTTCTGAACTTACTTGTCATCTTCTTGGTATAATTCAATAAGTATACAGCTGGCTGGTGGTGGTGACATATTGTTGAATGCATTCAGTGATGCAAGCAATAAGGCAACATTATCATCATGCTGTGTGGAACAATCCAATATGTAGAATGAAAACCACAATAATCAAAAAGCAAGGTGGTCTAATATATAATCATTAATCCTCCTACTTCTGGTGCCTTTTTCAGACAAGTTGATGCACCATCTGAAACCATTCGCTTTTGTGAAACACACCAAGGTGTAGTGTATCCACCATTCAAAACCATTTGAATGATTTATAAGCCACTGTGTAGTACATTCACCATTTGAAACCATTTGGCTATGGAAATACACCAAGGTGTAGTGTATCCACCATTCAAAAACCATTTGAATGGATTTGAATGGTAGTAAAGCTTGCTACCAACACTTTTCAAATGGTATCACCATGTGTGTACAAAACCAATGGCCATTTTGGTAAGTGGAAATTTTGAATGGTTTCAAATGGTCAAACAGTAGGAAGGTTAAGAGTCAATAGTTTAAAAACATATTTTCCTATAGGCCAAACAAAAAAAAGTCTCCGGTTTCTGGGCGCATTGCGTGAGATCTGCGCATCAGCATTTTTAGTTTTCTTTTTTTTGCTATGAAATCATGTGCAAATGCAGCCAAAATTGCTGGATCGATTGGAATTCTGCCGTGCTGTGTTATAAACAACTTTTTCACATAGGGGTAAGAACGTTTGCCCGATTTGTGCGGCCTCTCTCATCAGTCACCATACTTAGTCTGGTTCCAATAACCATGTATACATGTACCATGTATTTCACTGGTTGGTAAAAAAAAAAGAAGACTACCAAAAACCAAAACACAAAGGGCATCACTGCACTGATTTATAGCCAACCTTTGACCAGAAACCGGATATTTGTTTTTGCCATACAAATATCTAATTTATGTTATAAGTAGCAGATTTTGCACCAGCAGCAGAGTATTATCAGTAACATGAGCTGCCGTGGTATCTAGTCCTAGCATAAGTAACAACAACATTAGTAACAGCAGCTACAACAACAAATTAGCATCATCAGCAGTGAAATATAACATGCTAGCAGTAGCAGCTGCATCATCAGCCACATTAACAGCAGCAGCAGTTATAGCAACAATAGTAGAAGCGTGGGGTGCCATGGCCGAGCGGTTTAGTGCATCAGACTTGTGTTCTGATGGCCGCGACCGTGGTGCTTGTGTCCCTGTGCAAGACACTTAACTATAATTGCTTCTCTTCACCCAGGAGTATAAATGGGGACCTTTGAGGGCAGAGATGGTAATTGTGTTTGATTAAGCTTGTTGCGTTACGCATTTGGCAGCATGGGCTGCATACTCCCCAGGGAGTGGAGATGGTTCTAGGAATGATATAACTGGCCCGATGACAGGGGTAATAATGTTCATGTGCCATGAGTGTCCAACTTGGTGGATACTGGCGCAATATAAGTGTCCATTATTATTGTTATTATTTATTAGTAGCACTGGCATTAGTAGTAGCAGTAGCTACAGTAACATAAAGCAGCAGCACCATACATGGATATTAACATCAGCAGTGGTTGCAGCAGTAGAAGTAGCATGCTAGCATTAGCAGAACAGCAGCAGGCTAGCAGTTGCAGTAACAGAAGCATCAGCCATATAAACAACAGCAGTTACAGCAGCAGTAGTAGAAGCATGAGTAACAGCAGCATCAGTAGTATCCACATTAGTAGCAACAGCAGTAGCTAAAGCAACATATAACAGCAGTGACATTAAAGCACATAGTAACATCAATAGTGGTTTCAGTAGTGGTTTCAGCAGTGGTTGCAGCAGTATTAACAGGCTAGCATTAGCAGGACAGCAGCAGGTTAGCAGTTGAAGTAACATAAGCTTTAGCCTATTTACAGCAACAGTAGTAGAAGCATAAGTATCAGCAGCAGCACCAATAGTACCTACATGTACATTAGTAGCAACTGTAATAGCTACAGCAGTGCCATTAAGCAGCAGCAGCATCATCAGCATCAGCAGCAGCATCAGCAGCAGCAGCATCAGCATCAGCATCATCAGCAGCAGCATCATCATCATCATCAGCAGCAGCAGCAGCAGCAGCAGCAGCAGCAGCATCAGCAGCATCATCAGCAGCATCAGCAGCAGCATCAGCAGCAGCATCAGCAGCAGCAGCATCAGCAGCAGCAGCATCAGCAGCAGCAGCAGCAGCAGCATCAGCAGCATCAGCAGCAGCAGCAGCAGCATCAGCAGCAGCAGCACCAGCACCAGCAGCACCAGCGTTAGTATCAGCAGTATCAGCAGTAGCAGTAGCAGCAGCAGCAGCAGCATCAGTAGTGCAGTGAAGGTATTTGTAGCATTGTTAGAAACCGCAGTTAAAAGCTTCAGTAACAGCAGCATCACTAATAAGCTGCAACAGCAGACACAGTAGCCACATAAAAAGAAGAGCAGTAAAGATATATAAAGCAAAATCTGATTTAGAATTACTAAATAACAAAATAACTTACTGCACTGTACATAAACATTTTTGTGGTTTCTTTTCCAGCAGTTTTATTCTTTAGATGATTGACAACTTCATTTAATAATGGACCTGGAAAAAAAGATCAGATGAAACACTGAATATCAGTTACCATGGCAACTTTTGTCCCACAGTGAAAGAAACATTATGGTTATATTAACAAATTAAATAGATTTGCCATCATCTGAAAGCATACTCTAAAACCCTCCTGTTCTCAAAATCCTTCATTTGTCATAGGGTTTTGAGGGATCAAACTATACAAGGGTTTTAAAAGTGTTAATTTGGTGATGAAATCAAATAATCAGCTCTATTTTTATGTTTTTGAATAGGACAAATCTCTGCCTATATTGAAACAGTCTGTTCAGCTATAATGCCAAAAAGGTATGATTTCATATAGAATTTTGGCAACACGGCTATGATGCGCATGACTCAGCTAGCTAGTTCCAGAAGGTCTAGATGTGGTCTTAATCGTGTTCATAAGTGTGATGTAGTTCCAACATAAACCACACCCTCTTTGCACGTGCTGGCTCCAACGATCATCAGAAGCCCATTGACCACCCTTTTCTTTAAGGATTTACGCAAGGAATTAGAAAGTTTGCAACTTGCCTTGAATGTATGTGTTGTAAAGACTCAAAATCTTATTAACAAAGTCAATTCCTGCCTCAAGAATTGTTTTTGAGCATTAATATCAAGAGATTTAGGTTAAATTACACAACGGTATGCCAGCTTTGGAACTGGAAGTAGCGAAATGAATGTGCATACTACCAACGCGCATGCGTATTAAGTATCGATTTACGAACAGGATTGGCCGTGACCATGAATATGTTACACAACACCCAAAGATGCATTGACAATACGGTTCTCCTGAATGCTGGCAAAGTCTCTCAGAATGCATTGCACTGAAAACTTGCATACCAATCCCCGGAATACTGGTACAACACATGGCAGGCACACTTCCTGTAGGTAATAGACTTCAGTCGCTACTCAGAAAATAAGCAGAGACTATTTGACCTCTGACAGACTATGGAGGCATATATGTATTTTGTCAAAAGGTTGTCGTTTTGAAATAATTTATTGGAGACTACTAACTCATAAATGGACTTTTGTAAACGGAGAAAAATCAACTGATTAAGATTTTAACCTATGACCTTTGAATACCAGCATGATAACAAGTGTTGGTATGGTAGCCAACATCTTTGTCATGTATCTTCATTCAATACGTAATCCATAAAAAATACTACTAAAAAACACTGTTTATGTAATAATTTTTTAACCTAACGAAGAATACAATGACTGAAGCAGAATTCTAACTTGCAACCTCTGGATTACCGTACCAGTGCTCTACCAACTGAGCTTTCCAGCCCTATATAGTTGATAGTCTCAAAATTGTCAATATCTTCGTTGAGACCAAACGATGCCAAACCCGGAAGGAGGCAGGCAGTCAGGGGAATCACTCAGAGAGGATGTATCTTTTGAATTTATTAATCAGACTACCCAAATGATCAGCATGGCAGTGCGAACGATTAATCACCTGAGAGTAGCCTTAAATAGTCATCCCCAAGCTGAGTAAGCATTGTATAGTCATCATTCAGCACATTGACAAGCTTGTTAACTAGGTCTGCAGTTGCCCAGTCAGGTAGTTTCCTACCGTCTGCCCTCTGTTGAATAAAAAAATAAAAAAAACAAGTGAAGAACTCATGTTAACATGATTGAGAAACTAAGGAAGGACATTGGGACTCAGATCTTCCCGAGAAATCATTTGTCTGAGGTGCTGTCAATAATTTCCAGTTGAATTTAGGTAGTACTCTTTCCCAAATTCCGCTTAAGAATGAATTTGAAAAAATGAATGCATTTTCACTATTTTCACGTTAAAGACTCAACATAATAAGCTTACATTAACTTTCACAGGAAAACAGAGTAAGTATACTGTAAAAGTAGTTTTGCCAACAATACCAATGCTTATAGTTTGATGAAATTCTTGCGTCAGGTGATAAACAATTGATTTAATTTTGCCCTACACCGATGTGTGTATAGCACTGTATACTCAGTGCTTTCCGAGTGTCTGTGGAAAAAATAAATGAAAAAAATTTCATCAAACTATAAATATCGCGGCACCCGCTGCTATATACATGTAGGATTCTAGCCAGCCAATCAATATCGGGCAAGCTCGGTGGTTGAGAGGTTAAGACGTCTGCACTGTGAAGTTTTTTTCCACAGACACTCGGAAAGCACTGAGTATACAGTGCTATACACATGTCGGTGTACGGCAAAATTAAATCAATTAAATCAATATCAATGCTGTACCTAACCTTTAACTGCCATAAGTGATGTCGTCCCCCTTGCAAAGTAAAAATATTGGCATTTGTATTGGTAAATAACACCAAAAATCTGCACTTTTGCATGTGTAAACGTAAGAGGGGTCATTTATTTCCCAACATTGGATCTTATGCTTTTCTGAATTCATGACAAAAGGGGTTCAGACAACATTTGTTAACGATGTTGTTTAGTTTCCTTATATGACATAACATCTCTAAAAATGGGGAAAAAGCTCAAATATGGATATTTGCTTGAAAGAACCCCTCTTTAAATGGACAGTGTCGTCACGATCAGGGCATGGAATTGGTGTCCTAGTTTAAGATAAACACAGTCACTGAAACTTACTGGCTCATATCATCTTATCATGTGGGTATTATGGCAGTCACTGAGTTAATCTAAAACTAGCTTTCCGATTCCATGCCCTGTTGATCGTGACAATATTGTCCCTTTAAGTATTCACTGTATCTACCCTGTCAACATTATTGATAAAATACAGACTTACTTCAAAATAAATTGCATCGGCCATCCTTGTCAAATTCTGTAATGAGATGGTGTCAAATCCGCCATATTTTGCTATTGAATCAAAGAAATCCTTTAAACAAAGGAGGAAACAAAGACACAATAAAAGAAAGTTGGTGTGATGTTTCCGGAAGGATGCTTTGCCAACTATATGATTCAGATTCAGATCCTACAAAGAACTTCAGGGGAGCATCCATACAGGACATTAATTAGACACTTCTCACGTGTTGGTTTTCTTCAAATCAACTTTATATAAGAGGCTCTTGCCGCGACCGTGGTGCTTGTGTCCTTGAGCAAGGCACTTTACCGTAATTGCTTCTCTTCACCCAGGAGTATAAATGGGTACCTAGCAATAGCTAGGGAAGTAACCTGCGATAAGATTGGCATCCTATCCAGGGGGAATGGAAATATTCTCAGTCGTTTCATGCCAACGAAACCGGAGATAAACACCGGCTTGATGACCCAATATGGCTCGGGACAGACTTTACTTTTTTGCCACAGATACCATGTCCTGCAGCATTATTTGTCACAGCCTCGCTATGATATTTTACAAACCGCTCTAAACAATTCCCTCAGTACTATTGTCTAGTATGTTCCTGGACAAAGAAGCTTGAGAGGAACTGAGGGGATTGGAGGGGGAGGGTGGAACTTTAAAAAAATCAATAATCCTGTTGTGTCCCAAAGATAATTGGGACTAAACTATCACTAATGGAAAAAAACAACCAGCGTTACTGATTACCCTGATTACTGCATTCACCATGTGTGTGAAATTTACATTGGCCTATCATATATTTCATTTTGTTACTTAAAATGTAACATTGGATCAGTGCAGGTTATGGTTGAATTTTAATGTATTAAGGAGTTATACCATTACTGTTTGTCAATTTTTAAACAATATATTTCAAGATTTTTGTGGTAAAAAGGGTTAATAAAAACAATTTTTTTTCTCACCGACCAAATGAACACTTAGCATATCTGAACAAATGTTGACAATCATTTGTGTGTCATGTGATTCATCAACATGTTTTGGAATACCATGTAAGAGACTTTTTCATTGGTTCAGACTGCAACTCATCAGTGTGCCAAAACATGTGATTGGTCAACATGTTTTGGAATACCATGTAAGAGCCTTTTTCATTGGTTCAGACTGCAACTCATCAGTGTGCCAAAACATGTGATTGGTCAACATGTTTTGGAATACCATGTAAGAGCCTTTTTCATTGGTTCAGACTGCAACTCATCAGTGTGCCAAAACATGTGATTGGTCAACATGTTTTGGAATAACATGTAAGATCCTTTTTCATTGGTTCAGAATGCAACTCATCAGTGTGCCAAAACATGTGATTGGTCAACATGTTTTGCAATAACATGTAAGATCCTTTTTCATTGGTTCAGACTGCAACTCATCAGTGTGCCAAAACATGTGATTGGTCAACATGTTTTGCAATAACATGTAAGAGACTGTTTCATTGGTTTAGACTGCAACTCGGTATATCAATCTGTGACATGCAGTTGCTAGTAGCAAGCATGTACCACGCCATGTTACATCTTATATACACAACAGACATGTTCAGTGCATAGTATATTTGAAACAAGACAGGAAAAAGAAACTGCTTATATTTTTGCTCTTTTGGCCATTTGAAATTTGTTTGTCCTTTTTCTGGTGGTGCTCTCAAAATAAATTTTACACTGGCTACATGTGGCCTCAACAGGGCTCCCTTAACAGGTTATTCACAGAGCAGATAGTACATAGTAACTCTCTGTTATCACACTTACAGTGTATCTTACTCTTCTGTAAACATCTGCTTTTATTCATCACTTTTATAACCCTAACCCCCTAATGAATTTGGAGAAGAACCTTCCTGAATCCACCAAAATACAACACCATGCAGTAATACTACCACCCAACTGTTGGACTTAGATGAAAGTGGGACACCGGGCCCATGTAAAATATCCCTGTCTGGGCTATACAGTACTTAGTGCATCAAAATACAACACCATGCAGTAACACTACCACCCAACTGTTGGAGGGACACCGGGCCCCATGTCAAGTATCCCTGTTTGGGCTATACAGTACTTAGTCCATCAAAATCCAACACATGCAGTAACACTACCACTAACTGTTGGACTTAGATGGAATTGGGACACCCGGCCCCATGTAAAGTATCCCTGTCTGGGCTATACAGTACTGAGTGCATCAAAATCCAACACTATGCAGTAAGACTACCACCCAACTGTTGGACTTAGCTGGAATTGGGACACCCGGCCCCATGTAAAGTATCCCTGCCTGGGCTATACAGTACTGAGTCCATCAAAATCTAACACCATGCAGTAACACTACCACCCAACTGTTGGACTTAAATGGAATTGGGACACCAGGCCCCATGTAAAGTATCCCTGTCTGGGCTATACAGTACTGAGTCCATCAAAATCCAACACCATGCAGTAACACTACCACCCAACTGTTGGACTTAGCTGGAATTGGGACACCCGGCCCCATGTAAAGTATTCCTGCCTGGGCTATCCAGTACTGAGTGCATCAAAATACAACACAACCAGCCATTGGAGTTTCATGGGTTTGGGGCTGTTAGGTTTAATACAAAAACAAAGCAAAGTCCAGTTCCAGTTCACTTATCTTCTACTTATTAATCAATATACATAAACAATGTTAATCACACGAATGATATGATTAAGTGGTGGAGGTCTCCAAAAGGCAAGCTTGGAGACCCCCAAATTTATGTATGAAGAAAAACACAGATTTGTATATGAAAACTAATTTATTTTTCAACATGTACATGAAAAGTGTGTTGTAATGTTCTTATTGTATGTGTTTATATTTATAAAAGTATAGTTAGTTTCAATAATGCAATATCCAGACACATTATTCATTACTTTATTTTTCACGGACTGTTGATTCCAGTGCATACTTACTTTATTTTTACTGAGGTAGTTTTCCTTTGTTTTGAGATGTTCTTTCTTGATTTCCTCAAGTCTTGGACAATGCACATGATCACCAGCAAGTAACTGAGGGGATCATAAACACAGTTTTATTGTAACAAGCTTTTTGACTTTTCTAACAAATTATGGAAATGCACAAAATCTTTATGTCTTTTATCCCTCCTATAGGTTTAACACTCAAAGACACTCAAAATGTTTATGTCTCTCTTAACCCATTGACTTTGTGCAGTGCACTCAAATACACTCAAAATTTGTATGTAACTCCCAACCCATTGACTTTGTGCAGTGCACTCAAATAAATGCAAGGACATGTGGCTAGGATAGGTCAAACCAAAACCACTCGACAGTACATACACAAGCTCTGTGTGACTCTGTGGTTTGACCTACCAATTGGCAATGCAACCAAAAATACTCAAGTGACTGTCTGTGAGTGCCGTGCTGACTGGGCCAAATTTCAGCCTGGGCATAGGAGGGTTAAAAAAGTCAAATATGTATGACAGCTCAACAAAATTAAACTTGATATTTATAATCCACTTGTAATTATTGTTGACAACCAAGTTTGTCAACATCCAAGATCTACCCAGGAATAAGAGATTTCCAGCATCTTTATCCATCCTGCGGTAAAGACCAAACATTGATCAACTTTTTTACCAATAAATACCCAATTTTTAATACCCCTGGTTGACAATGACATCACACAAGCAGGTCAAACTTGAACAGCTGTTTCAAAGACAAGGTCGAAGTGTGACATCAGATTGTTAGGCTAAGAACAAGCCTATTGTGCATGATGTTCTTGATGTATTAGTTTTCTCATGCATAAGATGGGGGGGGGGGGGAGTTTTGGTGACTCGGACTCGACCCTTCGGACTCGGACTTGGGACTCGGTGTTTGCGACTCAAACTCGACGCCAGTATTCACTATTTGCAAAATAGTGTTTTAAACAATGCGAACAGTTTTATAAATTGATAACGTGCATCCTATGTCGGAATCGCTTATGCAAGTCGCTGCATGAAAACAATGTGCGTCTTCCAGAAATTGATTACAAATCATGTAACAAAGCTTCAGTGTACAACATCGCAGGAATAAAACGTGTTATATTTTGATAACTTGCATAATGCATCATGGAGAGAGATGGATGGACTACATTTGAATGACATGTATTATAGCAACTCTTGTAAACAGCACTTTCACCAGGCATATTAACCCTAACCCTCCTAAATCCTCTATAATCCTCTGGAGGATTTGGAGGATTTTGGAGGAATGAGGCACGTTCGAAAATCACCAATTGGAAGATTATGGAGGATTGAGGAGGGTCGTGCATTTGATAGTGGAAGATTGTGGAGGATTGAGGAAGCATGGTTCAAAGAGATCCTGGAGGATTATGGAGGATTGAGGGCATAATGGAAATTTACTTTGGATGAATGTGGAGGATTATGGAGGATTGTGAAGGATTGACAGAAACATAATCTTGTATCCTCCGGAGGATTTGGAGGATTTTGGAGGAATGAGGCACGTTCGAAAATCACCAATTGGAGGATTATGGAGTATTGAGGAGGGTCGTGCATTTGATAGTGGAGGATTATGAAGGATTGAGGCAGTGAGCTTCATGCATAAACTCAAGTTGGAGGATTATGAGGGATTGAGGCAGTGAGTTTCATGCACAAACACATTTCGGAGGATTATGAAGGATTGAGGAATGTACCTGGTAATTAAGGCTAGGGAGTTAGGGTTAAGGCATAGTGGGCCCGCCACTCCTTCAAAGAAAAGCAGTTCATTCTGCCATGCTAGAAATTGTCCACGCCACCCTAAATCAATGCAGCTGTGTTTTTTCAAATGAATTTTATCTTGATTAACCCTTCTACTGTTTGACCATTTGAAACCATTCAAAATTTCCACTTACCAAAATGGCCATTGGTTTTGTACACACATGGTGATACCATTTGAACAGTGTTGGTAGCAAGCTTTACTACCATTCAAATCCATTCAAATGCATAGAGGGTCCATTGATTCACCACTTAGAAGTATCCAAACAAGGTATTTTATTAGCTGTACTACCATTTGGAAAGATCCAAACAAGGTTTTGTATTAGCTGACCTACCATTCAAAACCATTTGGGGGAATCAATACTGTACACGGTTATTTCACCATTCAAAACCACAAAAGCGAATGGTTTCAAATGGTGGATCAACTTGTATGAAAAAGGTACCAGAAGTAGTGTATCGCTACGTCGGTGGCTAGTTTGTTTCTGATACTTACAACGTCGGGTTGTGACATGTATGTTCATGTATAAATGCTATAGCTTTTAATACATAGACCTACATAATTATGTACATCGAAACATGCACATCTAGCGCTCACATGATTTTGTTCATGGTGTAAACCGAGGACTTATAACAAAATGAAAACAATGGGACCTCGGTTGGTGGTTATTGTTTGCAAATGGGAGATGTCTAAAAAAAAGAAAAAGAAAAAAGAAAGTCCAACAAAAAAGGGAACAAAAGAGGGGAACAATAGAAGGTCCTCGATTACACCATAAACAAACGTGATTGTAGCGGATTGCATTCGCGTGGGGAATTCACTTTCGAGACATTTTGGTAATTCCTGGTTTATGAGAAACTATTTCTATGGATTTGACGATGTATGCGTATTTTTAAATGATGAAATTATTGCCCAGTAGAATAAAATTTGTTGATAAAAAGCTGGTCTAGTTTGGCAGTTTCCTGAGACGACGCTCGAGTTGAAAGACACATAACAAATTTCCCCCCCCCCCCAAAAAAAATAAATAAATAAAAGTGCCGCTCAAAATCACCACAGACGAGCATATTTTAAAAGGATATAGGTCCACAAACATCTGTTACTGCTAAATACAGCAGATGAGAATCCATAAAAATAATAATTTCAATGTTGCTCATTGTCAGTATCAATATACAGCTTAGGTACAGACAACAGCTAGTCATTTGTTAACATGTTTTTGTTGTTGCTTGTGTACCAACACCAGCGCTTCTTTTACTCTATTTAAACACAATAATCTTGCTATTGTGACACAATAGGAATTGGATTTGAACATTCTGACAACTTAGTCACCAGAACATGAGTCCGGTGTGCTAGACTGCTCGGCCACAACCCTCAACAAAAAAGAAGCAGTTCATCCTTGGGGACTTAACACATGCACATTTAATACATACAGTGCGGCAGAATGTGGGTTCGAGTCCCGGCCGTGACACTTGTGTCCTTGAGCAAGACACTTAACCATAATTGCTTCTCTCCACCCAGGGGTTAAATGGGTACCTGTGAGGGCAGAGTTGGTTGATTAGCCCTATATGCGCTGTAATGGCAGCAATTGAGCTGTATACTCCCCAGGGAGCTGAGATGGTTTCAGGAATGATTTATGAGCCTTATGAGCAGGGGTAATAATATAATGCGCCTTGAGCACCACTCAGTTGGTGGATACGTGCGCTATATAAGTCCACACATTATTATTATTATTATTAGTGCGTAAACGGCAATAATGAACTCTTTTTATAAAGATACTTACAGAATCCTCAGTCTTAGGCTTTGTAAACACAGGGATTGGTTGCCATGCTAACTGTTGATTCCATATCTGTCTGTTAGCTGGTGGGTACAGACCAGCTAGGTTGCTCTCTGCGGACATTAGTGTGCGATCATATGCCGTACTACGTACAGCGATCTCTGTCCTTATATAGGATGAATTGATAAGTGTACTGTAACGTTTTCGGAGCCACTGGCCGAGCTCAAAATGTTGCCTCATCCCTTCCTAAAACCAGCAAAAAAAAAAGTCAATAAAAAATGTCAGCAATTTTGAGAACAGGCTCTGTAAATACATGTAGTTGACTCATCACTTCTTAAACCAGCAAACAAAAATTTAAGAACAGGTTTTTTTTTTTTTTTTTTTAAATAATTTCCCGCCGTGGCCAGCTTTGTCATATTCTCTATAGTCCTGATTCAGTGATTCTCAATATTCTTTGTTCACCATATTAGTTTATACATGTATACTTCCCTAATCTGTGTCCCATGTGATATATGCCATGATAAAATAAAGCTAGTATTAACCCTCCTACTACTGCAAGGGTCAAAATCAGTCAAAATGTTGATACACTTGCCAAGGTATATCTAGTGCACTTAAAAGTCGAACACTGCCAAACCTTACATGTACATGTAGTACGTACATTTACAGGTCAAAATGAGTTTGACCGTTTTTAGCTGGTAAAAGCATTGTCTGGTATTGTTCAGGGTGGTCAAAATGACAGTAAAAACCAGTCAAAAATGCCCCCTGTGTGGACATTTGGGTCAACAGTCAAAAACAGGCAGTTGACTGGTTTTGACCTCTATAGCAACTTCCCACTAAAGTGCAGCTATAGTAGGAGGGTTAACATAGATTCAAGGGGGCCAGCCTATTTACCTACCAGCCTTGGTTTGGTCACAAAAATTTGTATTAATCAGGCCTTTTCAGGTGATTTTTAAATTTGTTCCATTTCAGCTGCGATTCATAGCTGAGATGATAAGGAAGGTCTTATAAGCAATTCAACAACGAAACAAAATAAAAAAATGGAGGTTTTCAAGTTATAGCATTTTTAATATCCTAAAACTGGGTGAAAATTGGCAGCAAAGGTTATTTTATGTTTGCTTTATATAGACAGTGGAACCAGAAGAATGCTAAATAGAACACATTTTCTATCGTATCCTTAGACTGGTTTAATTTGATTTTATTCATATTTGGCACAATGATTATAGACAAATATTTATTTTGATTACCAAAATTTGCACTGATTTAATTTTTGCATATTTAATTATTAATTTAAGTAAGACTAATTGCGGTGACACCATGTGGAATCTCAATTGAGTAGTAATTAGTACTGAAAAGAACTGGAGGTACAACTCGACGTTTCGATCAGTATGCTCCGATTGTCCTCAGGAGAATGCCGGACTCTGGAAAATGCTGCTGCTTAACAACTGATTCAGTTCAGTGAGCACACACTCCTCTCCCCCAACCCCTAGGATCCTAGTCTCAACAGTTCCCGCCTGCACGCCTCAACGAACTAATCCTCCAGCATCCATTCATGGGATGATCCTCCAGCAGTCTACTTAAGCAGCAGCATTTTCCAGAGTCCGGCATTCTCCTGAGGACGATCAGAGCATACTGATCGAAACGTTGAGTTGTACCTCCAGTTCTTTTCAGAACTAATTACTACTCAATTGAGATTCCACATGGTGTCACCGCAATTAGTCTTACTTAATTATTAATTTATTAATTTTTTTTTTTCAGCATTCAGGGCTTTCCATGTAAAATAAAATCTTCCTGGCAAGGGAAAATCATTTACAGAAAATGCTGATCATCAAACATTTTACAAAGCTTTTTTTCATGTGGTAATAGTCTCCTTACTTCTTTTAAATTAATTACACAATAATAAATGTCACATGGATTATTGTCTCATCAGTAATTAGCTAATTACAAACACATTGGTTTGCACACTAATTACATGCACATTAATTGACAACCAATAGCATTTATATGTGGAACACTGTAGTTAAAAAGATGTTTCTAAACCAAACTTTAACTTCTTGCAATATGTTTGCTTAACCCTAACTCCCTAGGCCTATTTGCTCACACATAACCTAGGCCCACTTGTTTACACATAACCTGAATCCTTCTTAACTCCCTAGGCCCACTTGCTTACACATAACCTGAATCCTTCCTAACTCCCTAGGCCCATTTGCTTACATATAACCTGAATCCTTCTTAACTCCCTATGCCCATTTGCTTACACATAGCCTGAATCCTCCAAAATCCTTCAGTAGTAAAGCAAGCACATGACATGTATGCACACATGTTTCTAATCTGTGATACATGTACATGGCCAGGGACCCTCCCTACATGCATGGAGAAATAAACAGTGTCCACTGACCAAAGCACTGACCTTGCAATCACTACAACAAACATGGATGTACATGTACCACGGGAAGGCAAGTATGCCTAATAACCTCAATCCTCCAAAATCCTTCACTTTAGCAAAGAGCATGTAGCATGTAACATGTAACCTCAATCCTTCAAAATCCTTCACTTTAGCAAAGAGGATTTTGGAGGGTTAGGGTTAAAGTCAGAAACTGATTGTATTGTTAATATATGCATATTTAAATATTCATATCTTAATTAAAGTGTACATTACATAAATACCTACATGCAAATGTATTTACAACCATACAACCATGGTAAATAAAGGCATAATCCATATACATGTACATGGCAGGTCTAATTAATTCCAGATTCATAGATTCTTATTAATTTAAATATCATTTAGTACAAATTAGCCCTCCTACTACTACAAGGGTCAAAATCAGTCAAAATGCTGATATACTTGCCAAGGTATATCTAGTGCACTTAACAAGTCAAACACTGTCAAACCTTATGTGTAGTAAGTACATTTACAGGTCAAAATGAGTCAACTGTTTTTGACTGGTAAAAGTATTGTCTTGTATTATTCAGGGTGGTCAAAATGACAGTAAAAACCAGTCAGAAATGCCCCATGTGTGGACATTGGGTCAACAGTCAAAACAGGCAGTTGACTGGTTTGGACCTCTATAGCAAAGAGGTATATGTTTAGTGGGTTTCTTGTGGTAGGATGGCCTTGCAGAGGTGCTGGTCACCTGTTCTATCTTACCACTCACTGGCTTTGTTTAAAATGATTTTTTGTGTATTTGTAGTTTTTTAGGGTTTGGTTTTATATTTAATTGATGTAATCTGATTGCCAGTGTAAAATGTAATAAAAATAAAAAATAAAATAAAATAATAGTATTGTGAAATTTCATGAACATCGTATTTATGAAACCCGAGATATCATTTAATAAGTTTTGACTTCATATTTAACCAAAACTTTCACGGTCGGTTAACCAAACCTTTCACGGTCGGTTAACCAAAACTTTCACGGTCGGTTAACCAAAACTTTCACGGTCGGTTAACCAAAACTTTCACGGTCGGTTAACCAAAACTTTCACGGTCGGTTAACCAAAACTTTCACAGTCGGTTAACCAAAACTTTCACGGTCGGTTAACCAGTTAACCAAAAGTTAACTAGATACATGTCGTCGGCAAATGTGGAAACATTTTCAATCAAAAAGCATCAATAAACTTCAAGCAATAATTGTTTCATAACCAATGCGGCAAAAAAAAAAGAAAAGTGTAGAACAACAAAATGGGTAGCAAGTTCTTCCAAAATTGTTAGTTTTTGGTTTCGGTTAGCCGGTAAGCAAATTTCTAAATGTGACCCGCTCTGCGAAAAAGGGTATTAAGGGACGCTATGCTATTACCCGTAAAGGGCTGTTCTATGTGGAGAGGGTGAAAAAACAATTCACAACGTGATTTTTTTGTTGTTGGTTTATTGGCTTCTATTATATCAATACTTTCATAATTTATTTACAGAAATATTATTATTGATGAGTAAAGATGAAAAAACAAACGTTTTTGTGTCCCTTGTGTTCGTCTTCTGTGTGACTCTTTGTCAGTTTTAGGGAAGAAAAACCTCCAAATTTTTGACAAAAAGACTTTTGTTCCTTTGTTTTTTATTCTGTTGGTGAAGTTTAATAAATATTTTAAAATAAAACACCTCATTAGCCATAGCTCAAAAGGAACATAACTGTTGCTATGGGCATTCAAGAGAGTTTCTTCTTAGCTCATTTCTTTTTCCACTTGCTGTGTTTAAAGGGCTGTATCTCTGAAGGCACTTCCGTTAATTTGTACAATATGAATATGCAAAAATCAGTATATCTCCAGAATGCAAAATGCCACAGGGTTCAAACCTGCACCAAATTAAAGCTTATAATGTAACCAATTCAGCTATGTATGTAACTCAATTTTTTAATTTTGTCCCATAATACCCATTTTTGTGGAGCCGGTCACAAATGGTTTGTGCAGTTTCAGTCAGTTAACCGGTTACACGTCCCAGCAATAACATATTTGCTGGGCTGATTTTCTTGGCTACCAGCCAAACTTAAGAATGAAAACGAGTATACCTTGGCTGGTAGTCTGTTAATATTGCTTAGCAAAAACATTTGCTTAGAAAAATTCCATTCTTATTAGCAGCTCTTGAAATTGACCCTATTTTTACTGTGACGCAACACCCCTCGAGAGGGATTGTCGCGCGGACGGCCTCTGACCGGAAAAGTCCCCGAGCGGTTAGGAACGTATCCGTTGGGATAGCAGTATACCGTCCCGATGAATGAATACAATTGCTCTGAGACCACCCTATGAAAAAGGTCACCAGGATACAAGTTGTTGTGTATTTATATAACAAATAATACTGGTGTATTCGCAAACAATAAGGCACCTCACCTGGAGGTGACCAAGTCCTTAAATCACAAGAACAATCATCAATACAGGAAATCCTTATAACTACATGAAAATCTATGGCACCTCGATGAGGGGTCACTGGCACACCACTAATGCACCTCACGGTGGAGGGGAACTTAACACCACATGTGCACTTATGGCACCTCTCACCTGAGGGGTCACCACAAGTACACAATTATAATCCCTATATCTTTAAGCTAAGTGTTAGTCCAGATGCATCAATTTAAGGGGCTTTACTACCTTTGTACTGGAGGTGCACAGCAACAGACACCACACAGGCCAATGAAATTACAAAGGAGGGGCAGACACCCCAATGCACATACGATGGGGCCCCTCAGCTCAAGGAACACCTACTCGTATATTTCCCAAGTCTGAATTAATAGTTTATGCAACATATGCAACCCTTAAAGTCCCTCTGGTAATTACAACACATGCAATTACAGCTCGACTAGAGAACCGATACACAAGCCCCAGTGAGGTGACACCTAGCCCCTCACGACACCTCAAAAACACGTGCAACGGATGCACGGCACACATGAAAACCCAGAAATTCCTCGACAGTAAGCCACCTTACAAAGTATTAAGTACAACACATGCACAATATACAATGCTCCTGGACTTACCACTTAAATAGCACTACACCCTCGGGATAATGACTTGAACGTACGGTCTCTTTTACGACTGAGCAAGCTATGACTCTACAATCACGACTACTCTCTACAAGATCACGGCAACAACTGACCCCAAATCTACACAATGCAATGCGCTCTGCGCTCCAAAACTGGTGCTCGCTGGCTGCATGCTGCGGCGCTGCCTAATCGCGCACGGAACCAGCGAATCCCTCACCAAGGTTATACCATTATATAAAAGAGTAGAAAATACAAACTGCTGTTGCATCACAATACCTGTGTGAGTTGTCCATATCCCTGGGGCCAGCTATCCTCCTTGTAGGGGTCTGTTGGATACGCTTCGATTGGAGACCGATTTCCATGCCTGAAAAGCTGTCAGAATAAACAACAAAAACCCTGCTTAAACACAGAAAAACATGGGGAGTCTGGATGATTGAACCCTGGCCACAGTGGCTGAACCATGAGGAAGCTTATATTAGTTATTACCAGAAGTCTATTACCTACATGAAGTGCGCCAGCCTGCTGTAATCCATACAATGGTATTGTAATCCAAATGCACACACTTACAACGAGCTTGGTTACGGGTTTTGCTCCCCTTACCTGGGGCATCATTGGACAGGCGTTTCCACCTGAAGCTAGTTCCTAGAGAACTAGATACAATCTTAAACTAGACGCAGGCAATGTCAATGGCTTAGAAATTGTAACAGACATCTAATTTAACCCTAACCCTCCAGGGTATTTTGGCTAGAAACCCTGCCAGACGCATCAGATTGCATCGTTTGTCAAAGTGACTTGACTGCCCAGTGCAGCAAAATCCATCAGGTCACAAATCTCAAGGCCGAACTGCCTCAGAGTCTGTGGTCACCAAACGCAGCAGGATACAACTCTGGCATTGTTCAATGGGACCAGCTCTCAATAGCCTCAGACTTGGCTGCTTATGCACTGGTGTTGACAGCTGAATGCATCAAAGTGCACCAGACTTTTCCACCTGATGCACTTTGCTGCGTCTGGCAGGGTTAGGGTTAAAAAAGATTCTTCAATAATTAATTCACCATCAACATCGAGTGACATGGTAGTCTAGTGGTTAAAATGCTCGCCATACAAATAGAAAGTAACAAATTCAAAACTAGGTTTTCAACATTTTCATAAATTTGTTTGTATACATTTTTTATACATTTTTTTTTAAGTAAAAAATTAATTCAGAAGCAAAGCTTTTCTATATAACAGTAGGCATGTCACCCCAAAAATAAGCCGTAATCAAAAAGATTCAAAACAAACATATCTTAATTAAGTTGTCAAAATTGTACATTTTAGTTTTTGTTTCATCGAAATCCGATAAAGCATTAAAAAGTTATAAATAATTAACGTTTTAGTTTTCACTGTTTGTGGCCCTGTACTGTAGGTATAGGACTGACGGCAGTCAGTTAAAAATGCCCTCCATCTGTATCTGTAACTTACTGGAAATTTGAAGACATCATCAGATTTAACATTATTTGACAAAATAATTAAAGCACCTAATTTGCATATGTAAATGTGCATATGTAAATTTGCATATATGCTAATTAGCAAATCTAATTAATGTGATAATGCATACTTTATATATGCATATTTAATTTCTGCTGTATGATTGAACAAAGAACAATAATCACAGGGTCATAAACTTTCAATGTAGCTTTATAAGTATGCAAATTAAGACTAATTAGTGTAAACGACACACAGTTGGTACACACTGCACACCTGTACATCATCAAATAGTACATTCAAATACATACAAAGGTAAGATAACTTCTACACTGGACAGTGATATATTTGGGTCATAGACGTTAAATTAGGCTTGTATGGTAGTTTATGTGTATGCAAATTAAGGCAAATTAGTGTAAACGACACACAGTCGGTTCTCACTAGCTGCACACCAGTACATCATCAAATAGTATGTATTCAAATACATAAAAAGGTTGATTTTAAAAGATAAATTCTGCACTGGACCGTAAATGCATTTATGTTTTGGAGTCCCAATGCAGAGAACACCTTGGGTTTGATGATAAGAGACTGAACTGGTATCCGTTGATGTTGATGGCCTACAACCTGCATCCTCAATGGTCCTCCGAATACATTCAGAATCAGAGCAACATTTGCTACTGGGGTTTCAAATCAGTGATCTGCAGAGAAAAATAAAAAATATTCATAAAAATCTGTTATCTTCATTTGTTTCTGTTTAAAAAAAATAGCTATATTTGCAAAACTTAATTAGTTAACAAAACTTGTATTTCATATTTTTAAATGAAAACAAAAATAGAATTGCTTGTGAAATTTCGCAGAAAAGAAGATGCCTCAAGAAAAAAAAAATGGAAAAGGGCCAAGAAAAAAATTATTATTTAAATTCTCTTATTGAGATTGGAAAAAAATAAACACAAAACTAAACTCTTACAATTACCTATTCTATAGTTTTAAGATAATGAGTAGCTGTACAATTTATTTATTTATTGCTGTGAAACGTGAGGGAGAAGTAGCCTACATATATGGCATACACTACATGTGTGTAAAATTATGGAGGAAGAAAACCCAGATTTGTTTTGCAAATAACTGAACAAATGAAGTATAATTGAATCGAAATCAATAAATTATTTACCTGGAATACTGTCCTCAAAGACAAGATTGTCCACTTCTTTATTCCATCCACTCAATTCATATATATGTCAACTTCTGACCAAGTTTTGAGCATTGCGCAGCGCTAGAAGATTCCGCCATCTTGGATCGGGGAATGGATTTAACAAAAAACAGCTTTTGCACAAAAAAAACAGCTTTGCTACATGTAAATTTATATTTTCCTCACAACAACAAAAATCATTTTTAGAACATGAAACAACCCATCAATAGGGTTTTCAGGTGAAAAATTATTCCTAAACCAATATGCTCAATATTTATATCAAATTAAAGGTCTTGATGAAAGAAATCTAATGGTTTTTAAATCAAGAAAATCGGACGAGTAGTTTTTGAGGAATCCCGTTTTATTTAATCAAGTATACAGCATTCGATGAAGCCCGACTGTCCATATACACTGTGTACATCCCTAATGGCACCAAAACCGTTGAATCAGCCTACACACACCGTGATACACACGCACAGCGTTCGTGCTCGTTTCCCTCATAAGAGCTTTTGAAAGGGTGTAAAAAATACACTATCCTCTCAAAACTAAACACATTTACGGCTCAAAACTTTTACATATGATAGAAAAGAGGTGTAAAATTCAATCAGACATCGCTCTTACCTTTCAACTTAAAAATTTCACCTCGAAAACGGTGTTTAATTTTTTATCTCTTCATAACTTCGGTTGTAGATCAGCTGTGGAGATCGAGCAAGCATGGGTATGTAAAGGAGCCCTTTGACTCTATAGGGAAACCCGTTTTCATGTCAATCACAATATACTCGGGCGTGGAGACAGCTCCGAAGTGGATGCCCTCAGCAGAGCGCGGCAAATTTTACGGGCCGGATGCGCCCGATCTCGGAACACTTCGCAAAAGGCTGGGCGGGACGAGAGTGGTTCATTCATAAAAACCTAGCCTTTCGCACGTACTTCCGATTGCTATTTTATGTACATTGTTGGATAGCTATGACTATAAGCTTTCCAATGAGCTATTACATGTAAGATTTCGACAGGTAAAAGTAATAGAATTTTTTGATTTATTCTGATGTTTTTTGTTGCGGGCGATGCCTGTGAGGGCTTCGGTCAAGCACGTACAAACTGAAAACCCTACCATTAATGATCAGTTTTTGTTATTAGGATGTTGATATGAGATTTTTTATAGTTCTTTTTATTATTAAATCAAAGTTTTCAAATCAGATTTTGTATACATTCTGAAGAGATTTGGACATTATCAACCTTTGGTAAATGTTTGTTATTCATTAGCCTCCTCATACATATTCAAATCAAGACGGAACACATAGCAAAACAGTATTTTCCAAAGGCATTCATAGAGGCGCAGCTTACCAAATAGAAATTTTTATGAATGGAATTTTTGTACACGATTATGTTGAACGCAGAGGGCTTTTTTCAGGAGTGACATACCTAACAGTAACAACAGTAATTCACGGCTGTGGAGGATTTTTTTAAAGGAAAATAAACTCAAAAATTCATTTTTAATATACAAATGCATATAGTTAACGAAGTGTGCTGCAGAAAAGAAAAAATGCGCCCTGCCAAGGACAGGTAGTCAGGTGCATGAATGCAAGAGGGCGCTGTTCGTTAGTCAGACAAATAATTCCTTATGCAAATTGTGACTGAAAGAGACCACAATGAGTCAGAACTCATGAATAAAGATCTAACGTCAGTCACTATACATTAATTTGAGTCAACTCGTAACTTAACTAGGCCTTGCCCCACCAGTGTGGCATGGACATGCCCCCTTGGCCTATCCTTAGCCACACGTTGGTCGTACTTCGGCTAACGGCATTTTTTTTCTAAGTTCCAGGCGCTGAAATTGACAATATTTGCAAACATTTTGACAGACTAGATATGTTTCTTACATGTTTAACTATCTAGGCGCCCCCCAAAAAATGGTGATTTCACTTACATTAAAATTTCGTGACATATATGCCCGAAAAATTACAAGACGATCGTCATTGTGCAGGTTTCAACGAGGACGGCCATCTTGAATTGTATGAAGAGTGTTGAACGGGAAAACAACTTGTGCGCGCAACAATTTTACGACGGCTGTTTTATGTGTGCACATACTTGCTGTATTCCGTTTCAGGGTTGCACGTGTTGTCGGTAGTCAGAGCATTTTTTTTGTGCAAAACATGTGATATAACTAATTTAAAAATAAAATATATATAATTAAAATGAAATATTAATAATAAAAATAAATAAATAAAACATGTCCAGTTCCTGGATTCAATGAAAAATTGTAAAAATATTACCTGTACTATATTACATAGATATTACATAGACTATATTCACAGATATTTTGTCAGATAAAACAATCATTCTGGGTGTTTTTTGGATTTTTTGTTTTTGTTTTGTTTTTTATGGATTTACAAAAATGGTGGAACCATATAATATTGTTATTATGTATAGTAATAGTATCGTAACACTATAATATTTCATATATTTAAATTATTAGTGAAATTTTTATTTTGTTTAAAATTACTATTTAAAATTAGTATTAAACTATTGTAATTAATAAGACTATTTATTACATTATCATTTTATTTTAATGAACATTCTCTCTTGTTTTATGTACAATGCAAGTACAGTTAAATAACCTGGTACATAATAGTTAAAAGGGGATGAACTTACCATGCAGTACGGTTAATTTGATAAAACTGCTCGATGTTAGTTTCTTGAAAGTTTATATCGGCGACATCGCATGGTCATATCTCTGCGCGCTAAAATACAGCAAGTATGTGCACACATAAAACAGCCGTCGTAAAATTGTTGCGCGCGCAAGGTGTTTTCCCGTTCAACACTCTTCATGCATACATTCAAGATGGCCGTCCTCATTGAAACCTGCACAATGACGATCATCTTGTAATTTTTCGGGCCTATATGTCTAGCTATGTGACAAAAATTTTCAAAATCAACATATTTCAATACAACTGGTATCATTGTCAAGGTCTTGAATAGACGATTACAATGATATAAGGATCATCTTCCTGTGACCAAAAATAAGGAAGTTATGACATGTTGAATCCGGCAAAAGAAATGTAAATTTGACTTGTGACCCGTTTCCTAGATTTTCTCGGATTCCATATCATAACTTTCTTAATTCTTGTCCGATTTTCAAAAGGTTGGTATCACTGGAATGCTTGGGAAAAGAGGAAGAATAATAACCTATTTCCAGGCTAATTCAATGATTAGTTTGTTTTGTATCGCTGATTTACAAATAAATACAAAAAAAATGTGTAAAAAAAAAAAATAAATAAATGAAAAAAATAATGAAAAAAAAAAATTACTCAAATCTGAGGATTATTTTCATATTTTTACACTGAAATCTTTGAAAGATTCTCATCCCTGATTTAATTAAATATTAGAACAATTTATAAATTATATTGGACTGGAAAGATAAAACAAAATAATGAAAAAAAAAAAATTTAAATAGAAAAAAAAACCCTCAAATCTGAGAATTGTTAATATTTATACTGAAATCCGCGAGAAATTCTTATCCCTGATTTAATTAAACATTATAAAAAATAAATGATATTGGACTGGAAATATGAAGAAAAAAATGAAATAAGTTCATGAGAACTAATATTGTGTTACACCGATTATCAGGTTTAAACGGACGATTTATTGGACTGAAAATTGGTAGGTCTAACGCGCGCTGAACGTGGCGCAATACAATCTTTGGTTGACATCGATGTCTGCGAATCCAAAAAACATAACTGGGAATCGTCCAATTGCCGTCAAAATTGGTCAAGAGGTAGAAAACAAGATTTTTGTGGATTGATAAGTGATTTTACTCAACTTTTGGTAAATCGTCGATGGTTTTGATGAGCAAGAGCGAACCCAAATTTCGAGAATTTTTTTTGGAAACTTCTAGATGCCGCATTCAGAAAATTTGAGAACGAGGTTGAAGTAGAATATGTGATCTACGTCTTCGAAAAAAAAGCTCCTGGGTACATCAAAAAGAACGGCCTCAGCGAAACGTTACAAAGCGCTATCTCCACGGTGTCTTCGCCACGGCGATTCAACCCGAGATTGAGGCCGCGGCCAAAAAGATTTGCGACAATGCGTGGGATACGCACATACCTAATATATCACAAAATTTTAATGTAAATGAAATCACCATTTTTTGGGGGGGCGCCTAGATAGTTAAACATACATAAGGAACGTATCTAGTCTGTCAAAATGGTTGCAAATGTCGTCAATTTCAGCGCCTGGAATTTAGAAAAAAAAACGCCGTTAGCCAAAGTACAACCAACGTGTGGCTAAGGATAGGCCAAGGGGGCGTGTCCGTGCCACACTGGTGGGGCAAAACTAGGCCTACCCAAGATCAAGACAAGTCCAAGTAGGCAGACTCACGCAAACCGCCGATGGTGGCGCTATTTTTCATATCCTTTTTTTCTGTCGAAGTTGTGACCCGCCGAACTTTCATGGTAAAATTCTAATATAAAGGGTAGTCTACGGATGTAGTCACTTCTAGTGTCGATAAATGGATACTACACATAGTGGTTATCTTAATTGATCAGTCCATGCCAACTGTAACGTTGGCACAAAAACAGTGCAACTTGCGCAAAATAGACTTTGTTAGTACTACAAGGATACATTGCAGGCAAATTCGGTCACAACTTTTCAAATGAAACTGGATCTTAAAAATTACCAAATATTTAAATCAACAAAAATTTGTAACTTTGCATAGGGTTAACCTATCATGACCATTGACCCCTCATTTTCTTTCTAATTTTTTGTTCTATCCAGTGATATGACATTTAAAAGCATTGAAGCAACTTCAAATTTTCATGAAACTGCCTAGTCCAAGCATGCCAAGTGAACTCAGTTTAGGCCATGAGAATGAAAGTCATAGATTTGCATCCACCGCCCGCATGTCCCGAAAGCTACTGCCTAAATTTTTCATTATTTGAAAAAAAATCATTATTTGCACAAAAAAGGTATTTCCACTAAACAAATTTAGTTCCAAATCATCCACATCAGTAAAACGAAGTTTTTACCAAATTTCCACCAGTATGTGCGCTATAATCATTAGCACATGTTCTTTTAATACAGTCTTAGTCCCGCGTACGTCGTTCACAAAAAAGGTTGCATCGCGCTAAAAGTTAACTGTATCAGTGTATGGCAAACTCCGTCCGATCCGCACTTGCAACTGTACCGCCTTCACATGCACAACACGTTCGCTGTTGAGCCTTTGTATCTTATGCCTGTGTGTGCGGCCCGCACGTATAATGATGCATGTACGTACACAGGCGACCATACGTACGGCGACACACACGTGCACAGGAATAGCCATAGGCCATGTAGGCCTAATCGATCATATCATAAATTTATTTAGCTGTTTACCTCTGTACATGATCGACTAAACAATGACCGGAGATATAAGACATGAATGGTATTGTATTCTTTTAATCTCGATTTTACTGGAAATAATGAATAATGAAAAAAAGCCTCATGTGTTTTCGAAATTTCCCGGACGCAAATCTATGACTTTCATTCTCTTGGGCTTGGCCTTGTAATTGTTATACTTATTTTTATAGGAAGAGGTCGTACCCAGGTTTTCCTTCAAATAGCAAATAATAATATTGCAATTAAACATTCACCAATGCTAATTACGTATTTACCACATGTGTCATCTTCAAGGTCCTTTCTGAGCGACAAAAACAGCATAATAACGAAAATGCCATAAAAAAACACCATACTGAAAATTCGGAAAATGCACTTGTGTACGCGGCCATTTTTACAACAGCACCCTCTATTGCTGACTATAATAACTTTATACGCATCTCTGTCGATAGAGGGCGCCAGGCTGAACCACTGATCGCTATTTTCCTGATAAACATCAGTGGGCTGATCTTAGACGGGTACGGACTAGCCCAAATATCTGTATACATGGTGAAAGTCGAACCTGGGCAAGGGAACGGGCAAGTTGAAACACACTATTAGGACCACTGATCTCTGTTATACTCAGTATAATAGAGATCAGTGATTAGGGCAGGGCGGATCGTTGAATGCATCGGCAGAGATACTTCGTTAGAATCGGCAAGAGATTATGTGTACAAAACCAACACATATATCGTCACAATAATAACGGGACAATATCGTCACAATATCGTCATGGCTATAAACCTCAAACAAAATTGTGAAAAGTGGCCTGGGCTCACCACATGGACCTAAAAATGATGTAATCAAATTAATCAAATTAATCAAATTAATTTTTCCCCCGAAATCCAAACGCCATACGTTTTGGGAATTATGGGCTTGCGTAATAGGAGCTTTTTAAAATGGGATATTTAAGTTTAGTAGTTGGGTCGCATTATCTAAGTAAATCAGAAGCATCCATCTTTATGTCATTTCTGAACTACACATGCTTGATCATATGAAATGATTCAGACGGCCTGATCATATGAAATACTGTAACGAGGTGTCGGACTATTGAGCATTGCTATTAAGTGGGAAATAATTGGCAGATTGTATCAAATAATGATGAATCCTCTTTCATTACAAACTTGCACATGAAGCGGTGGTCTAATTGATAATATGCTTGGTTTCCGTGTAAGTGTTCTCGGTTCGAATACCGCTAGCTTTTTGCTTTTATTTTGTAGTGCAATACAGAACAAACCTTCTATTGTATCAAATGATGATGAATGTCCTTTCATTGCAAACAGTCAGCTGAAGCGGTGGTCTAATGGATACGACGGTTGACTGCTGTGTAACCGATCTAGGTTCGAATCCAGGCGTCTTTTATTTTGTAGTGCAATACAATTCAAACCTTCCATTATATCAAATGATGATGAATCTCCTTTCATTGCAAACACTCAGATGAAGCGGTGGTCTAATGGATATGACGGTTAACTGCTGTGTAACCGATCTAGGTTCGAATCACGGCAGCTTTTTGTCTTTTATTTTGTAGTGCAATACAATTCAAACCTTCCATTATATCAAATGATGATAAATCTCCTTTCATTACAAACAGTTAGACGAAGCGGAGGTCTAATGGATACGACGATTGACTTTCGTGTAAACGATTAATTTGGGTTCGAATCCCGGCAGCTTTTTTCTTTTATTTTGTAGTGCAATACAATTCAAACCTTCCATTATATCAAATGATGATGAATCTCCTTTCATTGCAATCACTCAGATGAAGCGGTGGTCTAATGGATATGACGGTTAACTACTGTGTAACAGATCTAGGTTCGAATCACGGCAGCTTTTTGTCTTTTATTTTGTAGTGCAATACAATTCAAACCTTCCATTATATCAAATGATGATGAATCTCCTTTCATTACAAACATTTAGATGAAGCGGTGGTCAAATGGAGACGACGATTGACTTTCGTGTAAACGATTAATTTGGATTCGAATCCCGGCAGCTTTTTGTCTTTTATTTTGTAGTGCAATACAATTCAAACCTTCCATTATATCAAATGATGATGAATCTCCTTTCATTGCAAACACTCAGATGAAGCGGTGGTCTAATGGATATGACGGTTAACTGCTGTGTAACCGATCTAGGTTCGAATCACGGCAGCTTTTTGTCTTTTATTTTGTAGTGCAATACAATTCAAACCTTCCATTATATCAAATGATGATGAATCTCCTTTCATTACAACCAGTTAGATGAAGCGGTGGTCTAATGGATACGACGATTGACTTTCGTGTAAACGATTAATTTGGGTTCGAATCCCGGCAGATTTTTTCTTTTATTTTGTAGTGCAATACAATTCAAACCTTCCATTATATCAAAATGATGATGAATCTCCTTTCATTACAAACAGTCAGATGAAGTGGTGGTCTAATGGATATGACGATTGACTTACGCGTAAACGATCTGGGTTCGAATCACGGAAGCTTTTTTTTCTTTTATTGCGTAGCAATACAATACAAACCCTTTATTTAAGTAGGTTTAATTTAACCTATCTAATACCAACATGGTCCAGATGGCGCAGCACGTTGGCCGGACCACTGGAAGTGTCAATCGCGGGACTTCCAGAGCTGGGACGCACCGGTTCGAAGCCCTAGAACAGACCTAATTCAGGGACATGGCAGCTGCGGCAGCAGCAACGGTTTGGGGGCCGCCATGTCTCTCCCCTATTCGATAGTTGGTTACGGTGCGGGAAAGTAAAGGAGGGACCGGGGGTCTGCCGATTCCCCCAGAAGGGTGCTAAGGTGGTTATCACGCTGGGTTCGCCTAGAAGATTCAACGCTCCCCAATGCCTGGTCATTACCTCTGACTAACTTTCTGCAGAAATTAGTTCTGAATAAAATATTTATTATTATTTTGTATTTTGAATCAATAACAAATCATGTCACCCCAACTCACACCCCCTCCTATAAATTAATCCCAGAGTTTTTGTATAATAAAAATATTAGTTTGAATATATTATAAGCGTGAATTTAATTTTTTTGGGTTCAATGAAGTTTCGCGCTACGTACTTTAATATCGAGGGTATATGGGCACGAAGAAAAACATTTGAAAAAATATAATAGACATTAAAAGGGGTGTCTTTAATAGAAAAATAGGATAATTGTAGTAATCTGTGCTCAGTGTATAGGTTTTTCAGAGGCTCGTGTGGTATCTTTTATAGAAAACATTAAAAAGATAAATGTGTGTGCTATGAGTATTTTTGAGAATGCGATATTTATTTATTTATTTATTTATTTATTTATTTACTTTTTACTATGAAACAATGTCCAATTGCAGCCAAAAATGCTTGATCGATTGGAATTCTGCAGCGCTGTGTTTTAAACGCACCGATTTTGAAACTGACCTAGGACCAGAAACCAGAGACTTATTTGGGGGGTCAACTTGAGTTGGTCCACGACGCCAATGATATGCAAATGTTTATAAACCACTATATGCTAACTGCGAGCAACTGAAAAGCACAGGTTTTATTTCAGAAGTCAGCACTACTTTGTTTATACAACAAATTAAGGGAAGGTGACAACATTGTTAATTACCACATTTATCACATTAACGATTAATTATCTAAACATGGACGTCAGGTGTTAATCATCCTGATAAATTGCTTTGTATGAAGTGCTTAATTCTTTTAGAGACGACAAGAATAATTTATGTTCAATTTACACAGAGTTGCAAAGGAATAAAATTATCTGTAAGACAGTATTACTTCCATAAAGTATATATAGCGCCCTCCACTGATAGGGAGTTATGAATAATGTAATGAATTTAATGTCTCGCATTTTGCATTGATCGACCGAGTCCCTGATAGCTTATTTGGTAGAGCGAACGACTTGGAATTGAGATTTACGAAGTTTAAATCCCAGCCGAGACAAGAATGATTTTTTACCCACTTGATATTTTGATATCCTTTTATACTATAACACATTTAAATTGCAGTCTATAACTACCAACGTACTCGTAGCTCGATCGATTAGTGCGCTGGTACTGTCCCCTCAGACCACCGGGGTCTGGGTTCGATTACCGTCTGCATCCAATTTAGGAACTTGGCTTTTCACCGGAACTAGCACCGGTAATGCTTAGGATCTGCCTTGTTTCTCCCATAAAGGTGCAGGGCTTTCTTGGCTAGGAATCGGGGCAGGGAAGGATATATATCGGTGACCCGGAACGCCAGGCATGAAGGGCCCTAATGGAAGCCGGTGAAGGGACCCTAAACGACTTTAAAGCGTCGGTAGGGATCATCCCGATAAATCGCGGCTCCTGAAAGCCTGGTGTTCACCAAGTAACTTTTTTAAATTGAAAAAAAAAATGTATATAATTTCTAATTAATTTATATTTTTTAACATTTTGTTGATTATGTAATATAAAGAAGGCTTATAATTGTTGCAGAATGGTGCCGTATCGAAAACGTGTCAGACTAACCTGACACGTAAAGAAAGAAATAATTAAAGAAATAATTAAAATATATAACTTCTTTTGCGATATATCAGTGGATTTATGTCAATGAAGAACTTCTCCAATGACACAGACCATCTTGCCGTCTTGCAGGGGCGCCCCCAGGCATACAGAGAGTATGCACGTACATACATTACAGTTTATAGCAAAATCTTATCTATTTGTTTGTTTGTTAGGGGTCATTTCTTGCTAGCATATCATGTGACCCAACACACGCATCTAATACAATTATACGTACATGTTCATGTACACTGTTCCGTTGTGGTTACAGCGGTGGTGAAAACATCTGACCGCGGATCAGTGATTATACCTCGACTGTCAGGATAAATCGCCCTCTCTGGGGCTCAAAAAGGGATGATTTTATATCAATAAAATGCTTTGAAATTATTTTATTCGAGTTTCTGTCTGTCGAAAAAGAACGCGATATTTTATTGAAAACCGAATTTGGCGGTTTTTCGTTATAAAAAAAATCTCTCGGTTCGGTTTCATTTAAAAAAAATATACCGTCACTCGGTTTTATCGAAAAACCGCTCAAAAGGCTATACCTATTAGAAGGGAGATGGGCGATAGAAGTACGGCGATTACTACCATACATTTTGTAGCGTTATACGGACCATACAATGGCGCTGGGAATTGCTCTCAACAGAGACAACAAGTGCATTTTTACCACTAGAGGTGAAAATGATTGTGCACGAGCAGTTGCATTCATGATAAATTCTTGATGATGACAATCAAGATGTGATACGATATAATCATGTCGAAACAGAGATGGGTCCATGTTGGCCAAGAAGGGCCCACACAGTAAAAGGACGGCCACACGGCCAAACAGATGGTCAAGTAGGCGTTGACTCCCGTTCCACCCTTTCCTTTGACCCAGCCCTTGCCCCTAGTCCCCTCCCCACCCGATCTGCCAACGAGAGCTTGCAATTCTGTGGCAGGGAAAAGCTGCCACAGAATTGTCCGTCCGTCCATACACTGTAAGAAATATTGGGTAAACACGGTTGATATGTTGCTCAACACTGGTCAACATATCAACAGGTTACACAGTTGGTTTACCATTGCCCAATGTTGGATAATTTGTTGCCAAAATATGTGAACAGTTGTGGTAAATACTGACCAATTCTGGGAGAAATAACCTTACCCAACCCCATGTTGCCCAATGTTTTTACAGTGTAAAAACAACGAAATTACATACAAATTGTACATAATCGAAACATTACAAAAAAGCGAACAACCAAGAGAAAGAAGCAACAACAACCCCAAACTAAAGAATGATTATATCTCTGAATAATATTGCACAAATCACTATCTGTTCCACATCAAGAGTTTGTCAGGATGTTCGTTACTATTAGCAACTCCACATCAAGAGTTGTCAGGATGTTCGTTACTATTAGCAACTCCACATCAAGAATTTGTCAGGATGTTCGTTACTATTAGCAACTCCACATCAAGAGTTGTCAGGATGTTCGTTACTATTAGCAACTCCACATCAAGAGTTTGTCAGGATGTTCGTTACTATTAGCAACTCCACATCAAGAGTTGTCAGGATGTTCTTTACTATTAGCAACTCCACATCAAGAGTTTGTCAGGATGTTCGTTACTATTAGCAACTCCACATCAAGAGTTTGTCAGGATGTTCGTTACTATTAGCAACTCCACATCAAGAGTTTCTCAGGATGTTCGTTACTATTAGCAACTCCACATCAAGAGTTGTCAGGATGTTCGTTACTATTAGCAACTCCACATCAAGAGTTTCTCAGGATGTTCGTTACTATTAGCAACTCCACATCAAGAGTTTGTCAGGATGTTCGTTACTATTAGCAACTCCACATCAAGAGTTTGTCAGGATGTTCGTTACTATTAGCAACTCCACATCAAGAGTTGTCAGGATGTTCGTTACTATTAGCAACTCCACATCAAGAGTTGTTTAGATTACAGTTCAATTATTTTGTAATCAGGTAATAGTACCGAGGGTGTACATTCCCCTTAAAACGAAGGTACGACATTGGTAATTACCAGATGATCAAATTAACGATATCATCTAAAAACCTTACTTGGTGTAAAGTTGGACACGTAGCAATCATCCTGAGAGATTATATCGTCTGAAGTGCTTTCAAATAAAAGAAAACAGGTAAAAGTCAAATTTACAAAAAGATGCACTTTTTTTTTATAAAACATAAAATCACATAAAAATATGTAAGAGGTTGTTGTTGTTTTCTCGCGTGAGCACCAATCGTGATGAAACTTTCACAGATTAGTTTTTATGATATAGGCCTATTTCTTGAAAACTAGAGGCTTGAAAATGAAATAAACGTCCGTAATTAGGCCAAAAAAGTCTCCGGTTTCTGGTTATTGGTCGGCTTCATGAAAATCGGTGCGGTGATGCGCTTTTTTTTTTTTTTTTTTTTTTTTTTTCTTTTTCGGCCATCTTTTTTTTGCCAACAGGGAAATACGTGATACATTGTATACGCGGGGACCAAATTCCCCAAAGTATGGTGGCTAAGAGAGGCCTCACAAATTGGGCCAACGTTCATACCCCTATGTGAAAAAGTCGTTTAAAGATTGACTACAACGGAATAATGATAAGTGCTGTGTTGCTGTTTTCGTTCGAGAAATGTGTAATGATTACTAACATATTATTATTATTCAATAAAACTTGTTCCTTCATGCAAAAAAAAAATCAATTTGATCGGCGTTCTACGACCCAGAAAAGCCCAGTTTCACCAAAAGCCAACTCATGAATAATTCATACTTCGTGTGTGACGTAGCACCCATGAAAAAAATGAGTCTCTGGATTCTTAATACTATTTCTAGTGCATCCACCAACAACACATGAAGTCGGCATTATATAACTGTTACACAACAACGTCGAAAAAAAGCTTCATAAAAACTTCATGCCTCTGGACGCATGAAAACGCATGTATTATATACACGGAAGTAACATGGCGTCTTCTGTTTACTCTCGGGTGCTCATGGGTTATACGTCATCCCTTTTCGCTGGTTTACAAGTCCGCTGGTACTATATCGTGGATTTCATAGTGGATTTTCAATGGTCTTTGTCGGGAACCAGTGCAGGGCGGGAAATTTCAAAAATTGAAGAAGCGGGGTCTAATTTTTTCGGTCAAATTGCAACAAAATTATAAAGAGAAAAACATGACCACAACAATAAATTGTTACCTGAACACAACATAAACAAGGTTCGATAGTCAATTTAATGTGAGAGTTCTCGTTGTAGTCCATCTTTAAAGCACAGCACGGCAGAATTCCTATCGATCCAGCAATTTTGGGTGCAATTGGACATCGTTTCATAGGTCTGAGGCGACGCGCGCAGAGACCACTAGTAACCGGAGACTTTTTTTTTGGCATGGCCTTACCAAAGATGCCTCTTGTTGCACCGTTCCTTTAAATTAACACAATGACTATACAGGCGTCTTTGATTTTACTGGGTCTCACCGTCCCAGGAAAGAGGATTTCTTAACCAATTACGAATGAATTAAGTGGCCTTTCAACATTCCTTATGATCATTTCAAATAAATGTCCATGCCGTCTGGAATAACTGCCAGCTCATTCTGGATTTGACGCCTTGTCTCTGCAGGCACGAAAGCTAATCACGCGGATCTCCCGTGGAATGCTAGGCGCACTGCAGCGCATTTCACCCCAATGAAATATAATAGCGAAGGCAATAATTTCTGCCTACTTGAACCCATAAATCTTAAACTAATTGATTTACCTCATTGGAACGACGGATCTTATCATCTTTATTTGGTATTCTGTTCCTTGTTCTCACCTGCCCGGCACTGCACACACGATACCAAGATTCCGTATTGGTATATAAGACATTGTTTTCAGGAGCAGGAAGGACCAGCATTACCCGTCTTGATTTCAGACACACCCAAGACAGTGTTACACTATTGGTAAAATGTCTGTAAATACCTCCATACTTAATACGCATCAAGAAATTTGTATAAAAACCAACTTTTCAGCTTAGACGAGAAAATAGTAAAGATGGATTCAGATTGTCGTATTCTTTCTAAAGTGGAATTTATGTCACAGAAATACTCAAATTCATTTGCAAAATAATTAGATTAAATTGTACTAAAATGAAAGCACCCCGAACAGAAATATAAAATGCTATGGATGTTTGATACCATAATCAATTTTATATCAATTAAGTTCATGTAAATCTGCAGTGATCATTTAAGTTTTCGAAAGTACCAATGGTATTTCCATATTGGTGCAGCTACATAACAGACCAACATGCCTATTTCATAAAACACACCCATGTCTAAAATTTTGGGAACTTTGGGAAATTTTGGGAACTTAATTATCCACCTTTCTTTGAAAAGCACTTACATCTGCTAAATGGAATGTCAAGGTTGTGTTAGTAGAAAAACTGTGGTTAATTTCCTGACAGGTATAATTATTTACCTCTGTGTACCCAAAATCCCCGACCATCTAACTGAACAACCACCCGATCAACTGATCTATTTATTCACCGACCGACCGACCAAAAAACCCCAACCGTTTTGGAAAATTATAAACATTATCTCTCGTACCGGTACCCGTAGTTAAGTCCGTGTGCAGTACAATCAAGTTGTATAACTACAGGCTTGATGCACTTGCTTCACCTTCAAGTTCATTTTCTAAACTTCAGCATAAATTTCAGAAAATAGCCTATGCCCAAAGTTGTTGCATGTTGGGTCTACGCACTTCAGCGTAGATGGTGGAAACACATGCATCACACTCTGAAGAAAAAAATGCTTACACTTTCAGTAGATTAATGTCAATAATGCTTTAATCATTATTGATTGATATCACATATAAAGTTATTACTAAGCGATGCTTATTTTTCAAAACGACATAAAACACTTCTTACAGTAAAGGTACAACATTGGTAATGTTGGCAGAACCGCTTTTTAAAGTAACCTTACTTTATTTGAATCAAGACATAAACATTTAAAGGTAAAAATAACAACATTTTCGAACTACACCAAAGCTAAATCTTGACTAAATCTTGAAGCAGCTAGTTATAAATGGAAAATGGAGTACCGGTATGAGGTCCCTTTACTATGGGCATATGAAATATGAATTGTTTAACCTAAATGCAGAACTCTATTTATTGTGACATCACTTATCAATCTTTTAATTGCCAACTTATTGGTGTTTTTATACTTTTTTTTGCACTTCCTGGTCTATATGCATGATTATTCATGAGCAAATCAGTGATGTCAGAGCGGGATCAGATGGCTGATTTGCGCATAATATAAAGAAAATAAATTTCCTCTTCTTCGTCTTTCTTGTGAATTCTTTTGAATGTTTTTTGTTGTTTTGATAACTGATTGTTTGATTACCAATAAGTGAACTGTTTGAGGTAATTACTGTTTTTCTGGGGCAAGGTTTTGGGTTTTTTATGTTGTGCACTTTCAGTGATGGATGCTGTGACACTGAGGTCCATGTTGTGTTCTTACGAAACATTGCCACGTGTGTTGAGGACAAGCACGAACATGTTTACAAATGACAGTATATTCAATCTCCATTTTATGTCAAAAATACACTTTCAACTGTTCAGAAGGATTTGCTACAATAGACCTATGTATCTATACATAACATTGGATTTCACAGACCCTTTAAGTTGTCATTCTCGCTGCAAAATTGATGTGAGATTTCCTTGATGAGAGATCAGCTAATCTAAGAGGCTGTGCGGACATAGCTATAATATCATATGAAACTCTTCATCATTTTCCCACCATCATATCCTACCCGGCCCATCTTTTTTGTGCAGATTGCACCGAGTCTTTCCACAAATGGTGATTGACAGACTCGACCTGACAGGGCAACTTTGTCGACGAGTCTTGTTTTCAAATTGCTACAATTCGTTCAATCCCTTCTGAAGGACATCCAATAGGCTTTTATACCGATCAAGGCCGTCTTCGACGGCTTCAGACGTCCCGTTTCATTTTCGTCACCGGCAGCAAATTCTCTGCATCAAACATTAGAATCGTTTGACGATCTGTCATTGAAGTCGGTGGTAACTGGTTACATTTATTGAATGATATAAAAGCCACAAGGTTTCACCCAGAATGGATCATCTTTGGCAAAATGAGAACTTCGAATTACAGTAGGAAATTGATTTTGATATTTAGGCCTTATTGTGCATTTTTGGTAACCTCATTTGAATTATATGGCAAATTCTTCATGATTTGTAAGAAAGTCCCAGTTTTGTAAAATATAAACTCAATTTAAAGTTAACGAAAGTCACACTTATATGATAAAACATTTAAGTTTGAAGAAGAAAAGTGACATGTCTGAATTTAGTATAATAAAACCGAATTTTACAAGGGACATGAAATTAGACATCGAATGCAAAAACATAAAACAGATAACATGAAATTAATCAATTAAAACAAGTTTTCAGAACAGGGACAGAATCGTCACGATCAGAGCAGACTTTCAACCGGACATGGAATCGATGTCCTAGCTTAAGATGAACACAGTGACTGAAAATTACTGACTCATTTATGCAGCAGCAACGGTAATATGGAGTGCCATGGTCGAGCGGTTTAGTGCATCGGATTTGTGTTCTGATGGTTGAGTCGTCAGAATGTGGGTTCGAATCCCAACCGCGACCGGGGTACTTGTGTCCTTGAGCAAGACACTTTACCATAATTGCTTCTCTCCACCCACAGAGGTAAATGGGTACCTATGAGGGCACAGTTGGTTGTTGTGTTTGATTAGCCCTATAAAAAAAAAGCGCTGTAATGGCAGCAATTGAGCTGTATATTCCCCAGGGAGCTGAGATGGTTTCAGGAATGATTTATGAGCCTGATGAGCAGGGGTAATAATGTCATGCGCCTTGAGCACCAGTGGTGGATACGTGCGCTATATAAGTCTACATTATTATTATTATTATTATTATTATTATTATTATTATTATTATTATTATTATTATTATTATTATTATTATTATTATTATTATTATTATTATTATTATTATTATTATTATTATTATTATTATTATTATTATTATTATTATTATTATTATTATTATTATTATTATTATTATTATTATTATTATTATTATTATTATTATTATTATTATTATTATTAATATGACCTTATATCATGTGGGGTATTATTTTCAGTCACTGAGTTAATGTTAGTAATAACAAAAACAAACTGATGAATCATTACATTACATTTCATTACATTTCCCCCTGTTAAAACCAGTATAAACATTTGGTAACATGCATCAATACTTTATAAGAATCCAGCGATCGAGATGCACAGAAAGCAACTATATAGTGACAGTTTTCAGTTTATTCCGTTGTGTTGTAAAGAAGAAAATAGTGGAAAATGCATTCAGATTGTTTGCATTCATTATAATGTGAAAATGGATCACTGGGCCAGTTATGATCCATTTCAAATTATAATTTTGATTCGTGTTTTCTCAAAAATGACAACAATATCATAAGGAACAACTTCTCATAATGTTTGGTTTGTATCATTAAAATCTCAAAGCCAGGTAGTTTTTAGATTGATAGTTCGCTTATTGTCTTCGGGTAATTACAAATGGTGTGTACATAGTGGATAAGAGAGACATTGCCATGTATCTAAATTTACCATGTTTTTGTGCGCCCCGCCCCTGCCTTTTGAGTAGTGTTCCCTTTTTTGCCACCCTGGATCCACCACTGGTGTACACGACCCCACTTTAAATCGAAATAAAAAATGATAGTACATGGAGTTTATTTCTTGAAGTCTGTAATTATATAAGAAGGTTTATATCTTGGCGATATAAACGCGCAAAGCGACGCTATCCCAAGGTCGTGTGGCTTCCTTAAACAGATGACAGCGTCTACTTTGCAAGATGCAGGGATTGGCTGGTCATGGTCAAGGTTGGATCAATTTAACACGAATCCAGACTATAGCTGAAAACCAGAGCTGAAGATGTGGCGTGGATGAGAGGGCCATTGTGCGGCGATTACTTTCAGGAGTTCCAAATCACGTCTCACCGTCTGGGGTTGCAGAGGGGACAGTTTTGATGGGCTATGTTTTCGTCATTATGGCGACACCCCCGTATGACTTGAAGGGTGGGCGTTGGTAATAATAACGCAATAAGTGAGTGAGATACCACAGGAAAGTCATTTTGGGCCTGTTACACCTTAAAAGAAAGGTACTGCATTTGTAATGTTGGCAAAAATGCTTCCATGGGCAAGCTTATAATTCCTTTGAATAAAGATGAACATTTAACAACCAAGGTACAGCTTAAGTGTGGAAAAACATTCACAATTACAGAAAACAATTGAAGCAAAAAGTTGCCAACCGTCGGCAACTTTTAGAAATATTCATTATTTTGTTTGTATTTTCTCTGAAATGAATGAGGGCACATCCGATAGTACAATATTTCATGTTGATTGGTACCTTTAACAAACTCACCTCAACTAAGCTTTTGGATGTTAATTCGGGTCTTTTGTAATCAGGTCATTACCAATGTTATATATCTCCTCTTTAACATAGATTTTGCAGTAAATAACATTTATGTTCATTGATGCTCAGTGGTTTATGTTTATGTCTTCAGGCGACGATCAGAGCATACTGATTTGAAAGGTCGAGTTGTAACCAACCGGTTCTTTTCAGAACTAATTATTATTCAAAAGAGATTTTCACATGGTTTATCCTTTTTACCATACAAAGCTACTACAGGTCATTCTCTTCTTTAACATAGATATTCATTGGTATTCAGCTCGTATGGACAATGGTTTATAATTGTACATGTAAATAACGATACAGGGAGATTTGGAGATTCTCGTCAGTGACTTGGGATCTAGTCCAACTCAAGTCACTTCTATAGATTGAATTGTGACTATGATACAATCAACATCAACTTTAGTACACCAAGTAACTTTTATGTACAACTGGGGATATCGACAGAGGGCGCTTCGATTTATGCTATATAGGCTTATTGTACTTTTGTGGGCGTATGACTCCAGCATTGCCCCCATGGTGATCGACCCCGCGGCCCTCTAGTGATGGGAGCTAGCTTGATCATGACAAGAAGTTATTCGACCCCAACTAAGGATAGCAGATGAAAAATAGAGATTGTACACACACTATTTGGCAAGCGTACGAGACATTGACAAGTGTGAATGTACAAATGTGCATGTGCAACATATAAGCATGAGTATGATAAAGAAATTGACACGTGTAAAATACATCAAAACAGAACAGAGAAATCAACAAGTGTACAAGACAACATATAAGGTATAAGGCATCAACAAAAGCCAGACATCAACAAGACTACAATACGTCAACAAGAGTACAATACATCAACAAGAGTACAAGACAACAAGACTACAATACGTCAACAAGAGTACAATACATCAACAAGAGTACAATACATCAACAAGAGTACAATACATCAACAAGAGTACAATACATTAACAAGAGTACAATACATCAACAAGAGTACAATACATCAACAAGAGTACAATACATCAACAAGAGTACAATACATCAACAAGAGTACAATACATCAACAAGAGTACAATACATCAACAAGAGTACAATACATCAACAAGAGTACAATACATCAACAAGAGTACAATACATCAACAAGAGTACAATACATCAACAAGAGTACAATACATCAACAAGAGTACAATACATCAACAAGAGTACAATACATCAACAAGAGTACAATACATCAACAAGAGTACAATACATCAACAAGAGTACAATACATCAACAAGAGTACAATACATCAACAAGAGTACAATACATCAACAAGAGTACAATACATCAACAAGAGTACAATACATCAACAAGAGTACAATACATCAACAAGAGTACAATACATCAACAAGAGTACAATACATCAACAAGAGTACAATACATCAACAAGAGTACAATACATCAACAAGAGTACAATACATCAACAAGAGTACAATACATCAACAAGAGTACAATACATCAACAAGAGTACAATACATCAACAAGAGTACAATACATCAACAAGAGTACAATACATCAACAAGAGTACAATACATCAACAAGAGTACAATACATCAACAAGAGTACAATACATCAACAAGAGTACAATACATCAACAAGAGTACAATACATCAACAAGAGTACAATACATCAACAAGAGTACAATACATCAACAAGAGTATACAATACATCAACAAGAGTACAATATATCAACAAGTGTACAACACATCAGCAAGAGTACAATGCATCAATAAGACTATAATACGTCAACAAGACTACAATACATCAACAAGAGTACAATATATCAACAAGAGTCAATATATCAACAAGAGTACAATACATCAACAAGAGTACAATACATCAACAAGAGTACAATACATCAACAAGAGTACAATACATCAACAAGAGTACAATACATCAACAAGAGTACAATACATCAACAAGAGTACAATACATCAACAAGAGTACAATACATCAACAAGAGTACAATACATCAACAAGAGTACAATACATCAACAAGAGTACAATACATCAACAAGAGTACAATACATCAACAAGAGTACAACACATCAACAAGAGTACAATACATCAACAAGAGTACAATACATCAACAAGAGTACAATACATCAACAAGAGTACAATACATCAACAAGAGTACAATACATCAACAAGAGTACAATACATCAACAAGAGTACAATACATCAACAAGAGTACAATACATCAACAAGAGTACAATACATCAACAAGAGTACAATACATCAACAAGAGTACAATACATCAACAAGAGTACAATACATCAACAAGAGTACAATACATCAACAAGAGTACAATACATCAACAAGAGTACAATACATCAACAAGAGTACAATACATCAACAAGAGTACAATACATCAACAAGAGTAATATAATCATCAACAAGAGTACAATAGATCAACAAGAGTACAATATATCAACAAGAGTACAATACATCAACAAGAGTACAATACATCAACAAGAGTACAATACATCAACAAGAGTACAATACATCAACAAGAGTACAATACATCAACAAGAGTACAATACATCAACAAGAGTACAACCTCGACAAGAGTACAATACATCAACAAGAGTACAATACATCAACAAGAGTACAATACATCAACAAGAGTACAATACATCAACAAGAGTACAATACATCAACAAGAGTACAATACATCAACAAGAGTACAATACATCAACAAGAGTACAATACATCAACAAGAGTACAATACATCAACAAGAGTACAATACATCAACAAGAGTACAATACATCAACAAGAGTACAATACATCAACAAGAGTACAATACATCAACAAGAGTACAATACATCAACAAGAGTACAACACATCAACAAGAGTACAATACATCAACAAGAGTACAATACATCAACAAGAGTACAATACATCAACAAGAGTACAATACATCAACAAGAGTACAATACATCAACAAGAGTACAATACATCAACAAGAGTACAATACATCAACAAGAGTACAACACATCAACAAGAGTACAATACATCAACAAGAGTACAATACATCAACAAGAGTACAATACATCAACAAGAGTACAACACATCAACAAGAGTACAATACATCAACAAGAGTACAATACATCAACAAGAGTACAATACATCAACAAGAGTACAACACATCAACAAGAGTACAATACATCAACAAGAGTACAATACATCAACAAGAGTACAATACATCAACAAGAGTACAATACATCAACAAGAGTACAATACATCAACAAGAGTACAATACATCAACAAGAGTACAATACATCAACAAGAGTACAACACATCAACAAGAGTACAATACATCAACAAGAGTACAATACATCAACAAGAGTACAATACATCAACAAGAGTACAATACATCAACAAGAGTACAATACATCAACAAGAGTACAACACATCAACAAGAGTACAATACATCAACAAGAGTACAATACATCAACAAGAGTACAATACATCAACAAGAGTACAATACATCAACAAGAGTACAATACATCAACAAGAGTACAATACATCAACAAGAGTACAATACATCAACAAGAGTACAATACATCAACAAGAGTACAATACATCAACAAGAGTACAATACATCAGCAAGAGTACAATGCATCAATAAGACTATAATACGTCAACAAGACTACAATACGTCAACAATAGTACAATACATCAACAAGAGTACAATATATCAACAAGAGTCAATATATCAACAATAGTACAATATATCAACAAGAGTACAATATATCAACAATAGTACAATAGGCCTATATCAACAAGAGTACAAGACATAAATACGAATACAATACATCAGTCAAAACAAGACAAACAAACTTCCTAGATTACAAAATATTTGTAAGCATTTACAGTTGGCATAGCAAAATATTACGTTAACATATGCATCAACAATACATCAGCAAGAGTAAAATGCATCAATAAGACTACAATACGTCAACAAGAGTACAATATATCAACAAGAGTACAATGCATCAACAAGAGTACAATATATCAACAAGACTCAACAAGTGTTGATATATTGTACACGAGTACAGTACAAGACATAAACACGAATACGAGACATCAGTCAAAACAAGACAAACAAACTTCCTAGATTACAAAATATGTTGAAGCACTTACAGTTTGCATAGCAAAATAGGTTTATTGCCTTAACATAAATATTTACCCATTTTAAGCTTCTATTTGGAACGCTATGCGCACAATCAATTCCAGTGTCGGCACCTCCTTTGATGAAGTTAATAAGTTGCTCCAAGGAAGTTTACTATACACTGACATGTTTTTGTCCAGGATAAGTACTTTAATTTTTTTCGTTCTCCACATTGCGTGACCAAAACTTGTTATGTATATGAGTAATCAAGTACTTGTTGATGCCGGTATAGCCTTTGAAATTGGATAGATGGATTAACGTAACTTTGGTTAACTGCGGCCCCTGCGTTTCGCTTCAGTACAAGAACATGTGCTGAAAACATGAAAGCAATTACTGCAAGACTTTTGCCGGAACTAAGATACAATGTAGGTCTGACTCAACAAAGTAATGTAACAGTTCATGTTTCATGCACTAGTGTAGGTGTTAAAACCAGTATACACGTTTTGTAACATGGTTGTAAATGCATTCATACTTCATAAGAATCAAGAGATATGTATAGAAACCAACCGATGTCTGTAAATGCATCCATACTTTATAAGAATCAAAGGATATGTACAGAAACCAACCAATGTCTGTAAATGCATCCATACTTTATAAGAATCAAGAGCTATGTACAGAAACCAACCAATGTCTGTAAATGCATCCATACTTTATAAGAATCAACGGATATGTACAGAAACCAACCAATGTCTGTAAATGCATCCATACTTTATAAGAATCAAGAGATATGTACAGAAACCAACCAATGTCTGTAAATGCATCCATACTTTATAAGAATCAAGAGCTATGTACAGAAACCAACCAATGTCTGTAAATGCATCCATACTTTATAAGAATCAACGGATATGTACAGAAACCAACCAATGTCTGTAAATGCATCCATACTTTATAAGAATCAAGAGATATGTACAGAAACCAACCAATGTCTGTAAATGCATCCATACTTTATAAGAATCAAGAGATATGTACAGAAACCAACCAATGTCTGTAAATGCATCCATACTTTATAAGAATCAAGAGATATGTACAGAAACCAACCAATGTCTGTACATGCATCCGTACTTTATAAGAATCAAGAGATATGTACAGAAACCAACCAATGTCTGTAAATGCATCCGTACTTTATAAGAATCAAGAGATATGTACAGAAACCAACCAATGTCTGTAAATGCATCCGTACTTTATAAGAATCAAGAGATATGTACAGAAACCAACCAATGTCTGTAAATGCATCCGTACTTTATAAGAATCAAGAGATATGTACAGAAACCAACCAATGTATATAAATGCATCCGTACTTTATAAGAATCAAGAGATATGTACAGAAACCAACCAATGTCTGTAAATGCATCCGTACTTTATAAGAATCAAGAGATATGTACAGAAACCAACCAATGTCTGTAAATGCATCAATACTTTATAAGAATCAAGAGATATGTACAGAAACCAACCAATGTATATAAATGCATCCATACTTTATAAGAATCAAGAGATATGTACAGAAACCAACCAATGTCTGTAAATGCATCCATACTTTATAAGAATCAAGAGATATGTACAGAAACCAACCAATGTCTGTAAATGCATCCATACTTTATAAGAATCAAGAGATATGTACAGAAACCAACCAATGTCTGTAAATGCATCCATACTTTATAAGAATCAAGAGATATGTACAGAAACCAACCAATGTCTGTAAATGCATCCATACTTTATAAGAATCAAGAGATATGTACAGAAACCAACCAATGTATATAAATGCATCCATACTTTATAAGAATCAAGAGATATGTACAGAAACCAACCAATGTATATAAATGCATCCATACTTTATAAGAATCAAGAGATATGTACAGAAACCAACCAATGTCTGTAAATGCATCCATACTTTATAAGAATCAAGAGATATGTACAGAAACCAACCAATGTATATAAATGCATCCATACTTTATAAGAATCAAGAGATATGTACAGAAACCAACCAATGTCTGTAAATGGATCCATACTTTATAAAGAATCAAGAGATATGTACAGAAACCAACCAGTGTCTGTAAATGCATCCATACTTTATAAGAATCAAGAGATATGTACAGAAACCAACCAATGTCTGTAAATGCATCCATACTTTATAAGAATCAAGAGATATGTACAGAAACCAACCAATGTCTGTAAATGCATCCATACTTTATAAGAATCAAGAGATATGTACAGAAACCAACCAATGTCTGTAAATGGATCCATACTTTATAAGAATCAAGAGATATGTACAGCAACCAACCAATGTCTGTAAATGCATCCATACTTTATAAGAATCAACGGATATGTACAGAAACCAACCAATGTCTGTAATTGCATCCATACTTTATAAGAATCAAGAGATATGTACAGAAACCAACCAATGTCTGTAAATGCATCCATACTTTATAAGAATCAAGAGATATGTACAGAAACCAACCAATGTCTGTAAATGCATCCATACTTTATAAGAATCAAGAGATATGTACAGAAACCAACCAATGTATATAAATGCATCCATACTTTATAAGAATCAAGAGATATGTACAGAAACCAACTAATGTCTGTAAATGCATCCATACTTTATAAGAATCAAGAGATATGTACAGCAACCAACCAATGTCTGTAAATGCATCCATACTTTATAAGAATCAACGGATATGTACAGAAACCAACCAATGTCTGTAAATGCATCCATACTTTATAAGAATCAAGAGATATGTACAGAAACCAACCAATGTCTGTAAATGGATCCATACTTTATGAGAATCAAGAGATATGTACAGAAACCAACCAATGTCTGTAAATGCATCCATACTTTATAAGAACCAAGAGAGATGTACAGAAACCAACCAATGTCTGTAAATGCATCCATACTTTATAAGAATCAAGAGATATGTACAGAAACCAACCAATGTCTGTAAATGCATCCATACTTTATAAGAATCAAGAGATATGTACAGAAACCAACCAATGTATATAAATGCATCCATACTTTATAAGAATCAAGAGATATGTACAGAAACCAACCAATGTCTGTAAATGCATCCATACTTTATAAGAATCAAGAGATATGTACAGAAACCAACCAATGTCTGTAAATGCATCCATACTTTATGAAGAATCAACGGATATGTACAGAAACCAACCAATGTCTGTAAATGGATCCATACTTTATAAAGAATCAAGAGATATGTACAGAAACCAACCAATGTCTGTAAATGCATCCATACTTTATAAGAATCAAGAGATATGTACAGAAACCAACCAATGTCTGTAAATGCATCCATACTTTATAAGAACCAAGAGAGATGTACAGAAACCAACCAATGTCTGTAAATGGATCCATACTTTATAAGAATCAAGAGATATGTACAGAAACCAACCAATGTCTGTAAATGCATCCATACTTTATGAGAATTAAGAGATATGTACAGCAACCAACCAATGTCTGTAAATGGATCCATACTTTATAAGAATCAAGAGATATGTACAGAAACCAACCAATGTCTGTAAATGCATCCATACTTTATGAGAATTAAGAGATATGTACAGCAACCAACCAATGTCTGTAAATGGATCCATACTTTATAAGAATCAAGAGATATGTACAGAAACCAACCAATGTCTGTAAATGCATCCATACTTTATAAGAATCAAGAGATATGTACAGAAACCAACCAATGTATATAAATGCATCCATACTTTATAAGAATCAAGAGATATGTACAGAAACCAACTAATGTCTGTAAATGCATCCATACTTTATAAGAATCAAGAGATATGTACAGCAACCAACCAATGTCTGTAAATGCATCCATACTTTATAAGAATCAACGGATATGTACAGAAACCAACCAATGTCTGTAAATGCATCCATACTTTATAAGAATCAAGAGATATGTACAGAAACCAACCAATGTCTGTAAATGGATCCATACTTTATGAGAATCAAGAGATATGTACAGAAACCAACCAATGTCTGTAAATGCATCCATACTTTATAAGAATCAAGAGATATGTACAGAAACCAACCAATGTCTGTAAATGCATCCATACTTTATGAGAATCAAGAGATATGTACAGAAACCAACCAATGTCTGTAAATGGATCCATACTTTATGAGAATCAAGAGATATGTACAGAAACCAACCAATGTCTGTAAATGCATCCATACTTTATAAGAATCAAGAGATATGTACAGAAACCAACCAATGTCTGTAAATGCATCCATACTTTATAAGAATCAAGAGATATGTACAGAAACCAACCAATGTCTGTAAATGCATCCATACTTTATAAGAATCAAGAGATATGTACAGAAACCAACCGATGTCTGTAAATGCATCCATACTTTATAAGAATCAAGAGATATGTACAGAAACCAACCAATGTCTGTAAATGCATCCATACTTTATGAGAATTAAGAGATATGTACAGCAACCAACCAATGTCTGTAAATGGATCCATACTTTATAAGAATCAAGAGATATGTACAGAAACCAACCAATGTCTGTAAATGCATCCATACTTTATGAGAATTAAGAGATATGTACAGCAACCAACCAATGTCTGTAAATGGATCCATACTTTATAAGAATCAAGAGATATGTACAGAAACCAACCAATGTCTGTAAATGCATCCATACTTTATGAGAATTAAGAGATATGTACAGCAACCAACCAATGTCTGTAAATGGATCCATACTTTATAAGAATCAAGAGATATGTACAGAAACCAACCAATGTCTGTAAATGCATCCATACTTTATAAGAATCAAGAGATATGTACAGAAACCAACCAATGTCTGTAAATGGATCCATACTTTATGAGAATCAAGAGATATGTACAGAAACCAACCAATGTCTGTAAATGGATCCATACTTGATAAGAATCAAGAGATATGTACAGAAACCAACCGATGTCTGTAAATGCATCCATACTTTATAAGAATCAAGAGATATGTACAGAAACCAACCGATGTCTGTAAATGGATCCATACTTTATAAGAATCAAGAGATATGTACAGAAACCAACCAATGTCTGTAAATGCATCCATACTTTATAAGAATCAACGGATATGTACAGAAACCAACCAATGTCTGTAAATGCATCCATACTTTATGAGAATCAAGAGATATGTACAGAAACCAACCAATGTCTGTAAATGCATCCATACTTTATGAGAATCAAGAGATATGTACAGAAACCAACCAATGTCTGTAAATGCATCCATACTTCATAAGAATCAAGAGATATGTACAGAAACCAACCAATGTCTGTAAATGCATCCATACTTTATAAGAATCAAGAGATATGTACAGAAACCAACCAATGTCTGTAAATGCATCCATACTTTATAAGAATCAAGAGATATGTACAGAAACCAACCAATGTCTGTAAATGCATCCATACTTTATAAGAATCAAGAGAGATGTACAGCAACCAACCAATGTCTGTAAATGCATCCATACTTTATAAGAATCAACGGATATGTACAGAAACAACCAATGTCTGTAAATGCATCCATACTTTATAAGAATCAAGAGATATGTACAGAAACCAACCAATGTCTGTAAATGCATCCATACTTTATGAGAATCAAGAGATATGTACAGAAACCAACCAATGTCTGTAAATGGATCCATACTTTATGAGAATCAAGAGATATGTACAGAAACCAACCAATGTCTGTAAATGGATCCATACTTGATAAGAATCAAGAGATATGTACAGAAACCAACCGATGTCTGTAAATGCATCCATACTTTATAAGAATCAAGAGATATGTACAGAAACCAACCAATGTCTGTAAATGGATCCATACTTTATAAGAATCAAGAGATATGTACAGAAACCAACCAATGTATATAAATGCATCCATACTTTATGAGAATCAAGAGATATGTACAGAAACCAACCAATGTCTGTAAATGCATCCATACTTTATGAGAATCAAGAGATATGTACAGAAACCAACCAATGTATATAAATGCATCCATACTTTATGAGAATCAAGAGATATGTACAGAAACCAACCAATGTCTGTAAATGCATCCATATACTTTATAAGAATCAAGAGATATGTACAGAAACCAACCAATGTCTGTAAATGCATCCATACTTTATAAAGAATCAAGAGATATGTACAGAAACCAACCAATGTCTGTAAATGCATCCATACTTTATAAGAATCAAGAGATATGTACAGAAACCAACCAATGTCTGTAAATGGATCCATACTTTATAAGAATCAAGAGATATGTACAGAAACCAACCAATGTCTGTAAATGCATCCATACTTTATAAGAATCAAGAGATATGTACAGAAACCAACCAATGTATATAAATGCATCCATACTTTATGAGAATCAAGAGATATGTACAGAAACCAACCAATGTCTGTAAATGCATCCATACTTTATGAGAATTAAGAGATATGTACAGCAACCAACCAATGTCTGTAAATGGATCCATACTTTATAAGAATCAAGAGATATGTACAGAAACCAACCAATGTCTGTAAATGCATCCATACTTTATGAGAATTAAGAGATATGTACAGCAACCAACCAATGTCTGTAAATGGATCCATACTTTATAAGAATCAAGAGATATGTACAGAAACCAACCAATGTCTGTAAATGCATCCATACTTTATAAGAATCAAGAGATATGTACAGAAACCAACCAATGTCTGTAAATGGATCCATACTTTATGAGAATCAAGAGATATGTACAGAAACCAACCAATGTCTGTAAATGCATCCATACTTCATAAGAATCAAGAGATATGTACAGCAACCAACCAATGTCTGTAAATGGATCCATACCGGTACTTTATAAGAATCAAGAGATATGTACAGAAACCAACCAATGTCTGTAAATGCATCCATACTTTATAAGAATCAAGAGATATGTACAGAAACCAACCAATGTATATAAATGCATCCATACTTTATAAGAATCAAGAGATATGTATACAAACCAACCTGTGAAAGTTTCAGCTCATTTTATTGTTTTTTTAACAAGAAAATAGTGAAAATCAATCCAGATTGTTCGTCTTTCAATCAAATTTATGTCTTTGGGATGACTTGAATTTTACTATTAATGGTCCTGGGCCGATATTCATAAAAGCCTGCTAACTTAGCAGCCAACTAGGCCTTAGCAGCCTGCTAAATCCGTAGTTTCCTGCTCCGCGGTTACCAACTAATTTTGTATTCATAAAACCTTGCTAAGAATGTTGCCAGCTAGTTGACAGCTAGATATTTCTAGCAGGCAGCTAGGACGTTAGGCAGTTCGCGAAACCACAAAATCGGAGAATGGCAATTTGCATTTCAATAGGGTATGGTGTTGTTTTGGACTGGCAAGACCAAGATGGGTCAAATGACTTTTAAGAACAGCAGTAAATCCTGTACATGAGGCCTATATGTAACCCACAAATGAGGCCGATGTGTAACCCACAAATGATTTAGTTGCCAACTAGTGACTTAGAGACACCCCAGATCAACTCTAGCGTTAGCAGCCAACTTAGCAACCACCTAAGCTTAGCAAAGTTTTATGAATATCACTTAGCTTCCAACTAGGCTTAGCTGTCAACTAGGGGCCACTTTAGTTGCCAACTAGGCTTAGCAAGCTTTTATGAATATCGGCCCTGGACACCAAATATGCATAAGTTATACATACAACCGTGGTCATGTTTTTCGAAATTTCCAACAGTGTATAGTGTCTTTAGCGTAGGCTACCGAACAAGGACTTTATAGACCTTTATACAATTCTGAACAAATTTAAACAAATACACCATGATGATTTGATTCAATTTTACGTATACTACACAATCGTTGTCTGCAACTCATTAGAGATTGTAACATGGTGTTACAGCAAACCTTACTCCTAATCTTTGTCTCGTTATTGTTCTACGATGCAACACTTACAAAATAGCTCGTTGATTTTTGTTGAACATGAAGTCCTTACTTCAACCATCTGAACACTGCTTCAAGAAAGGTACTCTGTGTTAAGAAGCGGCTTATCCAGTGAGAAAGAAAACCAAAAAAACACGTAATAGGCTTAATTAGACTTAAACCTCATGCTTCTTCGAGATACCTATTCTCTTTCAATCAATATATATAATATTTAACAAATTGTTTTATATCTTCTGTTCCATCGTGCTTGATTATATAGCGACCTTTTGTTTCTTAATTGGCTGGAATTTCTGTACCTTTTAATCATTAAAGGGACAGTATTACTTTGTCACGATCAACAGGGCATGGAATCGGAGTGCTAGTTTTCAGCGACTGAAAATAATACCCCACATGATAAGGTCATAATTATTACCGCTACTGCATAAAATGAGCCAGTAATTTTCAGTCACTGTGTTCAAACTTAAACTAGGACGCTGATTCCATGCCCTGTTGAATGTCTGCTCTGATCGTGACAATATTGTGCCTTTAAGTCTTAGTGTTTTATACATGGTTTTCTGTTATGGTTGGATTTTGCTACCTTTTATCAATATTGCTTTGCTTTATCTCAACATCCTGGACTCAGTTATAGTAATTTATTTGCTTTAATGACTTCTTTCAAGTTTAAATTAATGTTAGTTTAATTATCGCAATTGTCTTTATTTTTATGTTTAAATTTGTTAGCGGTGAATTTATTAGACCCCTTGAAAACCAACCTTTTATGTTGAATGGGTCTCATTGTGAAAATAAATCAATAAATCAATAAATCAATACGCATGTCTATCTTGGTGAGATGCGAATCCTGGTCATTACAATGGAATGCGCGAGGCAAGTTTCACTCCATGAACGAGCGGCAAACAATTTCTAGTTAAAGAGTTCATAATTTTATGGGTTGTCAAAGCAAGATCTAGAATTAGTTGGTATTCTTTTCTAGATTTCACAACTTTTTCCAGATTTAACAACACAACATATAAGCTGAAATTGTGTTGGTTGTCGAATGTTTTCTTTATTCATAGAGAGTAAGCAAACTTGTGGAAGTAATTTTGCCAGCATTACAAATGTTGCATGCCTTCGTTCGTACTATGATCATAATATAGTATTCTCCCTTTATAGTTGCAACACAGATCTCTATTAGCAGTTGGTGGATCGCCCTTCGTGTCAGTTTCCCCTTTTTGGCAGTGTGTTCCCCTCTGTTGCTATCTATACTCTGTCCCCTTTCAGTCACCCTGGAACCACCCATACCAAAGGGAGAGAGAAACGTGGTCTCTATTACCGAGTAAGTCAACCGACTCCTAATTACAGTGTGCATGACATAATAGCTCATTATCACGTCGCGAGCTCATGAGTTCATTTATAGGTTGTTAAAGGAAGATCTAAAATCAGTGATTCAAAAAACAACTAATTTGTCAAATTATAATGCCAGACTCAGTTGGTATTCTTTTCTAGATTCCGTGTTAAAATCTGAATAGAATTTCACAACTTTTTCCAGATTAACAACACGACGTATACGCTGAAATTGTGTTGGTTGTCGAATGTTTTCTTTATTCATAGAGAGTAAGCAAACTTGTAGAAGTAATTTTGCCAGCATTACATATGTTGCATTCCTTCGTTTGTACTATGATCATAATATAGTATTCTCCCTTTATAGTTGCAACACAGGTCTCTATTAGCAGTTGGTGGATCGCCTTTCATGTCAGTTTCCGCCCATGTCAGTTTCTCCTTTTTGGCAGTGTGTTCCTCTGTTGCTATCTATACCCCGTCCCCTTTCGGTCACCCTAGATCCACCCATACCAAAGGGAGAATTGCTTTTCTTCAATAAAAACCCACGTGACCAAACCGAGGCTGGATGGGGAAAATAGTATGGTACCTTGTATGCAATGATAGTTAGCGTTGTAAACATACATATACGTTCAGGGAACCCGACAAAGATGGCCACTGCGAAATAAAGATCTATTCGATCCACTATATACATCAAACCGGTGTTGATACACTATCATGGCTATTCCAATAATTATGAACTATTGATTACATTGGGTTTATGATAGCAGGCGCAGTCACGCGAACTTGATTGAATTCTTTTTGCTGGCAGGTTATATCTGATTGGATTAATCAAGGAGCCAGCTAGGAACATCTTTAAGACACAGATAAGATGACATTGGTGGGAGACCGTGGCTCACAGCAAGCCCTCTAAAGATCAGAGTTACTTGCTGTAATACCAATCAACCAGACAGATTAGACCATCATTGGGCCAAAACCTTTAAAGGGGGTACACTTTTTGTGATATCAAAAGAAATTAATAATCACAGTTGTACATCAAACTAATTACTTGTACATTCATAAAAATGATAAGATAATTTCTTGATAAATTCTCGAATATTCCACATAAGAATGAATAGGCCTACACAAAATTTAAATGCATTTTTACAAAGTAACCGAAACATGCACGTGTTGGTTTGGTTTCTTTCTTGATTCAAAGAAACGAAGCAACCTGGTAGAAGCAGTTGTTTACCGACAATATTAATGTGTTACCTCCGACAGTTTTCATCTGAACTAAAGAAGAGATATTTTCCCTGTAGCCACAGGGAATTGGGACATGTTCCCCCACGGAAAAGCTTGCCCCCTTCCAAATGCCTGTACTCAAAATGTCCCAGAAAAACACGAGGACTTCCATTGAAAGTGACGCCAACAAGCACTCTGTACATCAAGTATACCTTCAGTTAAAATTTCCACCATTTTAAATTTTGGAATTACTAATTTGACAAAACAAAATGCCTTTGACTTGAAATAACCTTGTTTTAAAAGTAATTGTTCAATACCTACGATTTGATTGGCTAAACACTGGGTGTGAAAGTATAATACTAATGCGATGCGCCAGCATGTCTTCTCAAACACCACAGTGCACGGGGGGAAAATGCAGGAGTTTTTTTAAGGGATACAAATTTGACTCTTGATTGAGATGAACTGGTTTAATAGCTAGTGCCTTTAAGATGCTTTGAAGATGTCTTCACAGGAAGTCGGTGATCGCAGCGTGCCGAGAGAAGCACATCATCGGGCTAATCAAGAGGGCAGGAAGATGTAGAATGTCAGGCAACAACAAGAGAAGGTGAGAGGGTCGTGGTGGAGGATGAAACTCAGCAAGTCCTCCAAAGAAGCAGAGATTATGCTAGTACAAGAAGGACAGGCGAGGCCAATATCTCTCCGTGTAAGCTTGGAGGATAATTGGCTGTTTATACCCATGACAGGGTGCACCCTGCTTCCCGCATCTATCATATCTTCCACTAGATAAATGTGTAATCAGCGAGGCTTAATTTGGAAACTTTTTAAGCATCTCGGCAAAAACGTCATGACATACCAATTAACGGGCTGAATTATGCACCCCAAGAGCGCGTGGAATGGTCGAGGGAATGGCGCAAAGGGAGGTAAGCACAGACATTCTTGGGGAAGTTGCCAAGTGTATGTGGTGACCATTTTAAGAAATGAGAAGGCATTTTATCATGTTTAAAACATCTCACCGTAATTGTTTGAATCAGTAGAAATACACTGAGCTCGTTACGTTCGCATCTGTAGTGTAACTATAAGAAAAGAGGAAGTAACAATTGTAAGACGCGTAGTGTCTTGAAGTACAAGCAGAGTTCATGGCTGGTGCGTAATGGCATACACAGAAGACGCTAGAGAGATCACCCTTGTACGATTACACAAGTATGCATGTAATGACCATGTAAATATCAGCTTTAACAGATTGCAGGAATGACATCTTGATATGATATTAAAACTTGGACGTGTTAGTTTCGAGTGACAACTCCGTGAAATTAATTATATATCAGTCCGAACTGATGATCTCCAAAATGATAGATAGATCAAAATGGATATCCACATTGGGCTCACACAAGGGAGGGGTGGGAGTTGATCAAGGGGGCAGGTGTACTCTTTATTCTCTGCAGTGCCCGCATAAGTCCCGTAGGTCGACAGCGATTTGACAATGGATGTTATGCTTAGGAAGCCAAAGCACCTAATTGAATTCCTGTCTGCTTTCCTGATGACAAAGGGGGCTAGTCTATCCGCTCCATACACAAGTTGTTGAGGGCGCCCTTTATGTCATCATGGCATTTATAATTTTAAGTAAGACTAATTGCGGTGACACCATGTGGAATCTTAATTGAGTAGTAATTAGTTCTGAAAAGAACTGGAGGTACAACTCGACGTTTCGATCAGTATGCTCTGATCGTCCTCAGGAGAACGATCAGAGCATACTGATCGAAACGTCGAGTTGTACCTCCAGTTCTTTTCAGAACTAATTACTACTCAATTGAGATTCCACATGGTGTCACCGCAATTAGTCTTACTTATCATCCTCACCATGCAAAGCTACAAGTTTTACCTATTTATAATTTTGCTTGTCAGAGAGCACCGTTTACTTTAAAGTATTAACGGTTACGAGGTTTCGTTGAATGTAAAGTACTTGTAATAATTTATGATAGCCTAAGGTTGTGAAATTGTGTACACATTACAATACTCTAGCCTCGGATGAAGGAGTGCGTTTTCACCGCTAGAGGGCTGAGATGTGCGCGGAGCGGAAAGGTGCACCCCACCTACGAATGATGATGGTTCATCGACTCATTCAAACACGAGACGTTCTACCCCCTGCGACCGGGGATGGTACTCAATGACTCAATAAGAAGAGGTGGTGTCCTGTGGGGAGGCTAGGCAACGCCACACATTGACAGCCGGGTTGCTATCTTGCTTGTGGGTCACTTTCACACGACCTCTTGACGTTGTCACCTCACTATAGCACCGTCAAGGCCGCTTTAGTTTTATCATGATAAATTGCAATTCAAATTTTAATACTAATACAAGGCGTTGCTGCGAGACGACCCTTGCTTTACGGATTATCAGAACAGCGAAATCGGAAACGGCGAAGTAGGCAATTAAGCAAGCGCACAAGCGAGTAAGCAATCAATCAACCATCCAATCAACCAATCAACCGGGCAGGCAAGAAAGCAAGCAAGGCGAGTGAGTAGGTAAGGCAAAGCAGGCAATGTAAGGCAAGGCAAGGCAAGGCAAGCAATTAATTAATCGAACAGGCAAGCAAGCAAACAAGCAATCAAGCAAGCAGGCCAGCAAACATTACACAAACAAGCATGCAAGCAATCAATAAAGCAAACAAACAAGCAAGCGAGCGAGTATCTGGCTACTGCATAGCAAATATACTATTATACATAATTAAGTTTCCCTTGTACCGTTTTTGGACACGGTAGTTGGTATTTACCAAATTAGAGCTTTATAAATATTTTTTTAAACTGATTTGCTATAGCGAAGTGTTGATGTTTCATAACATTGGCGTAACACCCTGGGGTTGTAGGGCCCATATTCTGTCCAGGGAGATGGTCCCTATCATTATCTACCTGATGGGTCCAGTAAACAAAAATTAACAAATGAATAACGGTGAGTTCCTATCATTGTAAAAAAAAATCTTAATCTTAATATTCAAAACAATTACCTTAAATTGGCCAAACAATTTGAAACGTTTTTCTTTCTTATGGCGCTTCAAGTGCACTGATGACCCATGTTCCCCTACTGAACCAACTTTAAGTAAGACTAATTGCGGTGACACCATGTGAAATTCTCAATTGAGTAGTAAGCAGTTCTGAAAAGAACTGGGGGTACAACTCGACGTTTCGATCAGTATGCTCTGATCGTCCTCAGGAGAATCAACTTTAGTTACAACACTTGGGAGGGGTCCTTCGGGACGGTCAATGGTATAGGCCTATCTGGAATCATCTCACCACCTTTTAAAACAAAACAAAAACTATTGTCTGAGAATGTTTTTGATTGAGCAATTCTAAGAATTCATATCATAAACTTAAAGGTCGTCTTAAACGTTTACACCCAAATAAAGATAGTTAAATTTATAACCCTGGACTCGTTATTTATGAACTTGACACACTGCATGCCATTCGGCTCTGAGGAAGTAACCGGATTGAATGGTGAAATTGCTCTTGATTTGATTTTATATGGTTAATCAAACATTGAATTAAGACTCATTACTAAACAGTATTGCTTTACGTCAGACAAAACCAACTAACCAACAAACAAACACCTCACAATCCTAACAAACAAACAAATAATCACCCCATAAAACAAACAAACAAACAGACATCCCAATAACCCAATACTAGTAGATAAAAACAATCGAAGATGAATAACTTTACAAAGGTAAAACTTATAGTTTTGCATGGTGAAGAGGATAAGTAAGACTAATTGCGGTGACACCATGTGAAATTCAAAGAATCATCTATTGCTGATCCTTGAAGAAGGCAATACTAAGATAAAAGTTCGACAGATAAAAGTTAACTGCCAAAACACCAGGGGCAATCTAGCCATGCGTAAAAGGGTTCTTGTCATGTTTATTCACGATTCATTTGAGCTTTGAGTTGGTACGCGTGGCGTGGTTTGGAGTTTAGGGGAAGCCCTCTTGCCTATTGTCGATGCCTATGTTCTGTACTCCGTGTGGCTTGATATGCGCACGCCGAAACGGCCTATCACACCGCGTGATGCCCCGTGTGTCACCGCTAGCTACGCCATATAAATCCAAAACACATGCTGGGGACCCCGAGTTTACGATATCGTACACATGGTATCTGATTCTCAATCGAGTCTGCGGCAAGACGGGTTTGGTTGTTTTGTATATTGATAGCCAATTCGCGTTTCCGACAGTAACAACTTAACATTGTTTTACACGTGTGCGTGGAAGAACATTGATCGCATGTGCGCGGTGAAGTGAAGAACTTTCTCCACACCCGATTTGTTCCTACCCGTGCTGCAGGTTCACATGATTTATTTTATCCTGTTTAAAGACTTCCTGAAATAGTTATAGTGTCAATTGATTTAAATGGTTTTAAAAACTTGCTTTGACTAAAGTGCACTACCGAAATCTGCCACCACAACCAGAGAGGGAGACTTTATTAGTTGACAATAAAACGAATTTTATGACTTTTAACCATACATCGCCATGGATCAGTCTCGAAGTAGCTGCCGTTATACGGAGATGCAGCCAATGTCTTATTATGACAACTACCCAGCAACGAATAGCGACATGGCCAACTATAACACACTTCCCCACTCCATGTACGTGTCTAACGGCTACCACGATGGTTTACACAACGGTGCAGCCTCCCCTGTGCGGGGAGGGGGACATTGCTACCCCACCCCGGATGGGTCGAACTCCTCGGACAGCTGTAGGGAAGAGGACATTGAACACGTTCTAGCCCCGGGGTATCCCGCGGGTGGGGAGAGGAGGTGTTTACTGTGGGCGTGTAAAGCGTGCAAGAGGAAGAACGTAGCTGTGGATAAGAGAAAAGCGGCGACGATGAGGGAGAGGCGACGACTCCGGAAGGTGAACGAAGCCTTCGAGGCTCTGAAGAGACACACTTCTGCTAATCCCAACCAGAGGCTGCCTAAAGTGGAGATTCTAAGGAATGCCATCGAGTATATTGAGAAGTTAGAAAGACTTCTGCAAGTGGAGAAAGGCAACGGGGAGAATAGTGAGATGGAAACGGCGGAGACAAGCTCCAACGCATCCGATGTAATGGTAAGTCCTCATGCGGCATTATCACTATCAGTCCTCATATCAGCTGATAGCTTGGCTGTTTCGACAGCCAAGAAGCCATGGTATAACATCACCGTGACTACTCGTTCGTTCATTAGAAGCACACTCTTCATACAAGTTAAACCCTTATGTTCTTCTTTTGGTTAGGAAACATGAAAAAACCTGATAATCAAAACAATTTTGTCAGTGAAACAACTGCGTTTTGTATAAAACCACAGAATACACTTTACCCCGCCTACTTCATCGCAGCTATGTTCGCCGTTCCGTGGTAGGCAAAACGATCTCACAAGATCTTGTCAGCTGGTGACGGGATCAGATTTGTGTAATCTTCGGCATCAGTCACATGATGTTTCACTTTGAAAACTGTATTTCAAAAAACCTTGTAATCAAATTTAAATGTATACTTTGATTGACCAAAAAGGAGAGCTCTTGGATGAAAATTATAGCAATTTCTTTTGTACATAACATTCTCCAGCTCATGACCGTCTGCGAACGTTTTTTTCTTTCTTTTTAGATTCTAAACATATTTAAAATAAACAAATCAATCAAATATCAGTCGTTATTTTATACCATCTTAATGATGACTGCTGATATTATTTTGCTGAATCTTTTAGACTTCACATGATGTGTTGGCGTCCTCTTTCGTAAAGCAATAATTATAAACAAATTTCTCGATGTTTCGGGTGCACGCCAGGCGGGGAAATTGAACCCTGCGAAGTACGCCGCAAGGAGCCTGGCGAGATGGGCATGCAATACTGTCCGATCTGCACGACAGACGGCAGGAGTGTCTGTGAATTGATGCCCCCATCACAACTCCACGATGCATGTTGACACATATCCTTTGCGTTGAATGAAGGATGCCTTGATTGAACTATCAGGTTTTTGACAGGAAAAACTAATGCAAAGGAAACTTTTCAAGTTTGTTTGAAAAGTTGTTGTGTTTGTGTATAACAACGGTGACTAAATTTATTTCACGAAGGCAATTTTTTCTTTCAATGATATTGTACGGGATAGTAAATTAAAGTAAAACATTGTATATGATGAACATTACTCTTCTCACAAATGAAAAACTGTGTACCAGCATATCCACGATGTGTTTGCCTTCATTATTTAGAACCCATATGTGCATGCATTTTGTATGCATAATGTACGAGGCCTATGCTGTCAGAGCCGTAATATATGCCGTGACAACGCTCATGAAGGTAGGCGTAGTTAACCGGGTAATCCTCGGTGATCCAATGCTGGGCACCGCCAGAATATGAGTCAAAATGAATGTTCGAGTTACACAACATCCTCCTTATAACACCATGGATCAAAAAGCTAAAACACGACAAAGTTAATGAGCAATCCAAAATCCTGCATGGCTATGTCACCTCTTATCTTAGCTTATAATTATGAATAGCAGTCATCATCTGTCATGATTTCACAATGTACGTAATTGCAAATGAGGAAAACATAATTAAAAACCCCAGCTAATTCTACTGAATGTAATCAGTTATTTAAGATGAGCTTCGGAGAGTCCAATATGGATGTAGGGGAGGCCAGGCGGCCCAAAAAAGGTGGGGGAACATGACACATAGTAAATGTACAATGTACATGCAAGATGCAGAGGGCACACCCCCTTTGAGCCCCTTGATCCCCCAATTGAAACCACTCCTCCAAAATTGCACATAATCGCCATGACCTCAAGTTGGAATGACCAGTCATAATTACAATAAACCATAGGTATACAACATAAAGACCTTTCACCTCTTATATACATAATATGCGGTCTTTTAAACTTCAAGTAACTTTGTCTATACTCTCGTGCGTTGAGGAGATGATAACATTTCAACACAAATACAAAATGTCACGCGATACAGTTGTTCAGAGTGAGATTTCCGAAGTGTGTTTACGACACTTATAAATCGCTGGGGAGTATTTTTGGCATGGGTATTCCTTGGAAACCCAAATGTTAACATTCCCCTGGGCTGAAGCTGTTACCGAAATTCTCAAAAAAGTAGTTTCCCAAAACTGACTCCAAAAACTGGACTTTCACCTATTTATCCTCATGACTGACATTTATGCGCAATGAAAGTTCAAAGGTTAAACAAATTAAGCCGCGGGTTCCGTGCACCTTCAAATAGCCTAGAGGCACGGAGGGCCGCATACCAGCTTTGCCAACGGGAGTAACGCAACAGATTGGATGTTTGTCACGATCCTACAAGAAACTGAACACCCAAACATGTTGCACATAAAACAGTGAGCGAGTTCCTGTGGCGAATAACGGGAAATAACCAAGAGCAAAATAACGTACCTTTACTACTTGAACCGTATGGTTTCACACTAATTTATCTGTTTTCTAGAATTTCACTGGTCAATACCTGAAAAAATGTTTTCCTTGAAAAGTTTGATTTAAACATAGGCCTACCACGAAATTATTTCGTCTTATGTGTCTCTCCCCGCATAATCGGAAGATTTTCCAAACTCGCAACAATGGGGGGGGGGGGGAGGGGGAGTGTATTACACTAGCATCAGCGGTGTCAATTTATTCTCCCATGGTTTTCATATTGGACGTTTTGTTTAATATGAATACACCACCGGTGTCGATTTAACACCCTCACGGTTTTGCAGTGTATCAATAGTGTTTTGTCAATATTTTGGACTGACACTTTGGATGAATGTTCATCGTTTCATCTAAAAAAAAATGCAAATCATACTGTAATTTAATATTATCTAGTTACACTGTAAAAACATTGGGCAACATGAGGTTGGGTAAGGTTATTTCTCCCAGAATTGGTCAGTATTTACCACAACTGTTCACATATTTTGGCAAAAAATTATCCAACAATAGTAAACCAACTGTGTAACCTGTTGATATGTTGACCAGTGTTGAGCAACATATCAACCGTGTTTGCCCAACATTTTTTACAGTGTAGGTGATGCTACACAAATACTACCGGTACTCCGCCCCAAATGCGTCCAAAACGGAGTTCCCCGCAGAAGTAGGAAAAAAATAATTCACCTGGACATAGACTGTGTATCCAGTTTAATTTAAGTTTCGTAACGATTTGACAAGCACTTCACCAACGAGGCATTTCCAACGACTGTATTATGTAGCCTGGGGAGAAGGCTAATGGGGTGCAGTCTATGGGGACTGTCCCCCGGAAATAGAACACCTAAACTATAGCGTGTCTTGGGGAGTCCTCTTCAATTCTTGGTCTTATTCTTAACCAAAAGTGGGCCCAGGGCTACATCACCATTACACTGCTATTGGCGCTATATGTCACACAGGATTTAGCCATTCCTACCATGAAAAATTACACCCCTTTTATCCGCCTGTACTGTAGGTAATGGAAACTTTTCGGTTGTTCGAGTTGTTTCCGCCAATGAATTAAGAAAGAGGATATTGAAAGTTCACATTTGTTGACTGGGGAAGAGCGGGGGGGGGGGGGGGGGTGCTGGGCTGCTGAGAAGGAAGAAAAGTTCGTCCACAATTTATAACAAATATTACGAAATTAATATTGAATGTTGTTTACAACATTGCTGAAAATGTTGGAGAAAGGAACATGTTTATTTCTTTTTTTTAAACGCCAGAATGTTGGCATACAATTATAAATTGATTTCTGGGAAATAATAACAATAATGTGCGTTCATACTTTAAGAGGATCAATGGGTCAATGACAGTGCAAAGAAACCAGTAAAGTGAAAGTCAAATAGTCCATTCGTTTCTGGGAAAATTGGGTAGTTTAATTTTAGGTTTGCCACACTATTCAAAACTAACCAAATAGTGGAATTTTAATGTAAAACTTGGTGTAAAGCTGATGATCTTCTATCGATCTTCTATCGGGATAATTCCGTCTCAGTTGCTGTCAGTTTTAGGAAAAGTGCAACTATTTCCAGTTCCAACTTAGGAACTCTTTCGAAAGAGTACTCTTTCCTAAATTCCACGTTAGCATGAATACAAAATATCAGAATGCATTTTCGTAAAACTTGTAGCTTTGCATGGTGAGGAGGATAAGTAAGACTAATTGCGGTGACACCATGTGAAATTCTCAATTGAGTAGTAATTAGTTCTGAAAAGAACTGGAGGTTACAACTCAAAAGAATGCATTTTCATTTTATTTTCTCGTGAACGACACAATTTATTAATAGCTGACGCATTGACAGTTTGGCTTTGTTTATCTTGATTTCATAGAAAGTAAAGATACTTTTAGAAGCAGTTTTGCAAACATTAGCAATGATGATCAGATAGGATAACAATTTACATCAATGGAGATTAGGTACACTGTAAAAAATTTCTGTATTTTTACAGAGAAAATTTCACAGAAACAGTATGTTTTTATTTTCACAACACTTAAATACAGATTACAGCCATTTGCTTGGATTTCAAATAACAAATTGCCTGTATTTTTAATATATGGATGTAAAATTATTTTACAGATTTTTGTGTACTATAAAAGCAAATTGGGGCGTTATCTTAAAAAAAAAAAACATCTGTATTTTTACATCAAAGTGTCTGGCGATGCTGCTGCCATCACTTTTGATATAAATTTACAGAATTTTCTTTTACAGTGTACGGTTAGAAAAGTGCAAATGTTCACATACAATTTTTCTGGAATTCTGATCGTTTTAGTGAAATTATTTTGTTAGAATTCCAGCATTCTTTTATCCACAGAGAATGGAACACAGGGTCATCCAAGTAATCCCACCCACAAAACTACTTTCCCACCAACACAAGGAGAAATTCAATGTGTTTTTCTCATTGATGTCAATTGACATAACGCACAATAACATATGATTTATATTGACAGCATGGAATACCTGTCATGTTTATGTACAATCAAGCCATATGATATTAACATTCCCCTTGCTACTGTGTGCACCCAATTGGAAGGTACATTTTGTGTTAAAGCCACATTCTTTATAATCAACTTGTGTTTAACTGATCACAGTTTTACACAAAAACGTACTTGGTTTAAAGCAGCCGTTGCCATAAAACTTCAAATTTCTGTGCTAACTCTTTAAGGATTTTTTCAACGTTGAAAATCCAACGTTCGAATGAATACAAAGACATTTGAATGCATTTTCACTATTTTCTCGATAACAAAACAACAACTTAAGCTGAAACTTTCACAGGTTTGTTTGTTTACATAATTATTTCTTGATTCCTATAAGTATGGATAATAATAATAATACAGAAGATTTATAATGCACACATATCCACCAAGAAGTGCTCAAGGCGCTTTACAGTAAACAAGAAATCATACAATAGCATAACAATACAATAGCAAATGCAATATAATACTAAACAAAAGATTAAAAAATGCATAAATGAATGTTAGTAGTCCTTATAGACAATACACATAAGATGAGCTTTTAAGTTTTTCTTGAAGGAGTAAACAGTTTGAGATTCACGAATGTACTGAGGCAAATCATTCCAAAGGCGTGGAGCCACAACTTCAAAAGATCTGTCACCCCAAGAATGTTTAGACTGCATTTTATACAGATCATTTTACCGTTATCATTTAACGATAAGGTATAGAAATAAAAGATAACCAAATGACGTGAAAAATTTAAAACTGATGATGGCATCAATCTTCCTTAGAAAAAGATTTATATGAGTTTCTGTTAATGAAAAAAATGTTTTTTTTTAAAATTCACTGAGAAGTTTGGGCTAGCTGATTATTTCTTTTCACGTTCAAATGCATACAATGATCGTGCTTGCCGATGGACAATTATTAATGTAATTTTCGATGTATCAACCCCAAAGTATGTTTGTTTGTACCCCAAAGTAAACGTAACTCGTTGAAGTTGATTTGCCAACATTACCAAAGTTATATATTCCCTTTAAAATGTCAGCATGTGAATGCTCTATGAGATCTTAAGATCTGAAAGAAATCTTGCATCTCTGAGATAATGTGATAATTCCTCAGTGTCTAAAACATCAAGTCCTACAGTAGGCATTCCAATAATAATCAGAAGCTGACATTGTTGCCAAATTGCCGTTGTCACTAAATGGTTCCCGATTGGGACCGGTTGCTCAATCAGGATAAAAAGTATCTCCTAATTGGAATAGTACCGGTATATAGCAGAAAGTGTAGTCAACAAAAGGGTTCCCAATTAGCGCCCATTAAACTCTTAATAAACAATCATATGTAGACAATTTGTGGTTTGGTTGTGGCCATTGGGACTGTAATTCATAACTTGATTGGGACCGTCTGTAAAAAGGGTATAAACGATATGAGTTACTTACATTGGCCTACAACTATTGTACACATTTACAAAGCCTCATTTTTAGTAATTGGTTGTATAGGACCTTTATTTTCTTTTTATTGACGTTTATGTGAATAATGTGGCTGAATGAACCCCTTCTTTACTCGTTTTTGTCATAACTCAATATTATTTTCTTGTAAATGTTCAGAAGATATTATTTTTTCGGATACCTTTGTGGTTTTACTTGCCGGCCTTCGGTGTTGACTTACAAAATCAACTCATATTCAACAGAAAACATGTTATTTCTGTAAAGTGTTCGTTGAGAATACAAGACGAAGGAGTAATAGTACACGGTCAAGTCCATGAAAATTAGGGAGCAAACGCCGTGTATGTTGTGTGGATCCAGCGAGGCCTAACAAGAGCGTGCAGAGCAACAACACGCCGTGGGGGCAATCCCGCAGCGACCTGCCCCGACCACCGCCGCTAAGGCCACGCTCACGGTGTCCAGAACGGGTGACAAGGAATCCTTCACTTTTCACTCATTTATTGGATCGCCGGGGTCCTCCGTAAGACGCGGGTAATTCGTGCAGACCGCCTTTGTGGTTGTTTTTCGGGGATTGAGTTGATTCGCTCTTCCGAGTTGAACGTGGGGTTTCCATAATGGTAGCATTAGATCGGGATGTTTTGATAGGGGAATCACATTACGACACGTCACTGGGACATTAAAAACATGATTCCCTTATTTTGTATGTTTTAATACCACGCATACTGTGTGGGATTTGAAATATAACAAAATATAATTACTTGATATTGAACATCAGTGTTTCTAAGTTTACATAGAAATTGGCCCAGCGTGTGTTGTTTTTAAGGGGAAGGCAAGATCTATTGACCGCATTGACAAGGCATCGGGATTGGGTAATAATAATATGCTGTCAACAAATCTGGGGCGTAACAGAATCTTAACATAATATTTGATAAATTGGAGGTTGTTTTGTTGGAATTTTCTGCAGTACCTAATTCTTTCCCTCCAAGAACACACATCAGCCGTTTTTCTTCGCCCGCTGTCGTCACAAACGAATCCTTCAAATTTTACTGCGAAACTATAGTCCTGTCGGACTCTTGGGTAGTACACCGATCATGAAGCCATAAAGTTTCCCGGTCGACTCAAGCCGAACCTATCAACTCCCGAGTGTCAAATAATTCTTCCTTCCTGGCTCCCGTGTTCTCGCCGAACTCGCTGCCGCTAAATTAGACAATTATCGGCGGGATCAACACAGACCTTCGCACGGGGAAATAGCTGGCTGGATGTTTTAGGTCTCAATGGCGAGCACTTGGCGCCCGATTTAGGTAGAGATATACGACATCATATTAAATCGTCTGTTTCAGTAGCTAGAATGTACGCTATGTGAGTCACCAACCTTCGACGCTTCATGCTTTCCCTTTGAAAGGAACATGGATAAACTCTCACTTTCACAGCGAGAATAATTTGACAATTTTCTTAAGTGTGAACCACCCAATAGACCATGTCACATGTTTACCGTGAGAAAACCAAGGTCAATATCAAGACAGGCAAAAGTCTGCTTGTTTATAATAATGGGCAGCTTTTATTTAGAAATTCATTATAGAAATTATTTCACTAATTTAGTTTAACGATATCACATTTAGACTTATTTCAACTTAAATTTGTATGTAAAACTTCCCCCCTCCCCCCTTTTTATTTCAAGATAACCAATAGTTTAGGGCGGGTCCTAAACATTAAGTAGGCAGTGTGGGGATGCACCGTCAATTGAGGGTGTCAAGTTTTTAAAATTCACTTTGTATTTAAAGGGAAGATTAAACATGTATATTTGATAATGAACGTTCATTTCAACCCAAGAGCTTTTAGTTTTAAGACATGAACCATGAACCATGAACCATGAACCATGAACCATGAACCATGAACCATGAACCATAAACCATGAACCATGAACCATGAACCATGAACCATGAACCATGAACCATGAACCATGAACCATGAACCATGAACCATGAACCATGAACCATAAACCATGAACCATGAACCATGAACCATGAACCATGAACCATGAACCATGAACCATGAACCATGAACCATGAACCATGAACCATGAACCATGAACCATAAACCATGAAAGTTTCCTCTCAAGTGTTTTTATGTTTTTTTTTCTCAAAAAGTTGCCGGACGCCATACTTAATTCCACATAATAATTCCTGTTTTCTCTAAGATGAATCACTTCGTATGAAATCATTTCTACCAACTTTACACCACGTAAGTTTTAGATAATAATTTGTTAATGTTAATCATCTGTAAATTTCAAAAGTTGTACTTTCACTTTAAATGAAACATGTTATGGTGTTTTACATTTCCAGTGGCGTAGTCAAAGTGGGCAGGGAGAGGCAACCCCACTTGTTGGCAAAATAGTGTCTGTCTGTAAATTCACAGACTTGTTGGCATTTCTGAACTGAGTTTTGTGTCGGTAAATTAACCTCCATTTTGATTTTGCATTTTGATTTTTACACCAAACTTGCTCTGTACGACTTATTCATATATATATATCCATGTAACATCCAATGGACCTTTCACTCCAAGTCCATACAATCGACGAGTTGTTTACCCAAAATTTCATATGTGAACTATATGTGGCGTCTTTATACGCAGCTAATCACATCGCCTCCGCAACACTTGCTGGGTTCAGACCGCAGACCCTCAATAGGTCGACCACGGAGGAGGGGAGACTTAACTGAGGGTTCATGGTTCAAGCGACTAAGGCTATTGCACAACAATCAAGTTGTTTATGACACGCCGAAAAGGAAACATGCTTAATTCTCAAACCAAGATAAAAACACGACCGTTGATGAATTATGAAATACGGGGCATGACTGTGGATGAGGTATGGGTCGGGTTCTACGAGCTGTCTCCTGGATTGCAAATTGCAGAATAATGGCCCAAACCTGGCACACAGGTCGTCGTCAACCGACGAGGATCGGTCCTTACGGCGCCCCAGTCGTTAGTACTAGGGTCTGCTAAACTACTCAACTCAAGCAACTCAGACCTAGCTGAATCTCCCAGGAAATGCCTGAAATATACCAACAAAAGACAACATATCCACAGGGTTCATTCAGAGTTGTTCTTTTGAATGCCACTTTAATCAGTTATCGGCCTTGCGTATTCAGTCCGCAGGGAACCCTTTAGTTTGCACACAAATCTGAGATAAATCTGCTATGATTTCCGAATAAATCTACTGATTTCCGTGGCTTTCAGAAAGGTATTCTTCGCTAATGAGTAAATGCCGGTCAATTGGTATGTAATTTTCACTAAATCTATACCCATCTTGGGTTTCTTTTGTATCTACCGACCATAAACAGTCAATAGAGCATTATAATAATAATATAAATACTGTAGCAAAATAAAATGATCATGCCTTCTCTGCATGATTCCTGAGACTAAAGTTGTTTTTGTTGTTGCTGCTGTTGCTGCTGTTATTGTAGTTGTTGATGTTGCCGATTGTTGTAGTTTCATCGGCTGTTGTTGTTGTCGTTGTTAACGCTGTTACTTTTGATGTAATTTTTGTGTCGTCATCGTCCCAGCCAGTGAATGTAATATAGATAAATGTCGAATACTAATTTACCTTAATCATAGAGAAAGGCCTGAATCGTGGCAAAAACAAGACTTTGTCTCAACCCTGTATCCCTTAGTATCTTTTGCTGCTGGCACAGTTGTTGTTGATGCTGTTGATGTCACATATTGATATATCGTCTTCTTTGAATATTGATTTACTGATTAGTTTTACAAATTACTATCTAGGTTACTGTATGCATTGTAGGCTATACCAAATATTGTTGATGATATACTGTTGTTGTCATTGCCGCAGTCATTGTCTTCGTTGTCATAATTACATCAGTTTTCCCAATGATGACGAGAGAAAAATGTCACATGAAACAAGCAGATGGTGAGCCATTAGATATGATTGAATATCATGAGTGATGACTTCTACTTGAATTAATGCATCGAATGCTTCAACGTCAAAATTTTAATATCGCTGTTTTAAACAGACAGCCGTGCTCACTCACTGATTGGATAGTGCACAAACACACGAACGACTGTTATCCATTAAATTTCGTATAACAGTAACTGATGTAGGAGAGGGGATCATGTGCCCTCATTTTACGTACACAGACAACTATATTCCTCCAGATATGGGTCGAAGTGACTCTTTTATCCGTGTGTGGGTGTGTCGAGGGATTGTAGTACTGGATCTGGCACCCTGTCTTATTAAAGGGACATTTAACCATATCAGGCCGCCATGCCTGGCTTTTGTCTCAGACCCTTTTTGGGCATATCATAGCTATACCTCGTTTGCCTTACAAACGAGGTCAAATTTTTAAGTTACATAAAATAATCTGAAATATGGTACATTACACCACGAACTCTTCATGCTTGATCTCCGCCCTTTATTTATAATTACTTTGTAGTTCAGTGTGATCATAATTAAAGGGGCAATATCGTCACGATCAGAGAGCAGATATTCAACAGGGCATAGAATCGGTGTCCTCGTTTAAGTTGAACACAGTGACTGGAAATTACTGGCTCATTTATGCAGCAGCAATGGTAAATATGACCTTATCATGTGGGGGATTATTTTCAATTGTTAAGTTAATCTAAAACTAGCCATTCGATTCCATGCCCTGTTGATCGTTACGATGCTGTCCCTTAAATTAATTTTTTTTAAATTTACATGTAGGCTAATAAGTAAAGACTGATTGGGACTAATGACTTTATATAAATCATTCATCGGGTTTCATATTTTAATTTAAAGTTTGACCTTCTTAGCAGAGTGATAAGACCTATATTTTCATCTGTTTGCCATCATTTATATAAGTAGGTCAACTTTGAGCAGTATTGATTTGGGTCAAAGTTCAAAATCCTAGTCCGTCCCCACACGGAAGGATGTTCACCATGGGAGACTGCAACCTGTAGTTATGATGATCCAGAATGTTGAAAACATCACAATTTGAAATCAATACAAAAAGTAATGTGAGATATTAATTTCAAAGTAATACTTCACTTCACATAGATTTACAACATTTGGTTAAAGCCAAATACACATTTTGGTCAAAGGTCATTAGGCATGTGCATTCATGATTAAAGAGAAGGTACAACATTGGTGGTACCCAGCTTATCAAATTAACGACTTACTATCTAAAAGTTTACTTGGTGTAAAGCTAGTACAAGTATCAATCATCCTGATAAATAAATTCGACTGAAGTGCTTTCAGCTTAGAGAAAACAAGAATTGTTATGTCAAGTAAGACTAATTGCGGTGACACCATGTGGAATCTCAATTGAGTAGTAATTAGTTCTGAAAAGAACTGGTGGTACAACTCGACGTTTCGATCAGTATGCTCTGATCGTCCTCAGGAGAAACTCAGAAGGACGATCAGAGCATACTGATCGAAACGTCGAGTTGTACCACCAGTTCTTTTCAGAACTAATTACTACTCAATTGAGATTCCACATGGTGTCACCGCAATTAGTCTTACTTATCATCCTCACCATGCAAAGCTACAAGTTTTACCTAATTGTTATGTCGAAATTGCCAAAAAAATTCCCGTCCGGCAACTTTTTTAAAAAGCATTTAAGCTTATCAGCTTTCGTCGTTTTCTCAGAAACGTGAGCACCTATTGAGATGAAACTTTCACATTTTAGTTGTATGATATAGGCATATTTATGAATAACGAGAGGGGTGAAATTACTGTACGTTTGTACCAAATAACTTCCCTTGAACAGCAGGGTATACCTTTGATACCTCTATCTATAAATTCATACATACTAATAATACTCAAGAGATATGCACGGAAACCGTTCTGTGAGTGTTTCAGCTTATTTCATCCTGAACACAGTGAAAATTAATCAACTGATTGTACCTTTCGGATTTGAATTGATACATTTAGAAGCAGTTTTGCTAACATCAGTGTATAATGGCGTTAATTTCCGATAGGAGAAAGATATCGGTGTATCCAATTCGTAACTGCATCCCAGTTTCAATTACTTGACTATAGATTGTCCTTGAGTATCCATGATTTGTTTAATATTTAATTTTTTTTAGCGCTTTCTTAGTTCCCTCGACACAGCAAACATACAGAGAAGCAAGCTTCCGTTCGGGGCAACAATGACAGACGTGAAGCGAAACGCGTTAGGTTTCTCCTGAACGGACGTATAAAATGGCTAGTTTCCGCGACTCGAAGCTTGTACTGATTATGTTAAGTTCATCTTCATTATCATCTCTTTCCGAATGTGTTCAGTGCTAAGCATGTAAGGAGCTTGCTAACAAGCTGTTAGCATGAAGGAAGATACACAGTGTAAGCGTCCTGTTGGAATTGAGCAGAACGTTATTGAACGATCGTGTTACTTGTGGTTATCCTAGTTAGTCAACGGAAACAATAAAGCCAAGGGAAATTGGGAGATTTCCTACGAATTCTCACGAGAGGACATCATCCACGTCCCTATACTAAACGGAGGTTGTCATCAGGTATTGTTTAAGCCTATATGATTTATGGACATAGTTATGGCCTAAACTTCAGAATAAATATTTGAATTTGTTCCAAAAATAAAGGCCTAGTTTTTCATATGAATCACCTGCATTGAATAACCATGGAAACAATTAACAATTAAACAATAAAAAATAAAAAATAACAGCCAAAAGCCTAATTTCCATTGTGTGAAAGGAACATTCATAAATATGGAATAGCCATTCTGATTGGTTCATTCTGATTGGTTCATTCTGATTGCTCACGTGTTCATACAGTCTGTAACCCCAACGTAACTATATTGTTTGACATTATTTTACATAACAGCTCCATTCGTGGAATTTTGATATAATTGTTTTTTCCAAAGTGCTCTCTGTTTTGAGTTTAAACAAATCTAGATAATTATGTAGGCCCTTAATCCCCCCATCCAAGAAATCTGAAGAGTCGAATTGAGGTTAACCTGACAGATTTATGATATTCAGTTGTGAGTCTGATCATAGAGGTCTGATATGGGGAGATCCATCAATTACCCATTCATAATTGAAGGTTGGGTACAGCGTTGGTAATTATACCTGATAACAAAATTATCGAATTATTATCGCTGGAAGCCAATTTGTTGTGTTTCATCCTGAAAACTTTTCCCGTATGAAGTACTTTCATTACAAAGAAAATACAAAATAGGCCTATAGGCGACTTTAAAACAAATTGCCGCGTAGCGATGTTTTTGCTAGTACTTTCTTTAAAACCACAATGAATGCTTTATCGAAATGTTATCATGACTTTGATGACGCATTGAGGTGACACTTTTACCGGTTGGTTGTCTTTCTTCACGGAAACTAAGGAATCCTACTCGTAGAGGGAGTTTTGCCAACATCATCAATGTTGAATCTTGTCTTTAAAGTGAAGGTACAACCCTCCATGGTACAAAGTTGGAAACTTTGACAAAACTGCTTTCTTTCTCTGAATCAAGATATACATGAAACAGTGGGAATGTTTCAATTAGGCCTATTTTGTTGTTCACAAGAAAATAGTGAAAATCACGTACTTATAGTTTTAATTCTAACATTCAATTTTGATCTTATTAGACAATATATTCAGTTGGAAAATAATTGTACCGATTTTTGACACCTTAACGTTAGACAGAAATAGGCCATGCCATCACCAAATGAAATCATGATGAATAATGTATAGGGCCCCTATTTTATATATTTGTTTATTGAAATATCCGAATAATAATAATAATAATAATAATAGAAATAATAATAATAAAATATTAATAATAATAATAATAATAATGATAGTGGTAATGATAATAATGATAATAATAATAATAATATATATAAGCCCTTTATACTGATTATCTTTTTATGTGTGCCATATTTTACTGTATTTTGATATATTTTTGTAAACACAATGCAATTCAGCCTCGCGGCTGCAAAATATGTGTTTTTAATAAACCAATAATAATAATAATAATAATAATAATAATAATAATAATAATATCAATACACTGTCGGTTAAAGGTAGGCCTTATACTAAGTGTATTCATACCCATGATTAATGGAGTTAACAAAGTCAAGTGGCAAAGTCAAATGACTGAAGCGGGATTTGAACCTGCGACCTCCGGGGTTACCGCGTATTGGTGCTCTACCAACTGAGCTATCCAGCCCATTACAGTTGGCGGTCTCCCATTGGTAATATCTTTATTATGGGTGAGCTAGTCATCATTGGCGGATCGGGGTGGGGGGGGGGGGTGAATGTGTCCCATCTTTCTATTGCCATGCATGGAAATTTAGGATACTTTTTGAGACCTTGGATTTGCGCCTAATAAATAGGGTACTGTGCACAGGAACCAAACTGTGAACGTTTGAATTCAAATGGCCAGGTGTACTTTCTGAGATAAAGTTGGGAAAGTTTCAGTTTTAAATGAATTTGAATAATTTCAAAACAGGGCCGTCCCTCAAAACAGGGCTGGATTTCCCCCCCCTCAGAATGGACAGCATTTCAAAATGTCGATATGTTGACAATAGATATCCATTTGCGAGTTTGATTTACAGGTGTAATCTTTAAAACGGGAGTACCAGCAGCATGATTTCTCATAATATTTGATATCATCACCAAGTATGACAGAAAGTGTTGTTATCACCCAAATGTTTCCCGATTGGAGCATATTGAGATCATCAAGAATAGGGTTTTAATCAGAATAAAAGATATATCCCATTCGGGATAGTACAGTTAAAATATACCTGTTTCAGGTACATCTGAGAGCATTATACCTTGATTGATGATCCGAACTTGTTTAAAGGCGCTTTAAATTTATATATGGGACTTGACCTGTTGAATCATAATAAGATATATATCTATGATTATTTCAAAATGTTTCTCACATTTGCATATTATATATGCAGTATGACTATGATTTGTTTAATCTTATAACAGAAAAGTATACACTCAAAATTGTCATGTTTAAAAAATAAAAAGTTCATGAAAGATCTTTATTTTCTTTGGCAAGGGTTCAATTATCTTTGGATGACTCGATTGTTTCTGCGGTAATGACGAAGTTGTGGTTTACTTCTCGTATGACGAGATGAACAAGGCCAGGCCAAATGATTGTCACTATTACTTCATTCTGACTCACAAATGGACTGGTCTCCAAACGCCAGTTGCTGCCTTATTCCACCATGTGTAGATACACAAACAACAAAGTGCAGCTGAACCTATGCTCTCAAGTCGCCACGAATTTATGCTCCCCGGCCAATCGGCAAAAAAAGTACACCACCCTCCTTATGAGTCGACCCTCGGACTTTCAAGTACAAACTTGAGTGAGTCCAAGCATTCTTCATGAAGCATTCTTGATAATCGAATTTGGTAATTTTCCTCGTATCCCGGCCCGGTGCAAGTGATGTTGGTCGGTATAACGACATCATCGCTGGTAACGAAGCTACATCCCCCCTGCCAGTCTTATTATAGTACATACGATTTGACACATGAGAATCGACAAGCTAGTTAGCTAGCAAAATACCAGCAATGAGCTGCTCGCAATATGTGGGGGTACCCTGCCGTGTTTACGCGCGCAAAAAAATACCAGCGCTCATATTTTACTTGATATATTTTTTGTGTTATTAACGAGTTAGCTGGTCTGTGTTCTAGCTTCACTGCCAAACAGTCCACAGTTTCTCTTTAATAAGTATATATGATTGAATGCTCTAATGCAACTGTAATACGTTTGCACTTCAGGCTATTTGCCCGTCGTGGTTCTTCCAGGCTCCACGGTTCGTCATTCTTGTAGTTACGCCGTCGAGTTTAGTAAATCGTAACAAAACACCGAGATATTATAAAGTTCATGTTCAAGGATATGATCCGCAGGGGAAACCAAAATGGCCCCAGTGGAATATGGCATCGGCCTTGCTGACACTGAGGCGGTAAAATACAAGATTCAGAATGGTAGAAACAACGTTAGAACAACATGATAACATTATGGTTATTTGTATTGTGCTACAGTAGTTTATTTATTTATTTATTTATTCCATTTATTTACCCAGGGTGTGCCCAAACAGTTAAGAACTGGTTTCCATTGGGGCCCTGCAAACACTCATAAAACAATAGAATAATATATTAAATTAAACAACTTCACAATCGTATAAAACAAACAGATACAACTACAACATCAAAATTCACTGAACATCAACACTCGCACAATAAGGACAAAAATAAAGATTACAAAAAGACAACAGTACAAGAAATATTATACATGTATGTGACACTGAAATTTACGCTAATTACGGGAAGGGCGAAAAACCCATAAAAACTCCTTTTTAGTCAAGTCACACGACTCCGTAAATTAGCATTTTTCCCTTGAAGTTGATCATGTGAATATTATGTATTTATGTTTGACGAAGTACTGATTTGAATAAGCTCAGAGAAGACATAGTTCTAAGGTGTGCACTAAGGTTGTTCCAAATTGCGGCACCAGTTACAGCAAAACTCGAGACGTAAGACTCCTTTCGTGCAAAGGGAATTTTCAGTATCTTTTCGGCAGATTGACGAGTTTCTCGAGTTTGTACGTGTGGTGTAAATAAATTTGCCATATACTGCGGGGCCAAGGAATTAATGCTTTTAAAAACAAGAATAGCTTTCTTGTATTTAACTCTCTCTGGATAGGCAAGCTAGTCGAGCTTTTTGAACATGTCAGCTGATGGAGTCAGAAAGTCGCATTTCAGTATTATTCTGGCTGCACGTTTGAGACATTTGTTCAAGACAGTGGGCCGGATAAATAAAAAGTAGCAATTGCTTTTACTAGTCATTTTCTTAAATCTTCATTAATAAAAGTGAGCAATTACTTGCAAGTAATTGCTTCCAGTAGTTAGCAAAAGCAATTGCTATGATTTTTAAGCAATTACTAGAGAGATTAGCACTTGCTTGGAAGCATATAAATAAACCAGACCTTTTACTAATGACTTGTAGCACTTGCTAATATTTTTACAAGATACTAAATGAGGAGCTTACGCATTTGCTAACACTTGCATGTTGCATTACTCCTGCCATCATGGCCGAGTTTATGCATGTAAGGGAACATGAAAAGGTGTACAATGAAATAATAAATCGTGATGAAGTCAATCCTACCAGATACCGGAAATTATTTCGGTTCAATTTTGAAAATTTGGAGTGGCTAGCAGCAGTCGAAGTACTTGGTTTGAAACCAGCAGAAATGGCGCATGGCATCTTCGTAATAGTCGGGTTTTCATCCCTTTGAAGATGTTGTACAGATCTTGTTCCCATGGAACCAAAACAATCTTCCTATTTCCTGTTTGCATTCCATCTGTTTTCTTCTTCACTTGACTTTTCATGTTTGCTATCTTTTTCAAAATTTGCTTCTCATCCATAGCTTTACCTGTGTTGGTAGCAATTGACATTTGTGCTTTTTTAAGTGCATTTGCCTTCATGTCTTTTACCCCCGGCAACTGACTTTTCTCGATTAGAACAGGGTACTCTTTGATTATACTAACGAACAGTTCGTTCAAAGATTGCTCACTATTTGTACCACTCCCCAATTCTTCGGCAGCATCCATGTTGCTAACACATGCCTCATATACAACCACTAGGCTAATCGGAACTGACCTCCCCTCATTGTTATACCCATAAGCAATTGCTAAACCACCCAAGCAAAAGGTGCTAGTCAAAGAAGAAGGTTATTTATACATTTTTAAGCAATTGCTTAACCTTGAGCTTTTACTTGTTAAGCAATTGCTATTGCTTGAGCTTTTACTAGATAAGCAATTGCTAACTTTTATTTATCCGGCCCAGTGTTATGAGATGTGTAACGGTCACCCCATACTGTGCAACAATAATCTAGACTAGGCATGACTAAACTTAAAATAAGGGTGTGCATGTGCTTTTGAGTTACACAGTCCCGAATTCTTTTTAACATAGTAGTTGAAGGTTCCTTTGTATTTCATGTGGTTCTGAGTACAGTTCTTTCTCTGTAAATTCTTCGACATTTTTATCAAATCAATAAACGTTGCATTTTCGAACTCACTCATGCAATATTTGCCTACAATTTTATGTTCATACCGTGCAATATTAAAACCACTTTTCACTATTGGTAATCTGAAACAATAATTGATCGCAGTTCTACGTAAAACTTACTTGGTGTGAACATGGAGGGTGTGAAGTAGATGATAGTCAGTAAAACATCCTCTGTAATCTTGATTTTTCTGAACTCAAGTGTTATCAATTTACTAAAATTACAAACAATTTACCACAAGAAATGTTGACTAGGCATGACTAAACTTAAAATAAGGGTGTGCATGTGCTTGTGAGTTACACAGTCCCGAATTCTTTTTAACATAGTAGTTGAAGGTTCCTTTGTATTTCATGTGGCTCTGAGTACAGTTCTTTCTCTGTAATTTCTTGTTCCAGTATATTTATTTATATACAAATTGCGATTTAGTTGAGCAATTTCCATATAGTTCTGCGGTATTGTTTGACTGGTTTAACATTTAACATTAACTGACTCTTTGTAGTGTTTTCAATGCCTGTGGTTCTTTCCCTGAAATGAAAGCTTACGTCGTTAACAAAATAATGTTTCAGTTCATTCAACTAATTTCTGTATCAATTCCTGTAAGTTAGATGGGCTCCTTCCATGCCATTGAATATGTTTGCTTTAGTATATTGATTGAATCGTTTATATTTATCATTAGTATATAAACAATACAAGAAATGCTTCCAGTTAAGAACGTGATCACAATTTCTGGGCTTGTGATAAGATCACAATTGTCTAACTATTGTATAGTGATTTACAAATTGAATAACATGTAACAGGAAATAGCCACTGGCCTCAATTCTCTCTTAACTTGATTGTTTCCTATCACGCTCAGCCCTCATTATTGTTAGACAAGGTCGAGATGTTGCAGGAACCCATTCCTTGGATACGTGGATGAATGTTATTTTTGATCTGTGGTCTGCAGTCTGGTTGGCGTACCCAGGGGGACGCAAAAGGGACACTGGGGGCCGCCCCCGGCGATTTACACCTTGCATAATGCAGCCATTGGCGGGGAGTGGCCGCAAATGCCAGGTTTTGCTCGTAGCAATTATTACACAGTTTGTCCACGGTGGGACCTTCATAAAAAGTTCGTCCTCGTTGGGCAGATAACCTCTGGCTATATAGCCAGGTGTCCGATATCCGTTCCGTGTACGACTTGTTGAGGGCGCGCTGCAGCTGTCGCTGTCGCTGGAGAGTTTAGCCTATCGCTGATTGGCTCCAAATTATATTCAAGTGTCAATGGTCGCAATGGAATATTTTCCCTGAGTTAAATATAAGGAAAGTGGGTTTTGTATAAAACATACTGATCTAGACTCGGAGCTAGATTGGGTAAATTAGACCACTAAAGGGCTATGATGTGCACAGAGCATTTCAAGGCAGAATTGGCTGTAATTTGCCGTTTTTTTTATCAAGCGATAAATCCGCGTATGTAGCACGTCTGCCTTAGTGCTATGGTGATACCGCATTACAGGGGCGGGGGGTGGGGGTGGTCTGTGGGTTATCGTGGCCTTATGTCGGAATTGACCGGGCACCTGCCAAACAAGAGACTTACCTTACATCGGTCCGGCTTAGAGGACTCTCGACTTCTTTCGCCGTCAAGAGTATCAAGTATTATTTTTCAACAAATTATCATAATTATTAGACAACATTTTCCTTGGGACACAGACTCGACTAATGAATTATGAGTGGTACTCGGGTTCCGATTCCACGTATACATTTACACCATTGTGCTCAAACTGGTCCGTAATGATAATGACTGACTTTCTGTATTGACCAAATGAAATACTATTTAATTAATATGTACAGACAGCAAGAATTCGTATCCATACTGAACCCTTATGTTGCTGGAAGCAAGTGAACTGGACACTTGGGACTTGGACATAGTACAGTATTATCTTTCAAATGTAGCGTGTCCAACCCTAAAAATGACATCAGTGCTGTCAATTAATTATTTTACATTGAGCGAAGTGCCCAATATAAACATCTCTGGTTTAGTTTTTAACACCGTAGTTTTGTTGGCAGTTACAACAAAATATTTCCTCATTCCCCTTCAATAGCCAGAGACTATTGGACTGGAATTAGTATTGGACTGACCCAGCGGCGTAGCCAGGACTTTTTCAGTGGGGGGGGGGGGACAGGGGACATTGCTTTTCAGTGGGGGCCGGGGTATGGGTCTTTTCCCTTTTCTTTTTCTCTTCTGTTTTTGGGGCACTATCGGGATTTTTCGTGGGGGGCACCTGGGGGGCACTGGAAATTTGTGGGGGGGGGGCGGGGGCACGTGCCCCCCAGGCCCCCCGTGGCTACGCCGCTGGACTGACCCTTCGCAATGTTGGGCCCTTTGGTACAAGGAGCTACACAGAAATGACATATATTAGTATTATTACCTACTTTTCGTTCATCCTGCCTGCCCTTTTGTTTCCTCAGTACCCTTAATGTTACAGTCGCCACTTTGCATCATCGTTCACATCTTGAATGAACGCCAAGAGTGCAAAGCACGGATCACTGTCGGGTCGCGATGACATGCCAGACAGGTGTATCCTAATTATGCAGCGTAATCAAGCCCGTGTTTTAATTCTTATGACATAATGCATCTTGTTCGTCTCATCCGTCCATGATCCGCACACTGTCCTAGCTTCGGTTAACAAGGGCCCCAGCACTTCTGTCCGTCTTAACAAATTACCTAAAGTGGGTATGCGTGCCGACACCGTATCAAATCCACCGCTACCCCGCTGGTCAGAGATACCACGGCTTGTCAACACTCCGATTATCTTCAATATTCCATACGGGCCCACGGAGGTCCCAACTCGCTCTATACAACACATTCACACCTCAATAGAATTAGCCACCACAGATTGGATTTCATAGATGTATTATTTCAAATTTTACCTGGTGTATACCTTGGCCGAAGTCGCAGGGAGGTCCTCCGTTCAACTGTACTTTTCCTCTTCAAGGAGGTTGACTGCATTTTAGAATAATTTAGGAATACGCCTACTTGTTTTTCTACACCATTTTGCGCTATCTGTTTACGATGAACTTACACTGAACCTTTACCGAACTTAAACTGACCATACTGGCTTGACATTGTTTTTTGCTGTTGTTATACATTCCTGTTTGGCTTTCATATTAGCTCTAGAACACAAAGTAAGTATAAATCCACTATGTGAAAATGTGTGTAAGTTTCAGATTATTAAATTGTGTCATTAATGAGGAAATAGTTAAAATGCATTCAGACTGACAGTATTAATTTCAACGTGGTATTTCTGTTGTTTTGTGACACAAATTTATTTATTTCACAAGTTATTTCACCAGTTTTACTCAAAATGATAGCTCTATCAGACAGGTATATTTTAAGGGAGTACGATCATGAACTTTACAGCAAGTAAGAGTTATGTAACACTGTAATCATTTCTATTTTTCGAGATTACGAATGGTGTTTAGTGGCTTTACAATCAAGTAAACCCTCTAGGTGGACACAATCATTCGCATATCTATTTAACACTTTTATATTTTAAACTATTTATAATTCGCTTTAACCCCTCTATATTTCACAATCTAACAATTCTAAATATACACAGAAACGTTCTTCACATAAAATTGCACGCAACCTTTAATTCCCGTATGTATATCCCAGTACGATAATTGATAAGTCTATAGTGCTAAAGACAATTTACGATTTTTAGAAACGATATAAGCATCATCTACTCTTTCTGGAAGTGATTGATGATGGCGGCAGTAGAAACATCTGATTTTCCAATCTTAAATCCCTGTCCAGTAGTTCATGTCACGCTGTTTTTTCCTTAACAGAAAAAAGTACAAGGTAAACTCATTACTCTGTCTCCACCAATCGCAGAGCTCGTTACTCACCGTCATGGTGGGAGAAAGATGCTGTATATACGGCGTTGCCTGGATGGCTACTATTTCTCAATTATCAACATTCTTCGACATTTGTATCAAATCAATAAACGCTGCATTTTCGAACTCACTCATGCAATATTTGCCTACAATTTTATGTTCATACCGTGCAATATTAAAACCACTTTTCACTATTGGTATTCTGAAACAATAATTGATCGCAGTTCTACGTAAAACTTACTTGGTGTGAACATGGAGGGTGTGAAGTAGATGATAGTCAGTAAAACATCCTCTGTAATCTTGATTTTTCTGAACTCAAGTGTTATCAATTTACTAAAATTACAAACAATTTACCACAAGAAATGTTGACTTAAATCAGACGAAAATTCCAGGTTAGAATGAAAACGACCCATTAGAATACATTTTTCCACTACGAAATAACTTTGGTGAAACTGTCACAAACAGGTTGGTTTTTGTACATATCTCTTATAAAGTATAAATGCTATTATAGACCCATGTAAACTTTACTTGTTTTAACGCTCGAGAAAAAAGAGATTTGTTTTACGATAGAGAAAGGCTCTGTGGTTTTACCATGGAGTCCTCTATCCCGGGTGTGATTGGTCCGTTCAGTGATAGGCCTATCCTTACTTAGATGCAGATATACATGCTATTTCCCTTTAGTTTGTTATTAAGGTGATAACCACTTGTTATTCCAGTAGGCAAGCCTAATATTCCGGAAGCCCATGTTTCCGAAGAAGAGAAGAAAAAATCCATAAAATTCATCCGACAATAATTTGCGATAGTCCGATGGGAATGTGCCAACAACTAACTGGACCAACAGAAGGCCGTTTTACTCCCACGGTCAATGGGTCAGAAAAAGGTATATACATTAATACAAATGAAAGATTGTATGATATATCAAGTGATGCACAACATATGTACATGAGTAAATTGATGTGGACAATTGAGGTGCACAAACACTTTCGATCGTTTGTGTTTGAACAATATATAGAAATGGAAACTACGACAATACTCTTTAGTTGAATTAGCTATAATTATAAGAAGCCACGATGACAAACTGTCTGGCAAGCAATCTCTAGTTCACAGTTTTATAGAAATTACCGTGAAACACATTTGGACCATGGATGAAGGTCGGACGCACGACCTCATGACATTTGGGTCCAGCCACGGACAGTCGATGGTCGACGCTTTGTATTATACGGTACGCCTGCCTCGCCAGCTCAAATCCCGATCAACCATGGCAGACCGTCTACTACATGTGGGTGGTAGATTGAGAGTACACAGTAGCGACATATGCATGCGTATAACTATAAGAAGAATTCCGTTGGCAAGGATTGATTGCTGGACTGGAGGGAAGAATGATCGGGTGGAATTAAGCTAAGAACGGGGAAGATAAAAGAAAAGTATGTTAAAACCAGTAGGAGAGACAAAAGAATGACGGGCTAAGAATGGAGCCTTTATTTTGAAGCCATGCATGGGGCGACTTTTCCTGAGAATAACTGGAAGCGAAAGGGTTCGCCTTTTCCGATCGAAAAACCATCTGGACTGGTTAACGGTCACAATCGTTCCCAGGAGCTTTGTAGCGATCGTATCGCCTGTACTGAAAGCACAGTGCAAGCGACTGCATGTTTTTGCGCGTGTTGACATGTCTACTTTGCGGTTGTAACTTATACTTATTTTTTTTGTATAATAATATTAATATAACATAATGTATTGGACATTGCATTAATAAAAGCGGACTATTTTTGTGTTGTTTTCGGTCTATAGGTCTTGCTTGCACGTCTTTCGGTCAGTTGGTTTAAGCTGTCTAGTGGCAATCTGTGTCTCTGTCTGTCTCTCTGTGTTTATCTGTACCCTGTCAGGTGAAATAGGCCTATTTGTCTACTGTTAGTTGGTCTGACCATCTAACTACCGTGGATTTGTCTGTTTTAGTTTGTTGTCTGCCATTTAGACCATTAAGACATTAAGTCTGTCTTCTGTTGGCAATTTGTAATTTTTAAGTCCATCCATATCATTGCTTGTTTTGTTAATACAGTCTGCAGAAGGAAATATTGGTTCATGCAATCTCTCAATAAATCGTCGTTCTCAGTTGAATCAAAAGAACTTGTGGTTTTAAACCTTCAACACCAAACAATGTTGATGTCAAATCCATATTGGTCTGGGGATGTAACCCAAAGCAAACTCCAGATTAAGGCAAACTTCCGAGGATTCTGATGGTATTAGTTTGTAAAACAGGGCTTCAGGCTTCTTATTTGCATTCTATCATAGCCAGCGTGCTTTATCGTTAATACCAGATTGATCCAACACTGGCTTAGTCTGCAAAGTACACGCACATGTTCGGCTTGCTAGCAGCGACGCAAAGGGTTTGTTTAAAGGCCTGACAACGCTCGGGCCGACATTATGGACCAACAATTACTGACATTTGAATCATTGAGACAATCGTTGTGCTTTTCTGGAAAGTTTTGTATTTCGTAATCGCGACCTTTTGATTTAAGTGAACAAAATCTGCCCGAATAAACGACGGACCTTCTGTATGTCTGAATACTTCAGATTTTGAGATCGAGCGGTGAACTGCATGCTGGGCCGAGCTACCATGTCATTAGCCCCGGGCAATGTCGGCTCAATTGCGTCGGGGCTCTATGGGCCAGGGTCCGCGCGTGTCGCACACCGAGGGTGTGTCCGGATCGCACTAGGCCCGGTGCGAACATCTGCCAAAGACGGGAAAGATCACGTACGGCTAAGTGGTTGCACAAACAATCTCCGACGTTGAGTCTTTTTGTCGTTGTGAAAAAGTTTTTTCATGTTCAAGTGACGATATGAAATCGCCTAACTTTTCCAGCCTTTGACCTTTCTATTGCTTGTTAGCGTAAAACAATAGTGACTAACGAGTGTTTTCACTTTTAATTTAATTATGAATTGTTTTTGTTTCTGTGATGATTCCCAAGCATGTGTACTCGCACGTCTTGCTCTAACCTTCATAAGAGTTGACTTCATATTTAAAAGTTTGGTAAAATGTCTTTTTACAAGGCGTAATTAGGTTATCATATCTTAATTAAGAAATGTTTAAACGAAACTCGATCTGTGAAAGACTCTACTTTATTGGTTCACAAAGTTCTCAGAAAAATTAAATTGTAACTTTACAATTCCTCAATATTGGTCAATAGAGGGCGGCATTATTGCCCACATTGAACAGTTCGTTATATTATTGGCAACTACGGGAAATACAATAAGTTTTCTGAATTTGGTTTGAGTTATCACGAATTTAAAACTCACCGTGCAGTAATTACCGATGGTGTACCCTCCCAACAAACCTAAGCCAAGCACCACTCTTACCTCTGAAGAGACCGCGTCTTCGGCATGGTGTCAATTTAACACTGCATGTGAATCATCCAATTCGTTGACAGACGCGGCTGGCCATACATCTGGGAGCCCTCTTCTCAGTGATTTATGGGTTTCTTAATTTAATTACTCATTCGAGGGTGACCGCATATATATTGTATAGGTCTATGGGGAGCCATTGAAACACAATAGAAAGGAATGATCATTTCCTTAATTATTGTTTCCGCCTTTTTAATTATCTCATTGAACAACATGCCCAAGTACATTGGCATTCGGAGATACTGGTTAATTGTATTTGACCAGTTTTGGCAAGAGCGGGAAAATACCGATGAAGCAGACGACAGGTGACATTACAAAGCTGAAAATTAGGAGATATACATATAGGCCTACTCATTCATCTTTATGACGCTAGAGGAAGCGCATATATACACTGCATGTATTGTTCTATCCTCTATAATTAGACATACACTCTTAATTAGGTTACCACTTAGTAATTGTACTGATGGAGTGGTTGGAGTGGCACTGTAGTAAACACCTTTGGTATTCTCATTAAAGGGAAGATGAACGTTTCATCACGATAGGTGCTCATGTTTGTGAGAAAAAACGACGACAAACGTTGATTCTCAAATTACGTTTGAATTTATAATAGGAATACAACGTTCGCGGTCGCCAATCGTAATTTCTTAATGAATACACACGTGCATTTTCCCGTAATCGACACAACGTAGGAATGGAAGTTTATCGATGGTTTATTTCCCCCTTAAATTGCCATTTATGCAAGAAGACTGTTTTCTAAATTTCACTTTAGAATCATACGAAAAACCTGAATGCATATTCACTGTTTTCTCATTACAACGTAATAAGCTATGATATGACCTTCTGACCTCACTGGCGCGACTTTGACACCCCAGGTATAGTTGTACAGTTGTGTTATTGTTTGTGTTGTGTATCTAATTCATTGCAAGCGCTGTGATTTAGTTATACTAATAAGGGCGTATTTATTAAGCTGACAACAAAGAGAGTTAAAGTAGCTTTTTTGCCAACATTACCAACGCTGTACATTTTCTTTAAGGTCGTTAAAATCTTTTGTTAACCAGTTACAAATGACGGCTGATCAGCCAGACTTTATGTCGCTTGTCAGTCTGTCTACGTGTCTCCTTAACTCTATGAAACCACAGATTGTCTGGTTTTTGAGAGGGCAAGTCCCCCTCTTTGATTGCCGTGCATGTAAATAATATCATTTGTATAAGCCCCTGGTTGGTTTTTTTGACAGTGTGCCCCCCGTTGTTTAACCATGTGCTTCCCCTTTGTGACACCCAGATCATCCCCTGTTTCTTCTCACAGAACTGACAACAAACCTTTCCAATGTTGAGCCAAATGAAAGTTTTGGTTTGCTTAAGGCGCGGACCTTTAATAACTGCTTAGGGTCTGATACGACGGCGGTTCAAGGTTCCACGATTGATGTGCTGTTTGGTGAGGACCGTCGTAAAACTCTTCCAAAGGTCCTGTGATTCCACCGACCTCATTTCCTTTTCTTTGTGGTCCTCTTGGTTCCACTTAAGCTGTAATGGCCCACGGCAAGGTCAAACCTATCTGTTTTAATTACAGAGTAATTACAAGAAATGATGAAGGTTGCATTGCGTGGATGCCGATCGCGCTTTGATAACCCACACTGTTTATCAGTAGTAATTATATAACATAAGCAAATAAAAACACAAGAAGTATAGATAACAAATAATACTAAAGGGAAGCCATTGGTAAATATTGGCAAAACTTATTACATGAATATGCTGACGTTCTTTGAATCATGATATACATTAAACAAACACCCATTTCAGTTCTGTGCGGAGTCAAAGTCATGAGGAAAGAGTAAAAATGTATTGTCAATTTTAAAATAAAAAGCAACTTTTAGAAAATGTAAATATCTGTTCGTGTTTAGGCCAGATGATTGGTAACATTACTAACTTCACATCAAGTTAGTTTTCGAGGGAAAATGATAATTTTCAATGTAACCTATAAATTCAATAATCATCAATATATAACCCAACAAGTACTATGAATTACATAACTTATAACTATAGTATTGTCCATTTCAAACCAGCTATTGGCATTAAAAGCCCCATAACATTTTTTGGCAATAGGTAGTTAGGCCTATGTGCATTCATATTCATGGCGATTTATGAATATTCATAGAAACAAATATGGGAATGCTTCTTCTCAATTGGTCCTTTACGTGTCTGAGAAAATGTAATAGAGGGCAGTATTCTTCTCAATGACATCACTTGTTTACAAACGAGCCCCCAAGGTCAAACCAAGGTCAAACCAAGGTCAAACCAAGGTCAAACCAAGACAGGATAAAGTTGTACAGCTAGTGGTCAATGGCAGTTTATGACAGACACCCAAAACAATCTGATATTTTGATATGTCGACATATACATTCGTTTATTTGGGTATTTTAAAGTAGAGGGTTCATATATAATTCAGATATAATTCAGATACTACATCTCAAATATAATAATAATAATAATAATGTGTGGATTTATATAGCGCACGTATCCACCAACTAAGTGGTGCTCAAGGCGCATTATATTATTATCCCTGCTCATAAGGCTCATAAGGCTCATAAATCATTCCTGAAACCATCTCAGCTCCCTGGGGAGTATACAGCTCAATTGCTGCCATTTCTAGCGCATATAGAGCAAACCAACTCTGCCTTCACAGGTACCCATTTAACCCCTGGGTGGAGAGAAGCAATTATGATTAAGTGTCTTGCTCAAGGACACAAGTGTCACGGCCGTGATTCGAACCCACATTCTGTTGCTAACACCAGAACTTGAATCCGGTAATAATATTACTTTGATAAAGGTATATATAAAATATAAGAACTGTACATATAAACATTCCCACTGTTGCATGCCATGAAATCGCCCTGGTACGCTCAAGGTTAAATATCATTTCGTTCTTTTGGAATTTAAAGCCATTTGCGAACTTAACTGAGAGCATCTTTCTCAGGCAGAATATTTCTAAGGATGACACATTCACCAACTATACACCAAGGTCTATGTGATTTTGGTAAATCCAAGAATCTTTATAAACCAAACATATCCGAATGTTTCATGTATTTAGCACCAATGCTTCAGTCCAAAAGGTGAATGATGCATTCTTTCGGATGTTTGATGACGGTATATGCAATATGTATAAGAAGATGGGTTCAGTTTCGCTTCAACTATTTAAAGACTTGTCGTAAATATGATAGGGGGGGGGGGGTAATGGACTGGTGTTTAGTCTCCGGATATATCCAATTAGCCCGCAGGAAAGAGATTTTCTTGTCTTTTCGATCCATGTGGATTATCTATGATGGTTTGTTGAGGACTTTGCCGAGTGCATCTTTGCAGCCTCATCGTGACTATTTTTTCATGACAATGATGTTGCAAGTAAATTAACAATCAGCTCAGCCAATCGGTTCAGTTAATCTGATCTTTTTCGACGGTTTGACGTGAATAAGCGATTACATAGCTCATACAAAATACCGGGGTTTGATTTTGTTTTGGGCATAAGCTAGGCATATAACTGTATATTTTTATGAAATAATATATTGTGGAAAACAACGGAAGGGGCGTTTAATCGTCAACGCTAACCAGCGCTATGCTAGAGACAAACAGCAATTCATGCGCGGAGCAGATAGAGTGTCGTGATCTTTCTGTCATTGTTCCATCATGGAAAAAACAGGATCCTTTATTAAAACATGTCAAGATCCCTGTTTTGAAACACGGATTTACTGAATCCGTGATTGGAGCAAAATATAGCGTAATTTCTGAGTTACTTAAGCCTTCTTGTAACTTCTTCTCAAAAGGGGCAAAGTAACAAAACTACCAAATGGGATTTTTTTTAAATACAGGGCAGTCTATCTCGATTTACTAAAGACGTGATAAATGACTTACAAAGTCAGGTATCTTGCCATACTCACCATAATTCTTACTTGTATAATTCCAGACCTCATAGCTCCAATTCGATCCAACAGTGACAACCTAAAGATATTTCAAAACTTTCTCTATACCAAACCCTAGCTGATACACGTATTTAAATTCAATTCCAATTTTCAATTATTGATTTAATAACTGACAGACAAGCAAATGACCAAGTAAATATTGAAGTGGAATGACGATATAACCTACTTGTAGTTAAAGAAAAAGTACCAGTAGATAGGTTACAACAGAGAAATGTAATTAAGGAAAGCAACTATGTTGCATACTCACTGGAAGATAAGATGTTTATATGAGTTCTTAAACCACCTGGAACCTACGGAGAGTTTGGTTCTTAAACCACCTGGAACCTACGGAGAGTTTGGTTTTCAAGTTTTGGTCAATGCCATTCCAAGGACGTGGATCACAGTATCGGAGAGTGTTCATAGAATACGAATTGCGTGTGAATGGTACGTAGAGAATATTGTGTGATCTACAGTTTGTGGTGTTTGTCATCAACTAAGGTGAAGAAGGGTGAAAAATATGCGAGAAAAATGTTATTAGTTTGAAGTGTGTTAATATCGGACAACGTTAATTTAATGCAGTTTGGTAAAAGGGGTGCTGTATGATCACGTGGTGGTGACAGGGTACAGATCCCAACTGGCTCTTAGTCTGGATGACAACTAGGAGTGAAGTTAGTGGTAAAAGTACGTGCCCACATAATTGCAGTAATTGGAGAATGGGTGATTAGTATTGCGAAAATAATATAAGTTTGGACATACCACCTGTAGAAGTATAAGTTATAGGCTCTCATAATACTTACTCAAGGTTATCTTCTAAGTATAGATTCTGACTTTACAAACGTTCTCCTCTTAGGTCTGAGTAAATCCGGAAATTTCAATTACCGGTGTTTTAACGGTGTTAATCTGTCAGGGATGAGTTCATTTACAATGTTTTAGAAAGACCTGCCTAATTTGATTCAGTTTCGGCGAATTTCGCGAACATTTAATTTCAAACATAAAAGTGGATTATCCATCCCTTGGCTTGTTGATAAAACAATATAGAAACTCAACATTGGATGGGGGTGTGCAAATAGAACCGTTAGTGTAGACATCTTTGGAGGTGGAAAGGGGGAGCCAATTTATCGACTGACTTCAGCGGCAGATATAAAACTGAAATAGGCCTATGGGAGTTTTGCTTAATTGTTTTTCACTGATGTAAATATTTAGGGTGTCACATCTCCCCATCTCCCCACCTCCCATTTCCTCTTTGGCTACGGCCCTGTGTCCACTCGAGTTTTTGTCCACTCAGGTTTTTAGTGATGCTAGAGTGCACATACTTTTCTGTAAGTTGGAACTGGAAGGAACCAGTGGACTTGCTGTGTAAATGTGCTTGCAGACATGGCCCCAGCTCACGCAGTGAGCTCTGAATGAACGAGCCTCGTCAGGGATATAAAAGGAAACATCCCAAACTAGCGTAACACCTACAATGGTTCCTGAGGTAAATTGGTCTAATTTCCTGCCGAAAATTAATCTTTGGAGATGTCTTACCCCATTCCTTCCCCGCACAACATCCCCTTCACCAATTGAACAGGAACACAAGGGGATTCAGGGACGACCTCCGGATATTTTGATTGGATAATCCCGCCAGGATGATGTCATAAGTTATCCCTTAATGATGCCATGTGGTGGCATGGATGTGTCAACGCTCGATACGTGCGTAGCCAAACAGGGGATCGCAAGGATTATCTGTAATCTGAATTGACGCCTGACGGTGAGACTAGTGTCGAATTCTGTTAATCAGAACATTTAACAAGAACCCACCAATAGTGAGTAATCTGCACAGACTTGTCATGTCGTCTCCTAAATTAATTTGGTCTTTTCTGTTGTGATTTCATGCAGTAGGGATCTCTTGATTTCCGCTGAGAGGTGTAAAGCGTGTACGGCAACCATGCCTACATTGAATTATGAATTTGGAGTACCTGTCTCGAGGCAAGTTTGGTATAGGCCTATCTGTCATCAAGAAAAGCATGGCGAGGCACCCCAATATCTATTCTGTATCAACCGAGTATATCAACACGTTTGCTAACTCCAGGCCCTAGGCATTTCCCAATTGGCTTCCTTCATAAACTGTAATCCCATGTTTTGATTTTCTTCATGTAATTTACAAACCAAATGTTTATTCTTCGTAGCACAGACATGGTTCGTCTTTCACGACGCCACCATTGGCTAGGTATACAACAGCTCGATTCAACTTTTCACAGAGATTGAAAGTTTTTAATTCCAACATCGAATTCTGGTCTTATTCTGTATTGTTTTTGTTGTGTCTTTTCAGACAGACGGGAGCAGTCCCGGATCCTTTTCATCCGACAAAATCCATCACTATGGCGACAACTACGACGTCACATCTCCATACGGTAGGTATTACAAGCACTGAACACGATCACATTTTTTTTGTTCCATCCAAGATCGCAGGTAGAGTCAAAATGGCTCTTGCAAGATCTTGTGATTAAAGCCGCGAAGTATGGGTGACACATTGTATCAGCAACAAATCATTATAAATAATAATGGTTTCCATTTTTTAATAACATTCGCTAACAACGTAATAAGTTAAATCTTCTTACAGGGAGGTTGTTTAAGCAAGTTTTGCCAACATTATGTTATACCAAGGGAATAAAAGTTTGTGGTGGGGTCTTTACCACAGGATAATGACTGGTTTTGGACGTGGCCAATGGCGATAAAGGACTGGGGAGAAGGCACGCACAAAATAGGTCATTATCCTGCGGTAAAGACGAAGCGTTAATCTTTTTTAGTTAAAATGAGATCATAAGCTCATTCAAGAATGATTCATAATCGAAATAACCAGTGTTGAAATTGACCCTCAAATATTTCACAATAACGCGGGAGTACGTATAGTCAAATAATTTGTTCAATAACTCTTAAAAATACAAAATGAACCAGCGTCTTTGGATCAGTCGCTAGGTACGGTATTATCGAAGATCATAACTTGATCATAACACGGACACGATCTACCACCAGAGTCCCTCGTCCACAATCACCGTTTATCCGTGTTTTCCAATCGTAATTTCTTCAAGACCCCAAAAGTACGGTGGTGGTGGTTGATGTTAACGTGTATAAATGAATGACTGTATCTATCTAAGTGTGCAACTGTACGATGGGCACTGTAACAGTAGTTACCGTAGATAGAAGTGCCCCAACGGCTTTTTATGTTCGGTCCGTTGCACATTGTAGTCCTCTAGCGGAGAAAATGCACCCTGTTTCCGAAGCTACAAGGGGATTGCATGTGTACACAACCCTTCATACGCTAGAAGTGCTTTCATCCTAGATAACAAAGGAATTGTTATGTCGAATTTACACAAACATAAAAACTGTAAAAAACAAATAACAGTTTTTCGTTGGTTTTTTTTTTCAAAAATGTCAGCACCTATTTTTATGAAACTTTCACAGGTCAGTTTTTTGATATGTTTCTTGAATACTAGAGGGTTGAAATGACCGGACATAACTGAATACCGATGTAATTAATAGTAAAAGCACCAATGCTAAAAAATGATATCAGGCTATAAGAGTTGCTACTGCTTATATTTTCAATCATGCATTACTTCCTATACCGAGCAGCAGGCATCCATAATTTATTAGATTCCTGTGTATGAGACGTATCGGCTTACTGGATGTGACAAGTATTGATTGGGGGTTTATTTAACCCAAAAAATAGAAAAACTCATGCCTCAATGGGAACTTCTGGAAATGCAATCTAAGAATTGCTGTCTGTCACTATTCTACGCCACTCAGATACGCGACAGTTATTTTTGTCAACCTTTATCCGCGGAGACGTGCTCTTGTCATTAAATTAGGAATGATTATTTTCTAAGAAGGGTATCTCTCAGTAAAACCTCGTTTGAAGAAACCCCTGGGGACGAGGCTATATACAAGTTCAAAGGTTACTCCGCGGCTTACTCATTATAGTCACTGTGTCTAGAATGTCTGTGTAGGGTTTATAAGTTGTTTGTGGGCGCAAATCGGGTCACACCATTGATGCTTAGTTGTTGTATCATCCTCAAGAGAATAATTCCAGAAGGTACTGATTCAACTGCATGTTTATCGTCGGGGGAAAAAACCCGTCAATTGGACACCACGGGAGTGTCTAGATTAATTTCCAACCTGATATCTTAAGAAATCAATTTACGGACACAAGGCGGAAGGTATGGGGGTTAGAGAGTGTGGAAGGGATCCTGCCGCAAACGACTCTGAAATCCTCCCCGAATGGGTAACAACATATGGCAACAATTCTCCGTCTGGGCCCGATTGGGATTTTTAACTCTTGTCAAATGTTATCGTTTAAGTTTCGGATTAGGGTATGTTTTTAAAGGATGGTGGACCTTAAAAAGCATTTGCTGTCGGCCTGTTGGGAATAGCTGTCTGGCAATGCTATGGTCTATTATGATTCACATCGCTTGAACTTTTTCATGCTAATTACTTTGGCAACTTGACGAAGCGGTAATTCGGTGGATAAACATATAGATGATGTGACAGATGACATCGCATGTTTAATTATACAGCGCCCTCTACTGAACTGTGACAGGCTAAAGAAGTAGTGCTTTGAGTCATAAAAAGTATCTCTGTCGAGATTTCTTTAGAAAATTCGTTTGTTTGACATTGAGTCTATTTATACAATGGATGTATAAAGAACGAAATATGTGAAGTACAAAATGCAGTCCAGTGATTCCGAAAGAGGGCGCTCCAGATTGAAACAAGAGTCACATCGTTTTGCTCGGGTTGAACCTCCCTCTGTCTAGTGGTGTAAAGGATTCTGTTGCTAATGGTGAGGGATGGATTAGATGATTCAAATATGGAGAAAACGTAGAGGTGTATATATCCCCATGCCCTGGAAGTACGCCCACGCCCTCTCTGTATATTTTGTACACGGAGGTGAAAATGATATCCGGACTGAATGATAATCGCTGTCATCTGTAATAACCAGATTTTCAAATTAAATCATTATTATCTAAAAGTTTACTCAGCGGGATTAGTTGGTACAAATATCAATCATTATTCCACCTGAAATGCTTTCATCTTAGAGAATAACACTTGTTATGTCGAATTTACAAAATGTTTGCCCAGAAACTTTTGAAAACAGTTTTCTCAAAAACGTAAATACATATGGTGGTGAAACTTTCACGGGATAGTTTATGATATATTTACTTTCACGGGATAGTTTATGATATATTTACTTTCACGGGATAGTTTATGATATATTTACTTTCACGGGATAGTTTATGATATATTTACTTTCACGGGATAGTTTATGATATATTTACTTTCACGGGATAGTTTATGATATATTTACTTTCACGGGATAGTTTATGATATATTTACTTTCACGGGATACCGGTAGTTTATGATATATTTACTTTCACGGGATAGTTTATGATATATTTACTTTCACGGGATAGTTTATGATATATTTACTTTCACGGGATAGTTTATGATATATTTACTTTCACGGGATAGTTTATGATATATTTACTTTCACGGGATAGTTTATGATATATTTCTTGAAAATTAGACGGTGGAAATGAACTAACATTTTACCAGTGTTGTACTTTCACTTTAATGACTATAATTCTCTTGTTTTTTCCCTCAGGTTTCCAGTGTACGAACACGTCAAGCTTGGACTGCTTGTCTCTCATTGTTGAGAGTATCACACCTACGAAGGGCAAGGCGATTACGTCACCCAAGAAGGCAACATCTGACGGCATATGTATGTGCTGAAAGTTTGAAATGAAATCAATATGAAAACAATTTGAACAGCAGGACATTTCACGCATCTTTTCTAGGGTCAGGTTTGGAGGAAGTACAGACATTTGTGCTCGATGGCAATAGAAGCGAATTCGACCATACTCCAACTGTATCAGCGTGACATCATAGACAGTAACCTGCCAATTGGTGGCGCCAAACTGTATGTCTGCAACATGATCTGCTGAAAAGAAAAGATGATAATGTATGATAGCCCGTTTGCGTCGTACAGCTGTATTGGCGATCTAATTCTCAGGTGTTGGGTGCCCTCTTGATGGGTACTGAGGGACATGAAAAACTATAGTTATGACTGGATGCTGAACGTTCAAGTGAGCATGTTCGAACTTTCCAAACCATCTTGGTGTTTTCCGTACGCGGGGACTGGAGAGTCATCTATGGAACGTCTGTGTGCTAAAGTAAAGTATTACTATTAGTCAGATGAAATGCCTACATTTTTAAAGAATTGTCTTTAAGAGGCTCGGCAGCCTGTGCATCGTGATATATTACATTAAGAAAATGAATTATTGGAGGTAAAAGACCACTTCAAATGCTGTCAAATGATGAACAATCCAAACACGTCCACTGCAATAGTAATGAGCAATTGAGCATGGAAGTATGCATATAATTTTAGAAGAGTCGCTACACAGCGTGTGGCTACGGTGACGCTTAATGACAAAATACGAAAATGAATATTTCAGGATCGATTCCTTTAAGTTTTACTAATATCCTTACTAATCAAGAGTGGAATCTATGATTCATTGTTATATCACTACTGATTGAAGTTTAATAATTCATTACAGATTTTGCATGGGAGATGTCCATTGAAAGTGCCAAATTACATTTCGCTGTAGATACCTATTTTTTGATTAGGCTTAAAGAAGAAATACAATTTCTAAAAGTTATTTATTCATTTCTGAAGTGAAGATCATTTCTGGAATGACTGGGACGGTATCTCCGATTTCTGGTCTCCGCGCGCGTCACCTCAGACCCACGCGTCAGCATTTTTAATTTTCTTTTTTGTTTTTGTTTGTTTTGCTATGAAACGATGTCCAGTTGCAGCCAAAATTGCTGGATCGATTGAAATTCTGCCGCCCTGTGTTTTAAATGACTCTTTCACATAGGGGTACGAACATTTGCCTGATTTGTGCGGCCTCTCTTAGCCACCATACTTTATGTATGAGAAATTTGGTTTGGTTCCAATAACCGCATACACACGCATCACGTATTTCACTGGTTGGAAAAAAGCGCATCACCGCACCGATTTTGAGCCTACCTATGACCAGAAACCGGATTTTTTTTTTTGGACTAAGGGTTTACAGTTAATTTTACTTTTTGTATACATTTTTACAACCCCCCCTCCCCTCTGCAATTAACACTCCCATTAATAACAAATGTTTTACTTGTGCCAACGTCCACTTGTCAACGCATAATATTCATTGTTTTTATACGTCAGAGGTCATGACCTTAATCACAACATTTCAACTTATGTACCCACCAATGGGGTGTCGGCCTGATCAATAATAGACTTGTCACAGAACTATCAGGCGTTGGAGAGGCCTTATTCAAGTCTGTCAAAACTGTCAGGGAATCCCTTTTCTAACAATCCCGTTCCCATGGTTTAGCTCGTTCCCACTACCAGAGAGCCGTAGATTCGATGATGTTGCTTTCCTGGCGTAGTTATTTTTTTATTTTTTTTAAATTTTGTCCTGTTATCGAACACATTTAAATCTATACATCCTAATTAAGGACCTATATATAAATTATATTCTTCTCGTTGGTGAAACAAACACAGAGAAGTATTTCTGCATGATGATCGTCATTCTGTTTTACAACAATTCAGTTTGCTATCCATTCATATGGATGGACATCCAATAAACAACAAAAATATGCTTTCTATAAATGGCGCCCTCATACAAGTAGGGTCTCCATTATTATCTAAAAGGGTTTTGTTAAAACGTGGTACCTTCACTTTCATTCTGACATTTAAATACGACAGGATAAACAACTTATAATTATTGAAGGGGAAACAGGGCTCGATATTTTATGCCTACTTATTTTTAGTCCTTGGGTGTACTGACCGCTATATACTATCAGTAATCTTGGAAAACATTAACGATCACAGTAATTTAAAATATTTCGTTTTAGTCTTAGTAATATAATTTCCTAAATTAATTTCTGTCATCCGGAGACAGAATTTCCACGTTAGAATTACTACGAAAATCTGACCGCATTTTTACGACAAAATTAGATTAAGCTGAAATAAAATATTTGTTTTGTTTACATATTATGTTGATTGTGATTATAAAATACTGATGCATTTACATTATTTTATCCAAAGTGTATGCTGACTTAAAATCTATTTATATCAATTCGATACAATCCTTATTTTGCCAAGTTCCCAAAACGACAAAACAATGTTAAAATTGTTTTACTGGATCTACAAAGATGTTATCATAGTAAAAACAAAAACAAAAGAAAACGTTAAAACTGTCAATATAAACATACACACTCTTTCGTGCCATGACATCCATAATTCCGACAGAGGGCGCTCCAAAAAGAAGTGTCTCATTGTCTATTATGAAAGTTGTTATATTATAATTAGTTTAGATACACAAACACAAGTCTGTAGGAATTTCATGTTAAGTTATGTTCCTTAGCCCATCCCAGAGCAAACCCTGGTATCTTTAGACTCCAGCGGTGCTGTGTATCAACCAAATTGCCCGGGGAGTCTAAGGAAATATTAATTAAAGGTGGAAATTGCAATGGGAAATCTGTTATTACGGAGTTGATGCCAGTGGGTCGATCAACTTGAGAAAATCCCCCATGTATCAACACAGAAGGCAAGAGTGTGTGGGGAGGGGGTGTCCGTGACTGCAAGATGATGACTAACTACTCGACTCCAGTTGATGCTATGCCAAGGTCAGCCCCAGGCATAGCTGTTGGTATCATCACAAAATAGTCTCTATATAGTTTTACATTTTTGCTTCTTTTCAATAAATGTTTCCCATTAGGCCAAAAAAAAAAAAAAAAAAAAAAATGTCTCCGGTTTCTGGTGTCCGCGCGCGTCGCATCGGACCCGCGCGTCGGCATTTTTAATTTTTACTTTATTTGTTTTGGCTATGAAGCGATGTCCAATTGCAGCCAAAATTGCTGGATCGATTGGAATTCTGCCGTGTTGTGTTTTTAAACGACTTTTTCACATAGGGATATGAACGTTTGCCCGATTTGTGAGGCCTCTCTTAGCCACCATACTTTATATATGTTATATATGGGAAATTTGGCCGAAAAAAGCGCGTCACCGCACCAATTTTGAAGCCGGCCGATGACCAAAAACCGGAGACTTTTTTGGCTTTAGTTAATTGATCGAAAGTTTTTAAAATGTGTAAAGATGATGTTGACAAAATAAATCAAGTTCCCATGAATAGGCTTACTATTTTTTTATTTTTATTTTTTTTTTTAAAAGGGAGGGAATGTTACTGCCGGGGCATTACATATTAAACAAGATGCTATTACCTGAACAAGTTGCATGATTTTTTTAAATCTTTATTTAGGGAAGGTACAACATTGGTATTTAGTAAGTAGATTTAGGCTATATCAACCCTATAGTTTTCAAGAAATATATCAAACAACTAACCTGTGAAAATAATTATCATCAAAGGTGCACACGTTTTTGAGCAAACAACGAATGCATTTTTACGTGTTGTTTCTGCTTTATGTTTTCTCTAAGATTAACCAAAATCACTTCAGACGAAATGATGTGCTCAGGATAAATGACACGTATGTGTCTATACCAACTTTACACCAAGTAAGTTTTAGCTAATTATTCGCTAATTTGATAATTACCAATGTTGTACCTTTCCTTTCTGTCAATTACACTTTGGGTTCCAAAGACCGGGTAAACAATTTGTGATGGAGTTTTTTTATATTAATTAATTATCATTATTGTTATTGGTGGGTGGGGGCACCTTATCACCAGAGGTAGGTGCTCGCGTTGATTACGTCATTTGATTAATTTTATGAAGAAATAAACGTAAAACACGTTTATTTGTTCCTAAAATGATGCTTGGATGAAATCTGATGTACACAAATATTCTCATAATCAGACATAATAATAATAATAATAATAATAATAATAATAATAATAATAATAATAATAATAATAATAATAATAATAATAATAATAATAATAATAATAATAATAATAATAATAAAAGTTGCTAATAATTAAATAAATTAAATGCTTTGTAGCACTTGAATGTACAAACTGTAAATAAATTTTCTTTATTTTTAAGCAAAGTGTATTTATTTGTCGTATCCGTGTAAATGAAAAAAAAATGAAATATGATTGTTTTGAATATTATTCTATTAAAGGAAAAATAACTCATTTGAAATTTGAATTTTCATTTTGTCAATTATTTGTAAGTTTGTGTCATCTGGGGAAAGCTATACTCTACGTGTTGAAAAAGAATAATTTATGGGAGATTTTGTTGACTTAGCATGTCTTCGGCTCTTTTTTCTTTTCAAAAGTGGACCCATGTGATTTTGCTTGTATACAATGTGTCACTTTCTCGTTGAAAGACGATATTTTGAGTAGGCCTATTGAATATTCACCCCAGTGTTAAATAATTGAACAAATGAATGTTTGATCAGTTTACACAAAGCAAAATTCTGAGTGGAGAAACAGATCCGTGATAGACAAAGAAAATCGCAGGAAAAAAAGCAGACGACACCTATTTAAGATGGCGTCTTGTAATTCGAAACAGGAGCAGGGCAGTTAACGCTCGGTAGTTCACTCGCCTTTTCCCCGCTCTCTTTTATAAAAATAAAACCCACCAGGGAATGTGGTTTCTATTACTGTTTTGAATTTTATGACTGTAATTCGCGTGATTTAATTTCTGCAGAAGGAAGAATAGTCCAATTGGGAGTATTTACTGCTTTATTTGTGGTCGAAAACAAATACAATTTTTTTTATGGCGCCGAAGCTCGTTATTCCTGACTGTGTAAGGGCCTAATTCTACACAGGTTACGTAGGATTGCTTTGTCTTACATTTAAAGGGAAGGTACAACATTGGTATTTAGTAAAGTATGTTGATTCCAACCCTCTAGTTTACAAGAAATATGTTATAAAATAAACCTGTGAATGTTTCATCACAAAAGATACTGATTTGTTTAGAAGTCGTTTAAAAATTGTAATATGTTTTTTTCTAGGTAAAACTTGTAGCTTTGCATGGTGAGGATGATAAGTAAGACTAATTGCGGTGACACCATGTGGAATCTCAATTGAGTAGTAATTAGTTCTGAAAAGAACTGGGGGTACAACTCGACGTTTCGATCAGTATGCTCTGATCGTCCTCAGGAGAATGTTTTTTTCTGTTTTTCTGTAAATTCGACAACACAATCTTAATTTCTCAGGATGATTGTACCATCTTGAAACCAAGTACATTTTGAGATAAAAATTCGTTATTTATATATATTGGGTAATTCCCATTGTTGTACCTTCCTTTCAAAGAGGAAAAACAAACCAACAACCGGAAACAGATCAGTAGTAAACAATTCCTACGGCGAGCCTCCATGCTTACTCACTCATGTTTCTGTTGCTATTGTTGCTGCTGCAGCCGTTGTTTGTTGTTTGTTTGTTGCTGTTGTTGCTGCTGTTGAAGTTGTTGTTGCTGGTGGTGGTGCTGTTGTTGCTGCTGTTGTAACTGTTGATGCTGTCGTTGTTGTTGTTGTTGTTGTTGCTGCTGTTGAAGTTGTTGTTGCTGGTGGTGGTGCTGTTGTTGCTGCTGTTGTAACTGTTGATGCTGTCGTCGTTGTTGTTGTTGTTGTTGTTGTTGTTGCTGCTGCTGCAGCGGCTGCTTTTGCTGTTGTTGATGTTGTTACAGCTTTGCTACAAATTTGTTATACATTTCACGTTTTCTCAAAACAATAATAGTAATGTCGGGCATTTTAAAGCGCTCTTAAACAAGGTATCAGAGCGCTGTACATTATTACCCCTGCTCATCAGGCGCATAAATCATTCCAGAAACCATCTCAGCTCCTTGGGGAGTATACAGCTCAATTGCTGCCATTTCGGCGCATATGGGCTAATCAAACACAACAACCAACTCTGCCCTCACAGGTACCCATTTACTCGTGGGTGGAGAGAAGCAATTATGGTAAAGTGTCTTGCTCAAGGACACAAGTACCACGGTCACGGACAGGATTCGAACCCACATTCTGACGAATCAGCCACCAGAACACAAATCCGATGCACTAAACCGCTCGACCAAGGCACTCCAATAACAACATGTCTGACGGAATAGTTTCTCTTGATGTTTAGTTACATCACCAAATCTTCAGTTATTTTGTAACCAGGTTATTACCAAAGGTTTAACCTTCCTAAGCATTACAATGCAGTCAACCACCCACATTGTATACCTTTTGAGTGGAAAATTAACAGGTAATCAAATGAACCAGCCTAGCTCCTTGAAATTGGCCCCTGTTTCCTTACCGTGAGATCACGGTTCCGTGAAAAGTTCCCCTTTGGCCAAGAGAACTCCGTTCGCCTAGGCCTATTATGACTAACCTATGTCTAAACCTGCCTCTCCTTGTTTTGCACTCACGCCTTGTACTGCCGCAGCGAATTAATTCTAACAGTTTTGTTTTCCCGCCAGTCACAAAAATAAATAAATAAATAAATAACTACTGACACTGCGAATATAAAATCTAATTAAAGGTAATATTCCGGTCGTAACTTGTGAAATAAAAAAATCATAATTTCTTCGAGTCTTCGTCCCCGGGAGAATGTAACAGACATTATGGAACCTGGTGGTATGGCGTTTAAGACCACAACAATTCTAGCAGCATTTAACGAGACTCAGTCATACGGATTTGTTCATTTGAGGCTGAACTTACAACGAACTTTCTTGTTTTAAAGGTAAACAAAGGTTAGGATTTCTTTAAATATAAACTTTAAAAAAAGGTAAAGTTTATTAACGATGAAATGTAAGATAATAGGATAGGTAATTCAAAATAATAAATGTTTAACCGGCATTTATATATTCTTTATCCTCTCGTTCGTTTACAATCTGAATTGAATCTCGGACATCAGCAGCCATTATGATACCATCAAGCAAAGGTGAGTGGAATTGGTGAATAGGGGGAGGAAAAAGCGCCGTTGCCCCGCCCAAACATTCCACGGAGTTAATTACTTCGTTTCCTATTAGTTTTGTGGCAATATTTTATTTATGGAAATGCCTAGTTTATTTGAATCAAATTACATATTGAACAACCATCCCGTTAAAGTTTCAGCTTATTAATGATGAAAGGTAAGATAATGATATGTAATTTTAAAAAAACATGAACCAAATGGTCGAAATTGTGTGTAAAATTTACTTAAAGGGACAATATCGTCACTATCAGAGCAGACTTCCAACAGGGCATGGAATGTCCTAGTTTAAGGTGAACACAGTGACTGGAAATTACTGGTTCATTTATGCGCCAGCAACGGTATGACCTTATCATGTGGGGTATTATTTTCAGTCACTGAGTTAATCTAAAACTATAGCACTCCGATTCCATGCCCTGTTGATCGTGACGATACTGTCCCTTTAAGCTTGATAAAGATATCAGTATTCCCTAGGAATAATGTTGTCTCAGGTGCTGCCAAATGAATATCCGTTCGAAATATTAGGAAAGAGTTCTCTTCCCTAAATTCCACTTTATAATGAATAGGCCTAGTCCTACCAAAACTCTGAATTTATAAGAACGACACAGCGTAATATAAGATGTAGACTAACTTTCACGAGTTGACTGTTTAATGATTCAAATAGAGTAAGCATACTTGTAGAAGCAGTTTTGACAACATGACCAACTCTCCCGACGCAAGAATTTCACCAACCTATATATATCGCGGAACCCGCTGCTATATGGGATTCTAGCCGGCCAATTGTCATCGGGCAAGCTCGGTGGTCGAGAGGGAAAGACGTCTGCACTAGTAAGCAGGAGGTCGTGGGTTCGAATCCCGCCTGAGTCGCCTGTGTAGTTTTTCCACAGACAATCGGAAAGCACTGAGTATTCAGTGCTATACACACGTCGGTGCAGGGCAAACTTAAATCAAATGCCCAACTCTGTATATACCAGTAGAAAGACACATTCATATTTTTTTTATAGGCAAACATGAACTTCATACTACTCATACATTCACAATTTATTTTTACAGAAAACACTTTTAAGCAAAAAGTTGTTATCAGGCAATTTGTGTAAATACATGTTGGGTGTTTTCCCTGGAATGAAAAACACTTCAGACAGAATAATTCTAATCGGAAATTTGGTAAGTTTGTTATTACCAATGCTGTTCCTTCAGTACCAGTAATACTGGAAAGATTTAGCGGATTCAGGGATCAAAGAGGGTTGGGGCATGTGTCCCTTTTTTGCCGTGTTCCTTCTTTTTTGCCACCCTGGATCCGCCCCCTTAGAGGTGGTTTTACTTTGGCTGGGAGGGTATAATATTCAGATTTGAAACTGACTTATTAAGATTTCTGTTGCAAGCATACCTGCAATATTTTCAAATGTGTGTCCTGTGCGTTAACAACTGGAATGCAATAACGGCACTCCGGCAAGCAAAGTTAGGCAAGTATTCCAAGCTCGTGAAAAAAAGGCTTCTGGTCGGTCAATTTGCCAAAGGATATAACCAAGTGTCACCGCCATGACGTTGTCCATATTACCCAGTATAATTCGATCAAATAAAACCTGAGATTCCTGATGGGTATTTGATTTTCAATTCTTGGACCGATTTGAAAGCCAAGTGAAAGTGTTTAACCTTCAATGAACGAAAACCTTGCATTTAATTGTTCTCAAGGGAAACTCTTCAAAACAGTAAACTTTAGTCCGACTTTTAACCTTTATGCTAAGGTTTACCCCGAGGAGAAGAGAAATTGAGATTGCTTTTGAGAAAATCTTCGTTAGTGAAAACAAAATTTTCTCTGTGGATTTACACTTTAAACAATAAAACACTTAGATGTTAATTGATTGATTCTCGATGCTTGACCTTTGCATCATTGTACGCTTTTATCTTAAATTAGTCGTGTTCCCCAGAAGTCAGTTTTTTAAGGGATTATTATTTTATTTGTACGATTATTGACGCGCAGTTTAAGGTAGCGTCCATTGTTCGTCATCGTAGCCCTCTGGCGATGAAAAGGTATTTATTATTCGAGTTTGGTATTTCTCGGCGCTATTTTATGGTCTGTATACAGTGGTATCACCAAAGTACTGTCTCTTGAATGATTTAATGAAGTCATTTTAAATACAAACTAGAAATGCATTTGGCTGGATGCCATCTTCTCACCCACCTCTTTCCGAAGGGAGTAGGAGGTGATTTTTAAAAACTTTTTAAAAACTGAATACGGGCCTTTTCCACCATTTTGACAAATTTATAGTGGAAAACTCTTCACCGAGAACATTTAACAATTGAAAATGCATCCAAAAGAAAAACACGAACCACCTTAATACGTAAATGGCGCCCTCATATGTCAGTGCACGGGCGATTGTGTCTGCAATACCTTAAAGAGGGACTCTTAGCCAATATTAATAATTGCTCTTTCCTCATTTTTAGAGAGTTTACATCATTATGAACTAATACAACATAATTTTATTATCTAAACTCACAGTAAAATATTGTAAAAAGTAGATTTCTCAAAACCCCTTTTTGTCTGAAATTCAGACAAACCTGAGGCACAGTGGGGTGCCATGACTGCGAGCGGTCTAGCACATCAGACTTGTGTTCTGATGACTGAGTCATCAGAATGTGGGTTCGAATCCTTGCTGCGACCATGGTACTTGTGTCCTTGAGCAAGACACTTCACTGTACAGTGCTCCTCTTCACCCAGGAGTATAAATGGGTACCTGTGAGGGTAGAGGTTGACATTGTGGTTGAAAAAAGCTTCTGATGCGCTACGGTAGCTTGGGCCTGTATATTCCCCAGGGAGCTGAGAAAGTTTAAGGATTGATATTGGGCCAATGACCAGGGATAATAATGTAAACGCGCCATGTATCCTTTGGCAATTTGGCGCTCTATAAATCCAGTTATTATTATTATTATTATTACAGTGCATGTACGCACACATATTACACGTGAATATGTAAGTTGAAGTAAAACAAATTGCCAACTTATGTCGCCCTTGAAAGCACCCCTTCCGTGGACAAGATCAACCCATAATTTCCAAAAATAATATCGAGAACATCGGTGCTACTTTACGCAATAGGGGTTCGGACATTATTTATGGCATTTATGTTTATGAGGCATATTAAAATTGTTCTCAATCATTTTCTACAATCCGATGCGTGAGATTTACGGCCCCTGCGTCAATGCCCAATGCATGAGATTTGTGCATAGACTATGAAGAGTTTTGCATTATGCTTGAGAGTTTTACGGAATGCGTGAGATCGGGTTTAGTGTGTGAGAGCTTGATAACACTGGTCAACAATTTTTTTAAAGTTGTCTGCTTCGTAGATAAAATGTGCTATTTATAATGGATTTTGATGTGCTGAATTCAAATATGACAATTAAAATTGCTGAGTGGTTACTGTTTCCAAGATATTTAAGTTTTTACATTTTACGTACTATGTATATGGTGTACATAGCAGATTTTTAATCATGAATTGTAAACCTAGGTCTTTTCATGTGTTTATGATTGTTTCTCACGGTACCATATCTTGAAAACTAGAGCCAATCAACAACTTTAAGCATCATTTCCATTCTCAGTGACCCATAATTAGTCAAATTTGACTTCATTTGTTTCGGAAGCACTGGCTGTAGACCAGTGTTATTGGTCCTTGAGTGACACTTAAAGCCTTCAAATGGACAATGAAATAAGAATGTTTTAACTTGAACACATTCTGCACAACTCTGCATCCATGGTGACAACACCTTTTTACTCTTAATTAAACCGCCAATTTGTGGGTGGTTATATACTTTTTGGAGCACTTGTTGGTCTATGCTTATGAAAATTTTACAAGAACTCCATTGTTATTCAATAGAGGGCGCTGTCAAGGTGAAAATGAGACCTCCAACAACAAACCTTTCTGTTCAGAATTATATACCAGTATCAGCAGTCAGATTGCACATGCACAGAGAAATTGTGAAAGTGAAGGGCGGGGCGGGAGTAAAATAAAACTAAATCTAGAGAATCGAGAGAAAAAGCAGACTCATTGTCGTGGAGAATCAGCCGGGTATTCAGCAGAGTCACGTAATCGGCTTGGACTGGTGAAGGGAAAGGGTAAATCGCGGAAAGGCATATTGGACGGAAAACTAAATTAGGCTCGAAGGTCACAACATGCCGGGATTCCACACAGATCTGGAGTGAACATGACTTCAACAGCAGGTGTCTGCAGAGATCATGATTTGACAAAATCAAACAATTTGCCTCAATCTGTTCATGAACAAGAAGGAAATCGAGAAAAAGAATGCGTTTCCTCCTTTGCTTAAACGGAACGTACACCAGTGGCGTAGCCAAAGGGGGGCGGGGCGCAGGGGGCGGCCCCCCACTTGTTGGCAAAATAGTGTCTGTCGGTCAATTGACAAACTAACCATTGAAAATTCTATCACAATAGTTTTTTTTTCATTCTGTTCATGTTTTACAAAATGTTGCCGTCCAGCAAATTTTCGGTAAATTCGGCCTAACAATTCCTCTTTTCTCTATTAAATAACAACTTACAAATAACAACTATACAAAAATAAGTTTTTAGATAATGATTCGTTAATTTGATAATCTGGTAAATACCAGTATTGTATCTTCTCTTTAATGTAAGAGCCCGTATTATTATTAATGGCAGTGGATCTTTGGGGAAACACGTGACTCTTTTTTCGCCATGTATGTTACTAAAAACAAAAATTCTGGTTATCCTGGTTTATTGGCAGTGTGCCCCCCTTCTTTTTGCATTGTGTTCCCCTTTTATACCACCCTGGATCCGTCGATGGAAATGGGCCCCATTCCAACTATCACCATAGTCATAACCGTAATCTGGTGTGTTAAAAGTATAATCATTTTAAAATCCCGTTTGTCAGGGATGATTAATTGTCAGCTGTAAACAATCCTTGAAATGTATATTTGCATTTATGATTCAACTGTTATCTATGAGTATGACAGGAAATTATACATGGTTAACTGACATTTATATATTCTGTAACCTCTCCGTTTTATAATCTGAATTATAATGCCACACAAGCAATGGTAGGTGAAATTGGCGAGTTACAAGAGCGGGAGGAAAGAGCGCCATTGTACCGCCCAAACATTCTCTGGAGTTAATTACTTCGTTTTCTATTGGTATGTGCGGCTTTGACGGCGATATTGGTCACTGTCCTCACTTCGGGAGGATGGTCACTGCTTGACCGAAAGACTTGGTCCATCCCGATCACGCGGTTCTCATAGCGAAGAAGCCTTGTCAGATTGGAGCTTTGCCCGAGAACTGGTATACTATGGTTAACTGCGGTGAAGGGCTCGTTGGCAACGGCAGGAAATTGTTCTTGACACCCTCATTATTTAATTTAGTCCACTAGGGGCTTTGAAATCACAAAAAGACGAGTCACGGGTGACTTTAACAGCGATGACTGATGACTAGGTGTTACGTGGAAAAGGTTATGTTATATTCGTCACTGAGAATAACAGTAAACAGAACGAGCAAAAATAATGTTTGTAATTTAGCTATAGGGATACGTTTCAAAAGAACACAAAAGAGGGCGCTACAAAACACCGCAAAAACCGTGGTGATGGTTAACCCATGGTTAACCGTAACACCAGCGATCTGTGTTCACATAGGGCCATCACATGAGAATCAAAATCACCAACAGCAAGCTCGTGAGCGTCATGAAACCTGTGAAGAAAACACGATGAAGAAAATGTTCCGTTTTGGAAATGGGAGGAAACTCCCAAACAAATTGTTTATGGGGAAAACTCATGTAATCAGGTATAGGGACTGAAAACCCGCTCTTCATGGCAGCTCGGTTCCGAGTGGGATTCTAACCTGGGTTCACTAGTACTCACAATCTGATCCCCATATAAACACCATGGATATTTACACAACTGTTGTGGTTTGAAGGGATTAGTGGTTTATTTCCGCCTCCATAGAAATGGATTGAATTGCTGTGTAGACGATGTGACTTGTTTAAACTTTGTGTGACCTTTAGAGTACCAGGCTGATCTACTGCTGGGCAAAAGTCTATGTATTTGTATGCTGAGTTTGTATATTTTGTACTTTTTCAGAATAAAAGTTGAGATATGATGTTAGGGTCTTATTAAAAATTAATCAAATTAAAACTTTTTATGCTGAAATCTCAAACTATCAGATGTTATTGTTTTTGTCATAGACCAGTATACATGTTGTATAACCTGGCGCTAGTTTGACCTTGGGGCTCTTTAATAAACATGTGATGTCACTGGTCACATTGCCTATTGTGATGTCGTCTAACTTGGCGATCTTCTAACTTGGCGCTATTTTTCGACTTCCGTTCACTACTGTGAGAAAATCTTACTGGTGGATCCACTTGAAACTTGTTTGGTTAAATGTTGGCATCAATTATGAGATAAAACTTGCGATTTTAATATTCCAAAAGGATTTCAAAATCACGAAATTTGGTCTGAAATTCCGAAACGCCGACGTCTGGAAATTAGGCAGAGATTCGGCGGAGTGTAGTCTAACGTGGCGCAAAAGAAGTTCTACTGGGAAATACGTTTAAACATTTACAAAATATTATTCTTTGGAATATGTTCTTCCATCCATTTTAATTAACAAACGTTTATGTCCGAGTCTTCTTTTTCTGGCATTTAAAAAAGGCTTTGCCCAATTTTAAACGTGGATTTGCGAACACTAGTAAAAAGTCTTGATTCCTTAGCATTTTGGTGTAAAAATATTACTTAGGCCTATGGAACCCACGAGGACAAACTGTGCAGTGCGCTATGTTAGATAATGCGCCACGTTACCCAACATCAACAATAATGTAAAACATTGACAAACAAAAATCAATGCAATTAAGGCGAGACCCTAGATCAAACTATATAACCAGAAAAAAGATCAGCCATCACTAAAGATAGCTTCATTGTCTTTGTATTGTGTAGCAAATAATAGCTGGGTTCAACTACATGGCGTTTTGGCAGCAATAATGAAGAAAAACCAAACCTGAGATTCCCGCGATGTAGTCATTCATGAAACTGACTAACCACATTTTATTACCTTACACACAATACTTGACATCACAATAACATTCAGACGGATGGATAATGGTTAATGGATGGTGATTATTCACATGTAGGCCTATGTACAAATATTTTACAACATAACGGTTCATAGAGGGATAGGATAATAGAGAAAAAAAAATACAAATTATGTCTTATAAGAATGGCAAGACGCTTGTTTATTTACCGCATAAAGATATACAAACAAACAAAAGAACATTTTAGTACCCTGTATGTGAAAAATTAAGATGGATAATTGTGTACACTAGACTAACACTAGAGGGCGCTCGTCTCTTTACCAATAAAGCCAGTATACCATTTTGGTAAAATGGTCTGTAAATGTATAAAAACACACACCTGTCCAAGTTTATTTCATTGTGTCGTTAACGAGAAACCTGACAATGCATGCAGATTGTTCGTATTTCATTTCAACGCGAAATTTCTGTCTTCTGATAACATTCATGTTGGAAACTATTTCAGTTATTTGACTGAACTGACAGCACCTGAGACAGAAAGAGTAAGTTTGATGTGATCATTTTATGTTTTCGAGATAACTAATATAGTGTAAAACTATACAGTGTAACAGCTTTAACCAGAGTAGTATTGGTTGGAGACATGAGGTGTACAAAGTTTTTGGACCGACATGGACGGTTGTGTTCTAGGGAAATGGCATTAAATATGCAGTAGAGGATAGTATCCCCCAATCTCCCACCACAAATCGTACCCTTTGAAGGAAATGACTAAATAAAATGCAACCCTTACAATACATACAACACAGTTGTACATTAACGTCATGTCACAACAACATCGCATACGGGTATTAATTGAGTGAATGAACTTGTTCATAGTGTAAAGCGCCCTCTATCATTATCGAGATTTCATCTATTTTGAGCAAATTCCATTTCATACAAATTATCGTATTGAACATGAAAGGCAATTTTATTTTTATTAACCCTGAATACAAAAATGTTTTAATTTCCCCTCAATTTACAGGATTTGTCAATAGTTTTATTTTACGAAGTGACTTTTTAGATCTCACAAACATTTCCAGAAGGGTGTCATTGTGTCACCTCACGATTAATTAACAATTAATTGTCCTGCACAATACAAAACAAATACATTGTGTTATTTCTCACAAAGCAGTATCATATCTTTTGCAGTCAAACTGAGAGGAAGGGAGGATACCCCACTCTTAACATCCCCACTCTTAACATCCCCACTCTTGTCCTTTCGCTTCTGATGGGTCCGTCGACAAATCCCGGATTTTTTCTGTACATTGGGAAGTGCAATCCTACGGGCCCATGCCACGGCCCATGAAGTAGTTGAGAAATTGCTATGCATTTTTGTCGTGTCTGTATATTCGCCCATAAAGTTCGCCCCACTGAAACCACACTCCAGTGAGAGAGAATTGCATCCATGCATACCACACTGGTTTTATGGCAACAAAGGGCGCCCTCAGTTGATAACCCTTTGAAAAAGTAACACATTGGAATTGGTACAGTGCTGCCCCAATTAATCATTTCAGAAATATATGTTGAAATATGTAATGAAATATATATATTCAACTATATGATTCCCAATTTAATATTAGTACGACCGACTTTGTATAATTCTGACCATAAACCAACCATTCAACTATCTTGTAGGTGTAGCACCTATTTCAGTCCTATTTCAGGTATTCGAAATCACTGCTGAAAATTGTCTCCTTTTTCCGAGATGGGTTTACCCCTATTGTTTAACCATCACGGTGATTCTAGTTCCACATCCGATGTTGATTCCCTGTCTCGGTCGTTGGGGGCGGTGGACAGCGAGTACTTGGGTCCATAGTTATTCGGAGTAATGCTCTCTACAATGAGTGACAGATGATCGAGACTGGAGACACGACCATCAGAATCTGAAGGTATGGAGAACACAAGAAAGAGAATGAAACATGAAAGATCATCCAAACTGTAAAAGAGAAAAAGAGGGATCGAGTACACACGCTTTAGAGATTGCTGCGCACGGATGACGCACGAGGTAGTTTCCCATTGTTTTGTGCACAAACATTGTACTGATAAATGTTGGGCTTCCCATACTTGCATTCGCATCAATCTCTCATACTGACTGGATCGTCATGCGCTTACAATGAAGCCACTGTATGCCAGCCACGTTACCACTCCCATAAACCACACCTTGCAATGCTACACAGAAAGAATCATCCACCACATTGTATATTTGCATGCATTCCTTGTGTTTCTGTGTGTATTCATTTTGTGTTTCTTTTGTACGAGAGTGGTAAAATGGCCATTGTGATGGCTTCAATAATTAATAATTAGGCACCAATGGGCTAACCCTCTATCCAGGCCAGTCTGTATAATAGAAATCAGTGGCATCAATCACTTAAGCATGTAAAGAGTGGATTGGAGATAGACTAAATAACATGTCACACTTGTTTAAATTCTGAGCATTCTACGTCAGTACTATATCAAGGATTTTGATGTCAACTAAACTATCCTTATTGGAATATACTTTGATTCCAATTGAAACCCTTTTCTCTCAATGAGGATACCAATAAGCCCCAATCGAGAAACCCTTGGGTAACAATGACACCTTCTGCTTACTTAACCTTTGTCTTTTTGCCTTTCTGTTTATGTTGTATTTTTTAATTTATTGATGAATAAGATTTGAAATGGACCTCTTAGATTGAATACGTAAAACAATCTAAATAAATAATACGTAAAACAACCTAAATAAATAATGGCAGACCTTTGAGACAATAGATGGCGGCAGACTTACCATCCTTTTCCATTGTTCTCAATGTCGAGCGCAACTGCACATGCTCAGAATTACGTAAACAATGGAAAAAGAACTCTAACCTTACACCTATCTGCTGTCACCTATCGTCCTAACGTCTGCCCTTGTTCTACTAACATCTCATCAAAATATTATGGATTTTATGAGTGTGTGCCATGGAAAACAATAATCTTTTGTGTACCAAAGTGTCATATTTAACGCCTTTTTTGGAAAACAAGTAATGTCATGTGTCACACAACATGTAAAATCAAGGGACGCCGAGTCATACATCATTGCACAAACGAAGTCATAATATCCATATGATCATTGTCTCATGCACGTCACATGTATAACCATTTACAAGATTGATTTATATATCAAAATATTTCACAAATTACTTTGGCAGATTAAAAGTGCTTTTACTCCAGCAGCCAATACAATTATCTGGGAAATCTATCGGTTGTAGCGAACTGCAAACAAACAGGGTGTTGCCGTGGGCGATTCGTGCCAGCGCCTTTCTGCGGGGCTGGCCGCGAGACGACCCGCGTGTTTTCACGGGCATTGTGAGGTCAAACTCGGTTATTTTCTTCTCGCTCGCTCGTCGACGGATGATCTGGAGGAGTCTGGAAACTTGCAGTTTAGCACATCAGAAAGATTGAACGAAATAAAGAGCGATATAAGTTTTTCTTCTTGAGAACTATTTCTTCGGTGACATTTAGAGGGTATTAAGTCCGACAAAAATAGTCCGACTACATCATAAAAGCAGAGATGCAAATGGCCAGAAGTTCATGCGAAAACGTGTGATGTTTTTTGTATAGATTATTTAAACAACATTAGTGCACATGTAATTCACAATGTAGTTGGGGGGGGGGGGGGTGGCGGGGGGGGGGTTCAAACTTTCTGATGCCGGATGGTGAGGTTTTCGCGTAACAACAAGTCAAGTTTGGTGGTCCAAGCGTGCAAATTTGAGCATACGTGAGATTTGGGGATCACAGCACTCCTATTAGTCCTAATGCGTGAGATACAGACTTGGTGTCAATGCATTTCCTTACATGTATCTTCGCTCAGTGAATGATTAAAATTTAGTCTTTATAAATACAAACCAGAAATATATCTGGCTGCATTTCATCCTCTCACCCACCTCGTACTCCAAATATAATACCCTTTGCTAATATTGAAACACCTTGCTGGACTTATCATTGCGTATGAGGTGGTTTTCTTCAAGCCATTGTGTTTGAAACAGTTTACAGCGGAAAATGTATCCCTGGCAACCATTAACATTTGAAAATGAATGCATCAAAAAACAAACTCGAGCCAGCGACCTGCTGGAGACAACAATAAAACGAGCATGGTATCCGCTATGTCTCTCAACATGAAATAAAAGGTGGATGGTTTAGTGAAAATAAATGATAACTGCTACCCCGTATGTTATACATCTATAATATCCGACGACTCCAGCCATTGGGTTCACAACCGAAGAGGGCGCCCTAGCTATTCACAGAGTTTGGCACGCTTCCCGTGGGGATCAGACTAGTATTTATTTCTCCCAATACAACTGTGTTCCCTGAAAATTTACTTATCGAGAAAATAGTATGGTATCTCTCTTCATTGGACGGGTCACTGCTTCCTCATGACCCTTACAAACTGCCTCCAGGCTGAACATTGCAACACATGAACAACATGTCAATGGTTTTGGTCAGAATGTTCATGTGCGCACCCTTTGAACCCTATATATGCACAGGCCCATCATATGTTCTCGCACACCAAGTATAAAAAGTTACAATGATTGATAAGACATAAGAAAGAATAATGACGGACCTGCTTCTGCACACTTTGGTTTCCTTCTGGTGTAAATGAAAAGAACCGAGCCAGTACACAATTTTGGTAATGTCTTTAAATGCATCCATAATCAAGATAGTTTCAGCATATAATTGTATTGTTTACGTCAAACTAGTGAAAATGCATTCATATCGTATTCATTCCAACGTGGAAATCCTGTACTTTTTATTTCACAACTTTTACTACAATCATGGGCGGATCCAGAACATTTTTTAGGGGGGGGGGGGCTGAGAATCAAAAACAATTATTTTTCAGTACTACAAAAATTACAATGAAATAATCAAAGGGAGAGAAAAACAAAGCACACGGTGGGAATGGGAGTGCGTTCTCCACTCCCCTCTCTCTCTCTCTCTCTTTTTTTCTCTCTTTTTTGTTTTATTTAAAAAAAAAATTAAACGATTTTAGGGGGGGGGGGTGGGGGCTACAGCCCCCTTAGCCCCCTTGGATCCGCCAATGACAATGATAATTATAATAGATAGAATCTGAGACATAAATAGTCCAAGGGATGTTTGTCATCAACTTTGCAAAGAGTGTTATGTAACACTGTGATAATTTATGTTTTTCGAGATTACCAATAATAAACTCGTTTTTTCTTTTTGATTTAGCGTTTATTAATTATCAGCTATAAAATAACGCCATCATAACTTGGTATGTCAGGGATCCTTTAAAAGGACAATATCGTCACGATCAACAGGGCATGGAATCGGAGTCCTCATTTTAGATTAACTGGATGACTGAAAATAATACCCCACATAATAAGGTCATATTACCGTTGCTTCTGCATAAATGAGCCAGTACTTTTAAAGCCACTGTGTTCACCTTAAACGAGGACACCGATTCCATGCCCTGTTGAAAGTCTGCTCTGATCGTGACGATAGTGTCTCTTTAAACTTATAAGTGGTGTATAGTATCAACAATTCTTAGTAATGTAGTATAACCACTGTGTTAATCTTAAACTAGGACATCGATTCCATGCCCTGTTGAAAGTCTGCTCTGATCGTGACGATAGTGTCTCTTTAAACTTATAAGTGGTGTATAGTATCAACAATTCTTAGTAATGTAGTGTATCATATTTTTTCAGAATAGACAAATTTCCAGTTATTTTTGACAAAGATTTTCTCCACAATAATTCTACTGTGGTGACGCCGCGGGGCAGTTCTCAAATACAAATTGAGTTTTCTGTTGCACTCGGTCGCTATTCCAAAAACAACCATTACAGGAAAGGAACAACGTTGGTAATTTCCAGATTATCAAATTACGAATAAACAGTAACTAGTTCGTAACTCTACTTCGTAGATATCATACTTTGAACAATAGTGTGACGTCATAGAAATAGATTAATCTGTCTGAAGGGTTTTCATTTTAGAGAAAACATGAAATAGTTGTCGACTTAACAAAAGGTTGGCACCCGTCAACTGTTTGAAACAGTGGGGACAGAGGGGGCGTCCTTCCCCCACTTGTTGGCAAAATAGTGTCTGTCGGTAAATTCACAAACTTATTGCTATTCACAAACTTGTCGGTTCATTTGAGTTTTGTGTCGGTAAATTTATCGCCCCAAAATGTTTCCCCCACTCTGAAAATACTGGCTACGCCACGTTGTAGAGTACCGTGGGTGAGCGGTCTAGTGACCTCAAGTTCTGGTGTTGTCAGAATGTGGGTTCGAATCTCGACCTGGCCGGTTGTGGCGCTTGTGCCCTTGAGCAAGACACTTAACCATAATTGCTTCGTCCTGATGGGACGTTAAGCCGTAGGTCCTGTGTACCACAAACCCATAATGACACTTATCGTACAAGAGTAGGGGTTTACCCCGGTGTCTCTGGTAGCTAATTGATGGCCCATTGAAAATCATCTATAGGTGACATGGTTACCATCACTAAATAAAGCTATTATTATTATTATTATTATTATTATTATTATTATTATTATTATTATTATTATTATTATTATTATTATTATTATTATTATTATTATTATTATTATTATTATTATTATTATTATTATTATTATTATTATTATTATTATTATTATTATTATTATTATTATTATTATTATTATTATTATTATTATTATTATTATTATTATTATTATTATTATTATTATTATTATTATTATTATTATTATTATTATTATTATTATTTGAAAAACATAAAACATACAAAACTGGTAACAGTTTTTCGTCGTGTTCTTAAAAACGTGAACATCTATTGTGACACCGATGGTGTTATTTCAACACCAAGCTTAAAAGCCCAGTCACACTTTTTCTTAAAGGTCATTATGTGCATTCATACCAAAAACACTAATGTATAACAAATCCATTTCATTCATTCTGGTTTTATTATCAAAACTCATTGCAGTACATATTTAAAAACTGAATTGCGAGTCGATTTACAAGTTACAAGTAAAAAAGTATAAATACATGAATTTACTGATGATAAAAAACGACTGTATGTACAATAGAAGAATATAGAAAAAACATTCAACCTCTAAGATCTCACACTGGCCAATAAAGGGCAGACGTCTTTGCCAGATGATTATCAACTTGCCAAAATTTCACTCGCCGATGACTTCACCATTATCAGATGTCATCGGTGAACGTAACTTTTTTCATCTACGCACATATCACTCGGTACATAGATAATTACAGTATGGTATACCACACGTTTACCACTATCGGTGTCATACAAAAACAAGCGCCGAATTTGGAGGTGTAAAAACATCGGAAAAAGTCATTTCCGCCGGGACCGTCCTCGTCTAATCCTCGCCCCCGGTGATATTGGGGGAAACTACGGGCCAATAAGCTACTGACTGGGCGGTCAACAAAAATACTCAACACTCCCATGACATACTATACAGGCATACCTTTGTACATCCAAGTAGCATCTGTATATGGTACAACAACGTCAGTGGTGGTATCCTCAAGTCTTTCCCTTGTGGAGAAACGTTGACAACAAATTACAAATCCGTAATTATTGAGAAAGCGATTAAACTCGCTGAGGGGGGTAATAGAACATCCATGGATAATTCTTCTTTTTTTAACGTCGGTGATTGCCCTCAAACCATAAGGATTATGCATTAATGAGTGCCATTTGCCGTGATAATAATCTCCGTTTATTAATAGGTTACTTAATTAAAAGGGAGTGTACCCGGTTACAAAACTACTGAATCAAAATCTGAAAACTTAGTTGATTTGAAGTTGGTGACGGAACCAAACATCATGAGAAATGATTCCGTCTGATGGTCTGACATGCTGTCGTTTTTGAGGAAACGTGAAATGCACGGCCGTGATCTGTTTCCACAGTATAATGCATAGGCCTACACAAACATATGAATGCATTTTTACTATAACATAATATTTCACGTTAATGACACAACCAAATAAGCTGAAACTTTCTCATGTTGGTTTCTCTTAATTTGTGTACCGTCCGGATACGTTTACAAAAGTGTACAGTCTTTATAAGCCTTCACATGACAACGAATTTGGTAATTATCAAAACAGAGGCGAATCAAGGGTAGCAAGAAAAGAGGGCAACTGAAAAAGAAGTATATTTATGAGTAATAGTTAGCCTCCGATGATCCTCTGGGTAGCTGGGGGTGCAAGAAAAGGGGACCACTAATATAACTAATTGTTAGCCTCTGATGGTTCTCTGGGTAGCTATTTGGAGAGGACGAAAAGAGGTCCACTGAAAAAGAAGCGGCTTCAGTCAAATGGTCCCCCCCCCCCCCGATTTTGGAGGAAGAACGTTTCACGTATTGTACAAATCTCCACTGCGAAAACATCCATAGTGGGTAAAAAGGTCAACATACATGTATATAGGACCATTCAGACTACTGGGGGTGGATACATAATTACGTAATGGTATGGTAAAAGTTTTACAATTTATTATTAAAGTAATATGAAGCAATAATGTATATGTTTCCAGCATTGGTCGAATGCGCCGCGGTCGAGCATCGGGACAGTGTACTTTGGCAATGTTTACAGTCGATCGTATAATATGGATCATCTCTCAACAGTAAGGGCAATAGCGTGCGAGAAGGAAGTAATAAAACGCCGTTAGACATTTGCTGTTCCCTTTCCAGAAGGATAGCATTCATGTAGATCCCTTACGAAAAGATCACTGTATAATAATATTTGAATTATACTTGCGTTCCGGCCTGTAGTATAGGCCTACACTGGAAGATGTTAAATTTTGTTCCAAGTGCAAAACCCCGTCTGTATGAATACCAGCGCAGTTTAATTTTCTACCGTAAGTTCTTATAATTATGACAATCCTCCCCAAGGTGGATTCTAAAGAGCAAGATACTTGGTCGGACTGATCCTTGAGGCTGAAGGGATACTGCAGTCATTCCTCCGGGATGGCATACAGGTAAATCATGCCAATGACAACACTTTTCCCAGACACTCAAAGCAATCCGCTCGAATTAGAATTTAAGCCACCGTATCTAGACACCCTTGCTCAGTGGTGGTTATCTCTTGTTACGACGTAGAGGGTAGGACTAGGGAGAATGACCCCTGACCCTGAACTATATCACTTTCCCCGACCAATTATGTCTCTGAATTATTTTGGTAGCTACCAAAATAATCGGGAATTTCGAAGACATCTGAGAAAAAAAACCGAGTAATGAGTTGGGGGGTGGTTGCCGGGGACAATGTCATTACTGTCCCCCGTCATAAATATTTAGGACATGCCCTAAACTTCGTTACCCCATGCTATTGCTCATTTTCAAAACATAAGCATGTTCTGCCTGGCTGATGTTCTCTCGTATTAGAATTATACATTAATATGAATTTTAAAGGAAAATGAATTCAAAAACTAACGTTTTGTTGGAGTACTATTAGCTGTTTGAAAGAATGCTGCTCTCTATTGTCAGATAGACATTTAAATCCATCTGAAATTAAATCTGCCATTATTTCAGACAACTTCAGTTGAAACTTTAACATACGTATCTGTGTAGAGGGTCAAGCGCTTAGTTAACAAGGAGAACTAGCCTCGTTCCTTGTGCATTTCTTGTACGTTCCCTATGTGTTTTCTATTTGTGGTCTGTCTGCATGGAGTAGGAGTAGTAAAATGGCCTCGTAGTGGCTTCACTATTTTGTTAGGCACTAATGAGCTGACCCTCTATTCAGTCATCATATCAGTGCCTGTCACATGGCATCACATGCTTAATTGGACAGTGCCCTCTATCGATCTTCCACTGTCAATTTTGATGACATGTCAACAGACCACCTTTTATTATTTAAATTTTACACAATGCATCATATCCCCAATCTGATGTATTGCCAGTTTGTACATAACCTTTATTATGGAAGTGCAAAATGTGAAATCTGCCAAAATTAATATACATGATACCGACAGAGGGAGCCCTAAATATAAACAAATGTGACGTTACCCTGATACACTAAACACAAGCCTTCCGCTCCTGTCCAATAACACATGAACTTTTGCTCGCACAATTAATTATAAACGGTAAATATTCGAACGTGCTTTGTTTCAAAATGAAATGATAACAGTCTGAGTCCAGGCGGTTAAGAGGTACTATAGGCATCGCCATGCGGGAGATTTTACCTCAGTCCCAGCCCGTCCAATTCAATCTTATAGCTGTTCACACCTACTAATTACATCGATCCAGTGTAGTTAACTATCATGACTACATGCCAGGTTTTACGGAAGCTGTCCAGAAAATATATCCATATTTACAAAGAAAATAACTTAAATCCAAGTGATTATTTCAGGCCTCGAACTCTAGGTCTGTGAATCAGGTGATTACAGCGCAGGATCCCTACGGGGGTGGGGGCATGCACGGGGGAGAGGAAAACAACATAAGGTCAGCGCGTGCTGGACGTCGAACGGGGATCTTCAAATGCCCATTGGATGGTCTGTATATCGGACTCGGTAGAGAAGAGATAAGCATAGTAGAACTAGATTAATACGATACCCAATAATAATAATAATAATAATAATAATAATAATAATAATAATAATAATAATAATAATAATAATAATAATAATAATAATAATAATAATAATAATAATAATAATAATAATAATAATGTAGACTTATATAGCGCACGTATCCACCAAACTGGTGCTCAAGGCGCATTATATCATGCATTTCTCCCATAATATCAAAAGGTGTTTAGTAGCGGCTGGAAGGACAATAAGACTGTTTAGTACATGCGCACCAAAACCATGACGTACATTAGTATACAGGGAATCCGACTTGGAAGATTGTCTGGTGGGGAGAACACTACATAGAACATGTTTTGGCAATCTCGTCAAGACTTTATTAAATTGACCTTCGAATAATTTCAATTATATAGGGGGAAGAGGGTTACTTTACAGTTAATGTTTTAACAAACCTGCCCTAAATCGATCATTTACGAGCGGTTTTATCTAAGGTGTTAGCGTAACGATGACTAACTTGGCTAAGCACTTTTCCAGACGCTTAAGGAATGTGAGGACATAATTGTTGCGGGCTATGCGGCATAACCATGTACCATCGACTGTTTCCAGTCCATGTAGAGATCTATACACATCTCGGAAAGTATTATAAAATGATCAAAATGTTAACTTACATTTTTATTACACTTTACAAGTCCCTTGTTTCGCATTTGTCAGCTGATCTATTGCTTTATTATTGTGAATTTGCGTTCATGTTTATTTCGGAGGGCCTTGACCTATTTTTAGTTGTTTTTATTTAATTTTGTATTAAAGTTTAGGTCCTATATTTACGTCTTATCATACTAAATTGAATAATTTATTAAGTGGGTTCTTGCAACCAAACATTTCTGACATAAAATGGAGGTTTTAAATTTGTTGACAGTAATTCTAACATGGAATGTTAATCTTTTTATTAAGATGTGAATTCATTTGGTAAAAATATGTTTGACTAATTTTACTAAAATGATTGCAACTATAAGTAACTGTCCTAAGGCAGAAATATTACAAGGGATGTTTGATACCATCATCAACTTCACACAAAATAAACTGGTCCCAGGTCTTTATCCTATCAAGGATAAAGACCTGGGCGTACCATTCAAGGGATTTCATTGGATACGTTGTACCGAAGATCCACGTAACGCTTCCAGGCTCGCGAGCCAGCTACCAACAAAGGTCAAAGTTGAATCTCCATGAAACTGAGAGGCCAGTAACTGGCGTCTTTTGCGAGCCTCGAAGCGTGACATCAGATCTTCGGGCTCGTGTCGACCAGACTGGTACCAACAATTAGGCCTAAGTTAATTTTATGGGTTTTATGAGTCAGAATACATTCCCTTTAAAAGGGCAATGTCGTCACGATCAACATGGGACCCTGCTAAATCGGACTGCTAAATTTATAATAACTCAGTGACTGAAAATAATACACACGATCAAGGTCATATTACCATTGCTGCTGCATAAATGAGCCAGTAATTTTCAGTCACCTTGGTCATCTTAAACTCTGATCGTGACGATAATGTCCCTTTAAATGAATATTGTTGTATAGAAATTGCACTTCTGACTCAAAAACGTTTCACAACAAGTTTTTCGGAAAACACAAATAGGCCTAGTGAAACCAAAAACCTTTGAAAAGTCGAGACGCAACATTATTCAGTACACAAGAGAATAAGAAAATGACAAGCTTTTTAACAGCGAGAATATTTCTGAGTGAAAATATGGGGTGAGGTAAAAACTCGAATGGCCGTTGACTTCTGCAAGACCACAGTGCAGCCAACTTGTTGTCTTCCATGCATGACCAAACCGACTGAGGATAGAATGGAAATAGACAGGCCCCTTTTTATGTGTTGTGATTTAACGCTGTGATCGTACATACATACATACAGGACTCTGACTAAGATGCATGGCCGCATGTGTCCATGGGTAAGCTACGATAGTCGCCTGAATTAAAGTGTACAAGTCCTTTAACGGTTATTACCCGATTACAAAACTACTGAATTATAATCTGAAAACTTACTTGGTGATGGTACCAAATATCCTCAGAAGTTATTCCGACATACATGCTGTCATTTGTGAGAATACGTGACCTGTATTACACATTTTCAAATAGATCACAGCCGTGATCTATTTCCACATTAGAATGCATACACAAACATCTAAATGCATTTTCACTATTATTTTCGTTAAATGACACGACGAAAATAGCTGAAACGTTCACAGGTTGGTCTCTCTCTCTCTCTCTCTCTCTCTCTCTCTCTCTCTCTCTCTCTCTCTCTCTCTCTCTCTCTTCTTATCAACTTATGGATACATTTACAAATATTTTACCAAAAATGTACACTGCCTTTAATTTCAACTCCCTTGAAAAAGTATCCCTAATAAGTTTGCACATATAATAATAAATTATCAATGTGTTGTATAATGCCTACTGTGCATACGAACCAATCTACTATGTTCTCACCAGTTAGCTAACGAACCATAATAAATCTAGCACCGTTCTGCTATCGCCGGGCACCTAGGGGAATACGGCGCCAGTAACACAACACCCAATATTGGACAATGTCCATAAATATTTCGCAAGACATTTCTCTGCATATATCGCATAAATCAAAATGTAGTCAGATTGTGGAAAGTGTTGGATTTCTCTCATTAGCTTAGGAGTTAATATATTTTGTTTTGTTTAGTTTCTGAAAATTTTGTTATCGTTTATTATTTTTAAGGGGTGTCATAATGTTTACACACGTTTATGCTGAGCTGTCGTTATGTGAAAAGTATTTAAATACAGTGATTTAAAAACTGTTGATAAAAAAACTCGAAAATTACATTTGAAGCAATATAACGTGTTAGGTTTGATACTGAAATATAAATCGGAATAATGTTGTATGAATGGTGGATGGCATATTTCTGGTCATATGTCGGATTCAAAATTGGTGCGGTGACGCTTTTTCTTTGGTAACCAGTGAAATACGTGATACATGTATACACGCTTATTGGAACCAGACAAAATTCCACAAAGTATGGTGGCTAAGAGAGGTCTGACAAATCGGGTAAACGTTAAAACTTGTAGCTTTGCATGGTGAGGATGATAAGTAAGACTAATTGCGGTGACACCATGTGCATACTGATCGAAACGTCAAGTTGTACCTCCAGTTCTTTTCAGAACTAATTACTACTCAATTGAGATTCCACACGGGTAAACGTTCATACTCCTATGTGAAAAACTCTTTTAAAAACACAGCGCGGCAGAATTCCATTGATCCAGTAAGTTTGGCTGCAATTGGACATCGTTTCATAAAAACTGACTGAGGCGACGCACGCGCAGACCAGACTCTGGAGACTTTTTGGTTGGTCTTGGCGAATTGTAATTTAAACGCTTACTTGGTTTTAAGATGGTAAAGGTACCAAACCAGTGGTAACAAACATCATTCAGTCTGACATGTCATTTTTAAAATGCATGTTGAACCATTCAACATTGATCAGCTAATGATCCATAACCAGCTATCAAGATGAATACAAACTAGAGATTAAGCAAACACTGGGTGTTTACGTTAACTTCAGGTTCAATTAAATGATCATTGATGACGTGACAACCATATTTTTGGAAAATGTCAGAATATTATTATTATAACATTATCAATTTCAGCTTCAGAAGACATATCAATTTTGCGTTAGAGCAAAATGATCTGAATACATTTTCACTGTTTTTTTTGTCATCGACACAACGTAATAGGCCTAAGCCATATTTATATCACAGGATGCCAAAGTATGGATGCCTATACAGACGTATTTACAGACATAACGAAACGTTACAGAGAGGTTATATTTGGTGATTGCCAGATCAACAAATTATAGAATTATTATCTAAATGTTGGTGAGTGGTGTTAAAGAGAAGAAACAACTACATTGGTTATGTTGGTAAAACAGCATCTAAGAGTTTGCTGGTACTCTCTTTAAATCAAGTTATACATTAAACAAATATCTTGTAAAAGTTACGCTTATTGCATTGTTACCAGGAAAATAATGAAAATACACACAGATGTTCGTTTTCATGGAATTTTTAAAAACATCTTCGCAGTATTTGGGGAATTCCACATTATCCATTTAATGTGTAAAAACCCCATTTATTATACCACAACTTGGTCTGATGTCGTCAAGAAACAACTTAGATGAAAAATGACAAAATATGTAAATATAATGAATGATGTTGATACGTGTGGCGGTTATGTTCCCTACAGGGAGTCGGGGGTTACGGAAACCATAGGGGAGGGTTAGCCCGTCAGAATCAGATGGTAACTCATTACTTGTCAACGTTTTATACGCGGCTGTCCGAGCCTTCAATCACGGAATATGACATCTTGCGAGGTATAATGTACTTTGAGAGGCAACGAGGGATCCCAGTGGGCTCAGACGAGAACAACAAACCATTCGCGAAGATTTCCAATGATGAATTACCTGCCCTTTATGTGTCAATATTTATAGATGTTCATACACTGTACTTTCTACAACAAATCTTTTCAAAGAAAACTTTGTTGTGAAGTTAAAGATACATTCTCTGCCTGAATCTGTTTCTGTTTCTGTTTTTTTTTTTTTTTTTTTTTTTGGGGGGGGGGGGTTAAGGCCAATGTATACACTATTGATAATCTCGAAAACATTAGTGATGACAGTTTTACATACCAATTTACTTGGTGTAAAGTTGATGATGGTATCAAATACTCATTGAAATATTTCTGACTTAGTTGCTATCGTTTCATTAGAATGAGTAAAATAATTTCCACATATTTGTTGTCTTCATGTTTAACAGAAATTCTACATTAGAATGATTAAAGACAGTTTTGAATGCACTGTCACTACTTTCTCGTGAATCACACAAAGGAGTAAGCTGAAACCAATGTTGGCTTCTATATACATTGGCCTATATCTTGATGCGTATAAAGTATGGATGCATTTACAGACAATATCACAAGTGTATATACTGGAGTTAATTATGTACATTGCTTTGTTCCTAGAAGATATAGAAAGTAAATCGAACAAAATAATTCACCGGGGCATGACATATATTGAATACACAGGGAGATAAAATCATTATATGTCGAACAATGGCACCAGTGGAAGGTTTAAGAACGCATCAGATTTTGGTATTATTTTTTAATGACTGACTTTAATAAAATTGCCTTTAAAATAGTGAACCGCACAAACTAGACAGATATAACGTTTTGAAAGAGCATTTGTCTTTTGTGAATCAAAATTTGTCTTTTTGAATCAAAATTTCACAAAAATTTCATTTACTCGGTACAATACAGTCAATATATTATCCAGCTTCCCCTGAAAGCTTTTTTCTTTATGATGTACAAACAATTCTTTAGTAAATTTAACCTTATTAGTAAAAATGAATACAAATTTGTGTTTGCCGATCGAGAAAAAATGTGAGTTCATTTTTTAACTGTTTTCTCGTAAAAACGAAACAAAGTAAAAAGCTGAATATTCCATATGTGATCTGTCATGTAGCTTTGTTCACACGAAGGACAAGAGATGAATTATGTTATGTGTTCCTTTTAAGGAAAACATACGATCGGTAAAATTGTATTTTGCTATGTTCACTTTATCTGACAACAAACATATATTGATAAAACAACTATACCTGTGTTCATTATAAAAACGTAACATTTTAGTACTGTTCGTCACTAATGGGGAATTTTGACGTTTCTTAAAAACGATAGTACCTCAGTCAGAAATATTTCAAGTTATGTGTAATACCAGCATCAACTCTTAACATCAGTATTATTTAAACCTGGTAATATTATTTCATTTAAGAATGCCAAGGGTGAGATTGCGCATGAAGATTCAGTACACATTTTGACACAATTAACTTTAGCCAACGCATGAAACCTTATATGCAGTGTGTATGTCAAAAAAATACTTTAACGTGAATTTTTTCTCGGACAGTTTGTATACATGTTATTTTGTTTTAACAAAATTACAATCTAACGTGAATGCCTTACCTTTCGAGTTGTCTTCGCTGTCGTCACAGACATCCTCGGAATTGACCTTCATCAACCGAAATGAACACAGGGATGCGCCGTTGAAATCACCGTGCTGATGGGACAAAAACACGCAAGACAAAGAGTAAAAATGGGAACACAATGGGATCCCCGTTGGATCATCACACATTGTTCACCAGTTATTTATATCTGCTTTGTTGTTTTCACCTAGGTTCTACGTTAAATGTAACGGGATAGGGATAGACCTTGTAATGTTTGTATCATTTTTTGTTTTAACCCTAACCCCTAGGTACTTTGGCTAAGAACCTTCCTGAATCACTAAAATTCAACACCATGCAGTTGCACTACCGCCCAATTAATGTACTTTAATAGCTGAAACTGGGACACCTGGCCCCATGTGAAGTATCCCTGTTTGTGCCATACAGGACTGAGTCCATAAAATACAACCAAACCAGCCGTTGGAGTTTGATGGGTTTTAGAATTGTTATATACTGCTTTTTAATATCAATTGAGGTTAAGTCAAACACATATTTTGCTGATAGGTTTTACTTATGTTTTTAACTGTATTTTACTGTGTACATTTTGTAGAAGTTTATCAATAGTATGTGCCTCCTTTTTTGCATTGTGTCATGTAAAACAAACTCTTTTGGTTAAAACAAATGCAGGATAATCATTTAGAACAATCGTTCTTTACATGTCAACACAACCCGAAATTCTCTCGAAATTGGCAAAAAGGTTTCCCAAACGAATCCCAAAATGTTCAAACATGTTTCAAATATTTCTCCAAAATAAAAATAATAACTTTAACAAATCCGAATGTTTAAAACCAGAAATATTATGCTGGAGTGGGGTAAGATGGGGGTGATGTTTGTGGCGGTCATTAGAAAAGGAAATATTAAATCATAGGGCCTAACCCCCCCCCCCACAATACCCTTTATGGGAAACATTCCTTTAAGAAGAAACCGCCATTCCAAGAAAAGATAATTGACATACTCGCAAATTTACTCATATCTGTCCCAGCATGCAAAGCCTTAAATCGTGATATTCCAAGAAAAATATCAGTTAAACCATGGATAAACTGCGCTTATTGGCTATCAAGGGAACATGAGCACCACAGGTGACACGCTGGCCACATTATGGAGGTGCTTTCTTGGTTCAGATAACCACATTAGCATTACCTCAAACTGTGGTGAGGCTGTGAAACCACGCACGTGTAATCTGAATCACGCAGTCATTGGAATAAGTGTTGCTGTGACCCAATTATGGCGCATTATTTTGTCGTCGAAAATTGGGAGTCAGAGTGGTTTTCACTATTTCCTACCAAAATTGCCATCGAAACCTAATGAGATTAAACTAACGGGGGTTTGTTGAAATACCTGTCTTTATTGTCGTCACTTTACCAATGGTGGAATATGCCCCTCAACAGAGCAATGCATTTTTTTTAAAGTAAAATGTTCCCAGTTTAACTTGATCTCCTGAAAGCAGTGGGGTAACTTGGTTTAGTTCAGTATAGGCAGGCAGGGGGAACCAGTATTTTAAGGGGTTTTTGAGTCAACTTTTTACGGGTCCTTATGTTTTCTTTTATGAGGGGGGAACCCGGGCGAACAGGCCTCGGGAAGAGGGAACATTCTCACTTCCCTTGCCCCACCCACCCCAATAAAATCAAGTTGGTGATGGTATCAGATATCCTATGCAATAATTCTTCATGAGGTGCTCTCTTTTTATAGATATTTCAAGTCACTTTGCACTATTGGTAATATTATGACTAAGCCTATAGTTTTACATCAAACCTATTTGAAATAGGCCTAAGTTAATGACGGTATCAAACATCCCTTGAAATCGTTTTGTCTCAGGCGATACAATTTTCTATCTTAATAGTTGCCCTCCTCCGGAGACGGGACACAAAAATTTAACGTTAGAATGTACGTGAACAATCCGGATGCATTTTCGTTATTTCTCGATAACGACACATCGTTAATAAGCTGGAACGTTTACATGTCGTTTGTTGAATGTTTTGAATGTGTATCTTGATTCAAAGAAAGTAGTAGTTTTGCCAACATTAGGCCTACATGGCGCTTAACCGGGGTCTTGAAAAAATGGCGGGGCCCACGGGCAAATATGGGGGACACAGTGCACAAACGCATACAACAAAGTACAGTAAATTTACAAGCATGGCGAAAAAAGAGGACACATGTCCCCTCCCTTCCCCTCTTCCAACTGGGTCCGCAAATGAACATTATCAATAGTGTATATATAATGTTTTGAATGGTTTTAATCATACATCTTTATCTGTCTTCACCACCCCCCCCCCCCCCCATTTGCTGAAATCGTACCGATGGGTACCGTGCATATAACGGTCAAACCAACCGACTGGACCAACAAAAACACCGCGGAATTCGGATCACTTAAATGAGTGGTGTCCTTTACCGACACCCCCGCGGGCAGTATACTCGCAGCACGGCAAAGCAGTTACCAACTTAATATCACACCCCTTGGGAACTCCAGTAAGTTTTGTGGGTTTATAGATCTCTGAATAATTCTATTTAGCAACATCAGCTGTGCAAATGTACACGGTATAGTGTCATTTTACTACCAAACCGACGCCGGCGCGCTTTCACTTTTACCGGAAACTATTATAACTTCAACGAGCAATGCTATTGGCGCACTTCAATTATATTGACTTGATGAATTCGCCAGTCATTTCTATTATTTGTTGTCTGTTTTAAAGACTAATGTAGGGGTTGTACTAGAGTCAACAATTCCACAGTAGTGCAGAGAGTAATTTACTACCCCCCCCCAAAAAAAAAGAAGAAAAAAGAAAAAAAAGGAGGGTCTATTTTTCATTACTTATCAACCTTTCTTTGCGTTCTGAACTGAATGCATAATATCAACAACTTGCAACTATGCAGCATTAAAAGATACGGATGACTAGAATGACAACCCCATCCCCCATTATTTAAGTACTGGGGCCTACTCTGTTCAACTATACCGGTACAATACTGTTTTTTCAAAACATAACTGATCATAATTGATTTGATTTTGCCCTTTAATATACCGACGTAATGACGGACTATATACTCACACTGTTAAAAAATTGTTGTTTATTTACGGTAAGTTATTTTGTCAATTGGCATAACGGAGACTTCTTTATTATACAGCAGATTCTTTGTTATACAGCAGATTCTTTGTTATACAGCAGATTCTTTATTATACAGCAGATTCATTATTATACAGCAGATTCTTTATTATACAGCAGATTCTTTATTATACAGCAGATTCTTTATTATACAGCAGATTCTTTGTTATACAGCAGAATTTTCCCTTGTGCATCAACAACAGACCTTCTGTAACTTTACAGAGAATAGGAACGTATACCATTTATAAACGGCACATTTCTGTATAGGCCTATTCACAGGAAAATCTGAAAACAGAAATTTCTGCTGTAAATATTTTGATTGTTTTCAACAGAAAAACTACTGTGAACTCACACAATTTTTTACAGTGCAGTAAAGCTTGATATAGTACAAATCTCTCCAAGATGTTATTGTGTCCGAGGTGTTGTCTTTTTTCGGAAAAGTATTTATTGCTGTTCGCATAAATTATACGAAATAAGTATTCTAAAGTTTACGTTATAATAAAGACATACAAATTGTTCACAAATCTTTCAATAACATTGCTCCAATTTATATTTCTGAACTGCTTAAAGTCTACACTCCATCACGCAATTTGCGCTCCAGCAACATGTCACTCCTAAAGGAACCAACTTCAAAACGGAACTGGGGTGATAGGTCGTTTTCTGTCGCAGCTCCGAGACTCTGGAATCATCTTCCAACTAAACTCAAATCTTGTCATAGTATAACCAGATTTAAGTCGATGCTTAAAACTCATCTTATGTCACAACTCTTCAAAGATGATGTATATTTGTAATTGCATTGTAGGTACATGTATCTCGGTACATAATTTAATTTTTTCCCCTATGCTATCATTGTATATTGTTTGTATTCATGTTTTTTCTTTGTTTCCGCGCCTTGAGCGCCCAGCAGGGTGGATATGTGCGCGCTATAAATCTTTATTATTATTATTATTATACAATTGGATTGTATGTTCATTATTTCTCATTAACGAGACAGAATATTAAGTTGAGACTTTCACAATTTGGTTAAATGGATTTCTTGATTCAAAGGGAGTAAACATAACCAATGTAGAACCTTCCCTTTAAAATACTTCACGACAAACCCTGTTTGTATGTTACACCTCCAAGGTCCAGTCTTTTAAATTTCCGGTGAACGACGAATGCTTTACTTCTTAAATTAAGAAGAGAGGGGTCTAACCATATATGGTTTATAATGTTGACATGAATTTGAAAAGATCTTGAGCCCTGGTCAAAACTCTCATACTAAAAAAGATCAACACTTTATTACATCAAATAAAGCACATGATGTGAAGGTCAGCGCTTTGTAATAGATGTGACTAAAACCACCGCTGAAGCAAAAGAACCACGACAGTCAATAACATTATAAAATGTTAAACTAGAGGGGCATGACGGGAAATTAACGACAGTCGATACGAAGGGCGAAGATGTAATGATCGGAGTAAAGCGACGACAGATGACGGACACGACTCCCCATACAATTGAATATCTGTTTCGAAAGTGACAATGAATAATGTTCTCTGAGTCTCTGAAGTATGAAGAGAATGGGCTAAGAACGAGAAATGAAAGATATTTTGTCAAAATTCAGAGAACTCCCTCCCCCAAAACAAACAAACAAACACCCCCCCCCCAAAAAAAAATAAATAAAATATAAAAAAAATGAAAATTTTTGAAGGGAGCAAGGGTTACTCCAAAATGGAACAGAAGAAACTATTTCGAAGGTTTATATACTTAGTTTGAAGATGGTAATTGTATTAAACATCGTGACAAGTTATTCAGTCTGTCGATTTGCCATTTTTGAATCATGAAATGTACGAAGAATGTAACATTTCTGAAATTGATCATGAGCTGATGATACTGTGTTCAAAATGTTCTCGAAGCTGAAATTTTCCATTTCTGTATACATACCATTCTTGGGCAATAAAGTATGGATACATTTACATACAATTCGTGTAAATCTGTGAACAGAAGGTGGCAAATTAGCCAAATCGGGGGAACGGAGTGCAGGCCGAAATAAATCTTCAACTTTTGTACAAAACCGTCTGTGCTCCCACAGGATCGTTGGTCTTATGCGGGTAATATGCAAACACGTATGTTGTCTATTCGTGGGTTTTGAGGGACATCATGCATAAAACTCTCAACACCACCGCGCAATTACTACAACTTGCCATAAAGAATTCCCCAACTGGGAGACCAGAAATCGCAGATATTATCACCCCCAAAGAATCAGTCAATTAATTAATTTCCAGCAGAGTACGAAAGTGTACCGATGGAGGAGGAAGAACTCCAAGATTAAAGTGGCGGACAGCCATGAATCTTGTGAAATAAAAACCTACGCTGAGTACCAAGAGCGTGTCGAATTTTGGCCAAATAATCGACCGAATTTATGGTCAATATGGCATTCTGTCAAATGGCATTACGCGTATGGTTAACATCAATTTGCTCAATTTTATATCGTCCGGGTGACTCTGGTCAGAAGTATTTAGTCGCATGGTGATTCTCAATATTATTACATCGGTTTCAATTGAAGCAGGGCCTATTTTACACCTCGATGGTTAGATGCCCCTTTTCGATTTCCCCTTTTCGATTTTTCACTTGAGTAACTTGTGTAGTTTTTATACGCAAAGGCCTCTACTTTATTGGTATTCTCGGAAAAAACACAGATTTACGTGAAAATGTAACACTTTTTGTGAAAGTGATGATGGTATCAAACATTCCTTAACATATTTCTGTCTTAGTTACTATCAGTTTAGTAAATTTATCAAATTATGGATTGTATAGGCCTACTGGCTGGTACACCGTTGAAAGCATTGTATAAGCCTACTGGCTGGTACACCATTGAAAGCATGTATAAGCCTACTGGCTGGTACACCGTTGAAAGCATTGTATAAGCCTACTGGCTAGTACACCATTGAAAGCATTGTATAAGCCTACTGGCTGGTACACCGTTGAAATCATTGTATAGGCCTACTGGCTGGTACACCGTTGAAATCATTGTATAAGCCTACTGGCTGGTACACCATTGAAAGCATTGTATAAGCCTACTGGCTGGTACACCATTGAAAGCATGTATAAGCCTACTGGCTGGTACACCATTGAAATCATTGTATAAGCCTACTGGCTGGTACACCATTGAAATCATTGTATAAGCCTACTGGCTGGTACACCGTTGAAATCATTGTATAAGCCTACTGGCTGGTACACCGTTGAAATCATTGTATAAGCCTACTGGCTGGTACACCGTTGAAATCATTGTATAAGCGTACTGGCTGGTACACCGTTGAAATAATTGTATAAGCCTACTGGCTGGTACACCGTTGAAAGCATTGTATAAGCCTACTGGCTCACGTGGTACACCGTTGAAATAATTGTATAAGCCTACTGGCTGGTACACCGTTGAAATCATTGTATAAGCCTACTGGCTGGTACACCATTGAAATCATTGTATAAGCCTACTGGCTGGTACACCGTTGAAATCATTGTATAAGCCTACTGGCTGGTACACCGTTGAAATCATTGTATAAGCCTACTGGCTGGTACACCGTTGAAATCATTGTATAAGCCTACTGGCTGGTACACCATTGAAATCATTGTATACGCCTACTGGCTGGTACACCGTTGAAATAATTGTATAAGCCTACTGGCTGGTACACCGTTGAAATCATTGTATAAGCCTACTGGCTGGTACACCGTTGAAATCATTGTATAAGCCTACTGGCTGGTACACCGTTGAAATCATTGTATAAGCCTACTGGCTGGTACACCTTTGAAATCATTGTATAAGCCTACTGGCTGGTACACCATTGAAATCATTGTATAAGCCTACTGGCTGGTACACCGTTGAAATCAATGTATAAGCCTACTGGCTGGTACACCGTTGAAATCATTGTATAAGCCTACTGGCTGGTACACCGTTGAAATCATTGTATAAGCCTACTGGCTGGTACACCATTGAAATCATTGTATAAGCCTACTGGCTGGTACACCGTTGAAATCATTGTATAAGCCTACTGGCTGGTACACCGTTGAAATCATTGTATAAGCCTACTGGCTGGTACACCATTGAAATCATTGTATAAGCCTACTGGCTGGTACACCATTGAAAGCATAATAAAGCCTACTGGCTGGTACACCATTGAAATCATTGTATAAGCCTACTGGCTGGTACACCGTTGAAATCATTGTATAAGCCTACTGGCTGGTACACCGTTGAAATCATTGTATAAGCCTACTGGCTGGTACACCGTTGAAAGCATAATAAAGCCTACTGGCTGGTACACCGTTGAAATCATTGTATAAGCCTACTGGCTGGTACACAGTTGAAATAATTGTATAAGCCTACTGGCTGATACACCATTGAAAGCATTGTATAAGCCTACTGGCTGGTACACCGTTGAAATCATTGTATAAGCCTACTGGCTGGTACACCATTGAAAGCATAATAAAGCCTACTGGCTGGTACACTATTGAAGGCATTGTATAAGCCTACTGGCTGGTACACCGTTGAAATCATTGTATAAGGCTACTGGCTGGTACACCATTGAAATCATTGTATAAGCCTACTGGCTGGTACACCATTGAAATCATTGTATAAGCCTACTGGCTGGTACACCATTGAAATCATTGTATAAGCCTACTGGCTGGTACACCATTGAAATCATTGTATAAGCCTACTGGCTGGTACACCATTGAAATCATTGTATAAGCCTACTGGCTGGTACACCATTGAAATCATTGTATAAGCCTACTGGCTGGTACACCATTGAAATCATTGTATAAGCCTACTGGCTGGTACACCGTTGAAATCATTGTATAAGCCTACTGGCTGGTACACCGTTGAAATAATTGTATAAGCCTACTGGCTGGTACACCATTGAAATCATTGTATAAGCCTACTGGCTGGTACACCTTTGAAAGCTTGCTTAGTTTTAACATAGTTATGCTAACCAAACATTCTAAGAACCTATTCCATCAGATAGAACTATGTTGTCATTTTCGAGACACCGTGAATAAACTCAAATCTGAAATGGTCCACCGACCACATTAGATTAATGATAACAAATTATCAGATTGCATTTTCACTATTTTTTTCTTATAAAGTATGTATATTTTTCCATACATTTTTTACCAACAGTAAACAGCCTGCATGATGATTCCCATCTGAAATCATTGTATAAGCCTACTGGCTGGTACACCGTTGAAATCATTGTATAAGCCTACTGGCTGGTACACTATTGAAATCATTGTATAAGCCTACTGGCTGGTACACCGTTGAAAGCATAATAAAGCCTACTGGCTGGTACACCGTTGAAATCATTGTATAAGCCTACTGGCTGGTACACAGTTGAAATAATTGTATAAGCCTACTGGCTGATACACCATTGAAAGCATTGTATAAGCCTACTGGCTGGTACACCGTTGAAATCATTGTATAAGCCTATTGGCTGGTACACCATTGAAAGCATAATAAAGCCTACTGGCTGGTACACTATTGAAAGCATTGTATAAGCCTACTGGCTGGTACACCGTTGAAATCATTGTATAAGGCTACTGGCTGGTACACCATTGAAATCATTGTATAAGCCTACTGGCTGGTACACCGTTGAAAGCATTGTATAAGCCTACTGGCTGGTACACCGTTGAAATCATTGTATAAGCCTACTGGCTGGTACACCGTTGAAATCATTGTATAAGCCTACTGGCTGGTACACCATTGAAATCATTGTATAAGCCTACTGGCTGGTACACCATTGAAATAATAATAAAGCCTACTGGCTGGTACACTATTGAAATCATTGTATAAGCCTACTGGCTGGTACACCGTTGAAATCATTGTATAAGCCTACTGGCTGGTACACCATTGAAATCATTGTATAAGCCTACTGGCTGGTACACCATTGAAATCATTGTATAAGCCTACTGGCTGGTACACCATTGAAATCATTGTATAAGCCTACTGGCTGGTACACCATTGAAATCATTATATAAGCCTACTGGCTGGTACACCATTGAAATCATTGTATAAGCCTACTGGCTGGTACACCATTGAAAGCTTACTTAGTTTTAACATAGTGATGCTAACCAAACATTCTAAGAACCTATTCCATCTGATAGACCTATGTTGTCATTTTCGAGATACCGTGAATAAACTCAAATCTGAAAAGGACCATCGACCAAATTATCAGATTGCATTTTCACTATTTTTTCTTATAAAGTATGTATATTTTTCCATACATTTTTTACCAACAGTAAACAGCCTGCATTATTCCCATTCTGAACTGTACTTTCACGAAAGTGGCAACATTTATCAGCTTGGTAAATGTAAATGCATCCATTCTTAAAAAGAATCTAGAGATGTGTACAGAAACCTGTGAAAGTTTCAGCTTAGTCCGTTGTGTTGTTATCCGGGAAAATATTAAAACATGCATTTAGATTTATGCATTCTTATGTGGAAATGGAACACTGCCTTGATCAATAATTTTAAATTTGTTATATAGGTCTACATTTCACGTTTTCTCAAAAATGAAAGGATGCCAGATGGAAATATTTCTATGGATATTCGGTACCATCACCAACTTCACATCAAGTAGGTTTTCAGATTATAATTCAGTTAGTTTTGTAATCGGGTAATAACCGTTAAAGAACTCGCATAATCCCTTGAGAGAGCACGTTAAGGCGACTATCTTATCTTATCCATGGTCTCATAAAGACAATTGACCTGTTTCACGCCGCGGCCATCTTGGTCAGATTCCCTGTATACATGTACGATGATAGCGCTGATTCACAAAAGGGGCCAGCCTATTTTCATTCCAGCCTCGGTTTGGTCACTTGGAATCGTATGCATGGAAGATGACCAAAGTTGTATAAACTATCTTCAAAATGTCAATAAATTTGTTGGTTGATGGTTTAAAAGTTAGTCTTGGATGAAAGAAGCATGGAACGGATACAGAATAATAGCTGTGGTACTGATACTCCGTGACTTGGCACATATGGCCTAAACAAATATATCTAAATTCGGACCACCGGGTGATCGTCTTTCCCACATTATGACTGTGAGTGTCTACAGTGCCTGAGTTTGGGATCAATTGAGGATAGACATATGTGATTCATCTATACTGTAATGAAAATAAATGATGTGTATTTAAAAAAATGTTCTTTTCAATTGAAGCCACTAAACACTATTGGTAATCTCGAAAAACACAAATGAGTTTTTTTTATGAACCCTATGTACTTAGTTTAATGTTGATGATAGTATAAAACATCCCTTGAAATATTTCTGTCATGGGTGCTATCATTTTAGCCTGATTATAATGACAGTTTACATATAAATGAGAAAATAGTAAAAATGCAATCAGATTGTTTGTATTCATTGTAATGTGGAAATGGATCTTCAGCTGATGATCCATGTCAGATTTTAATTTCTCTTTTTTCTCAAAAATGTTGGCAAAACTGCTTGAACGAGAATGGTTACTTTCTTTGAATCGAGATAGGCCTATACAAACAACATGTGAACGGTTTCAGCTCAATGCGGAGTGTATGAGCAATTTGCGTATTTGTTCGTGTCTTCTATGAAATGAAAACACTCCAAACAAAATAATATGTCATTATATTTGTTACCTTTACGGATTTCACATCAAAATTGCATTCTGATAATAATGTGATTATTTTGTAATCAGGTATGTAGTTACCAATATTATCCCTTCCCAGTAATACTTTAAAAAATTATGATGTTTAAGAATTCGGCCAGCGACAACTATTTGTAAGATTAAATAAAGTGTTAAATTTATGTTAAATATATATGAATATAACTATATGTTAATATTAAATTCAATAGCTTCAAACTTCTATGAGTTATATCTAATGTATAAAGATTTGTCGCTGCTTGACTCAGTACGGTACTTAATAAACACTGCAATGGGTTCTTTGTCCAAAACAAGGTCGAAACACAATTGGCAAGGAATTGTGGATCACACAGGAAGGTCCACCAATCGATCGAGCCATATTCATTTCTCAATTCATTATTTTCTCAATCATTATCTTGGTAATAAAACTGCCGAATGAGTAGACCGTTGTTTATTGATGGATTCATGCTGGCTGATAGAAGTAGACACGGCTTAGTAAGAAATATATGAAATGGGGGATAACAGACCATCTGGGGGGGGGGGGGGGGGGGTTATTTAAGCCTGGACTTTACATGTTTAGCCTTAGTTTTCGCAAACATTCCTCTACAGAGAAGTATAACTCTTGCAATATTAGCAAGGTGCGCTGTCAATGGCGTGTTTTTGCCAGGACTTAGGATTGGGACAGGGATTATCCATGCAGTGCATATCGTCTCTTAAATCCAACACGGAAGAATACAGAGATCCAAATAGCCTTATTTCAATCATTTCTATCAAAATACTTGATGTGAAGTTGGTAAAGTACCAATGATACTGAAATATTATCTCTGTCAAAGTCCACTCATTTTAAGAGAACAAAACAAACAAAATATGTGCACATTTATACAAGTTTTTTTCCGAACAAAAAGTGTGAATGCTTTTCAACACTTTTCCCAGGAATGACTAATGGTTTTTCTCTCCCCGTCAGACGCTATCATTTTCACTCATCTTTTGCTTTCTTCTTTCACTCGTCTTTTGCTTTCTTCTTTCACTCATCTTTTGCTTTCTTCTTTTACTCATCTTTTGCTTTCTTCTTTCACTTATCTTTTGCTTTCTTCTATGATCTTTTGCTTTCTTTTTTTACTCATCTTTTGCTTTCTTCTTTCACTCATCTTTTGCTTTCTTTCTTTTACTCATCTTTTGCTTTCTTCTTTTACTCATATTTTGCTTTCTTCTTTCACTCATCTTTTGCTTTCTTTCTTTTACTCATCTTTTGCTTTCTTCTTTTACTCATCTTTTGCTTTCTTTCTTTTACTCATCTTTTGCTTTCTTCTTTTACTCATCTTTTGCTTTCTTTCTTTTACTCATCTTTTGCTTTCTTCTTTCACTCATCTTTTGCTTTCTTCTTTTACTCATCTTTTGCTTTCTTCTCTCATCTTTTGCTTTCTTCTTTCACTCATCTTTTGCTTTCTTTCTTTTACTCATCTTTTGCTTTCTTTCTTTTACTCATCTTTTGCTTTCTTTCTTTTACTCATCTTTTGCTTTCTTCTTTTACTCATCTTTTGCTTTCTTCTTTTACTCATCTTTTGCTTTCTTCTTTCACTCATCTTTTGCTTTCTTCTTTTACTCATCTTTTGCTTTCTTTCTTTCAAACTCCTGCTCTCCCTGCACACCTACCTTCATCTATCCACGTTTAACCCCTCCTTTGTCTGGTCCCAGGCCTAGTACATGCTTCTTGTACCCCATCTTTTGTGTCCCTTTCACACCTGACTAACTCCGCCCACTCTTGCGTTTAAGTTTGTGGACATCGTCCATTTTGCCTTTGAGAAAGAACCCGCAGTGCTAGGTTCGAAACGTAAGGCCAATAACTACTATTTTGCACTTTTCACCAAAACGTTTAATATTGAGAATGACGAACAGAGAGCTAGTGAACATAATGTTTATTTTGCAACCATTGTTTCTGTCAAGTGAGCATCTATCGGTGCAGACAAAGAAACCCATAAAAATTCAAATATTGACAAAGAAATGATTAAGTGAGATCACTGAATAAGGGGAAAAAGACACAGGCTATCAATTAAATGAAGAAAGTTTCCTCTTAACAATAAATGGAGCAGAGTGTTTAATTGTGGGCACAATAGGCCTATGTTGCCAACTATAGTAATTAGTATAGGCCTATATTGTATTTATGCTCATAGATGGCCGCCCATACAAAATACATCTCAATGTTTACAAACAAAAGAGATGTCTATATACACAAATAAATACAAAGATGTGTAAAATCCACTATAGGCCATTCGTATTCTCGTAAAAAAGAAAAATGATGACAGTTTTACATGAAACATTCTTGGTGTTAAGTTGATGATATCAAATATCCTTCGATATATTTCATTCTCATGTGTTATTGTTATTGTAAAATAATTTCCAACATGAATTTCTGTCATTTGAAGACAGAATTTCCATGTTCGAATGAAGTACGAACAATATGAAAACATTTTTACAATTTTCTCGAAGTTAACGACGCGATGAAATAAGCTAGATCCTTCTAAGGTTGGTTTTTATATAGGCCTACATGCATATCTTGATTCCTAAAAAGCATGGATGCATTTACACACATTTACCAAAAGTGTACTCTGGAATGAACAAATAAATTATCTAAAAAGCTTACATGGTTCTAAACATCCTTCAGCCCTTTGACATGTTGTCATTTCTGAGAAAACATGGATCACAAATCTAAAATGGATCAACGGCTGGTGATCTATTTCTACATTAGAATTCATACAATAACAACGCAACTAGAACGAACTGAAACTGTCCTAAGTTGGTCTCGGTACATATTCGTATTGATGCATTTATAGACATGTTCCCAATGGTATACAGTAGCATTAACAATGATCAGAAGAGACGAACGTGAAAATAAACATTGGAAGGAAGGTGGAGGAATGCAAAAAGACGGACAGACAGATTGCAAAGATTTTGACATACGGCTCTCATGTCGCCGCGCATGCATGCTCTGCACGCATCACGCGCCATCGCCACCGTCCCACCGCGCCGTCGCATTTAGTGACGGCCTACTTTTACTGGGTTCCCTACCGTGATTTGACTCGACACTCCCCGTAGCTGATTGTGATTTCATTCGCCACGTGAAGACATTCTTTCCGGTCATCACTGCACTTGATAGTCTACGCACTTTTGACGGGTGGCTAACCGACTGTAATGCGTTTACAATCTGGCCTACTGGTTAGGTTTTCTTTTTTCTTCTTCTTCTTGTTTGATGGATAGGATTGAAGTATGGTTATCACATTAAGATTGTTGATAATAAATCCTTGTTTGCATCAAATAGCACAAGAATTGCATAATTTAAACGACTTACAGTATTTATAGGTGCATTACCTTTGTACAAAGGATTCAGAGAAGGATTTGAAGCTTTCTATGGATGAAGTACAGTCGAAGTAAGATTGCTCTCAGAACCAACAATTATTACAACTAAGAGTTTGTTTACATGGTGTTACCGCAAACCTCCTACTGCAACTAAACCTATACCCAGCACAGACTGGGCGTCAAATGTACTCTCCCATGGTGTGCATAATTATTGGGAGAGTGAGTTGCCAAATATAAAAACCACTTGTGTAGTTTTAACAGTTTTTGCAGTGTAAAACCAAGGTAAAACATAGATATGCCTTGAGCTGTCGCGTCGTGAAAATACACAAAACCTCCATATATACTACTCAAAACAATTTAGGGAACAAAACAATTCAGGGAACACCGGATTTACTGCAAGAGGTGGTCACACCCGTTATTTGAGGGGATTTTCATTTGCAACCCCCTCTCTCTTCCAGTAGTCATGTCATGAAATGTGTAATCACTACATGCATCCTTTATCATCTGTTTCATTATGCAGTTGTTTCTCATCAATTCTGTGAAACATTGTGTTTATCAATTGTGATTATTCCGGTGTTCCCTAAATTGTTTTGTTCCCTAAATTGTTTTGAGTAGTATATAATACCGTAACTTACATTTAATTTAACTGAAATCAATAAGATAATTGATATCAAATTGTGGGTAAGAGATAGATAGGCCTACATATTATCCAAGAAAACGAGGGACATATTTTATAGGTGCTTGAATTTTGGAAAGGGTGGTATGAAATAATTTGTCCAAGCAACTAAATATTATACGCAAACCCTATAGTGCTTTTGGGATCTGCAAAATGCACTCGCTCTTGCATTGATTTTTCTCAGCTGAAACGTTCCCAGGTTGGTTACTTAACACATTTCTTGAATATCAGGAGGTATGAACACATATTAAGAACTTTTACCTGAGGTAAAACCTGTTAGCTTTTGACAAGCCCCCCCCCCCCACCACCACCAGAAACCGCTACCGCTAGGGGACATTATAGGTTAGTTGGTGAGAGAGAGCTCCAATCTTAAGGTAACAGGTTCGAGTCCCGCTTCAGTCAACCTTTCTTTGTTTACTTCAGGAATTGAAAATATACATCATACTTGAATAGACGAACCCTGTGATAAGAAAACTACCCTTTCATAAAAAAAACATCAGATAAAATGTTTTGAAAATATGCGAATATTTTCTGAAGAGAATCAAAATTAATATGGAATTATAAAACGCCCTGAATGGTCATTTGTATTTAATTAGATTCGAAGGGGCATTTTATGTTTTCGTATTTTCTTTCTATCTGATTCGCATTTTTACTGTTCGTTTTTCAAATTCATACAAAACAGGAATTTTTTTACAGACAGGTCTATGCTAAATTGTTACCGGTATTTCTCCCAACGGCCCAAAATCTCTCGCTCGAATCCAGGAAAATTAACCATGCACGTAATTTTGATAAATACCCCGCTAATAACTGCCTCCCAATCTCCCGTGATGAGCATTCCAATCCGCTCAGCGTGATTTACTTACCGAGTTGAGCCGGGACTCCACGGAGGGTAGCATCGCTCCATCACTGCCGCGGCCCGCCGGTCCGTGGTGAATCAACGGTGAGGACTCGGCCTCGTGAAGCATCATCTGTAATCGCTCTATGTACTGGATGGCACTCCGCAGAATGGTCACTTTGGGCATTCTCTGCTCGGGATTTGTACAAGTTCTCCTTTTCAGGATCTCGAAGGCAGCGTTGACTTTGGTGAGGCGTCGCCTCTCGCGATCCGTGGCGGCTCGCCTCTTGTCGAATATGTTGGTTTTTCTCTTGCAAGCTTTACATGCCCAGATCAAACACTGTCGCTCTCCTATCGATAAAGAAATGTTGTATGTAATGTCAAAGATGGTAATGTATATCACTCGAGTCGCACGACTGCACTCAAGAGAAAAAAATCCATTATGGACAGTAGTCGGGAGAATTTGTAAATTGCATTGCGGTAGTATTTAAACCAGAACATTCCTGTTAAATTTTATTTCGAATTCTTGTGTGTATATTATGATATATGGACCAATAATAAGGTAATAGATCAAATACTGAAGAATTTGGCATATTCTCTGTATGTAATGGTAACATTTCACTATACGCAGGTATACGAGGGAATACCGAAATGTGCGTATATATAAAAATCGACCTGTGGCATTACCAACTCAAGATGTCATCACGAGTCTGAGAGAATGATAAACATAATTTTTATGTACAATTTCAGAAGGCAAATACAGCAACCTATTGTGGAATACAGTTAGCCATACAATAATGTCAAATACACACAATTATTGTGAACCCTGTTACCGGTATACATTGAACAATTCTTATCTGAAAAAGGAAGCATTCACCAAGGATGCATTCTTCCTTCCTCCATGCTTGAACATAGTATTTTAAATGAACATATCATATGGTCAATAGTTTTTACATCATTTTAGTTATGGGAAATATTAATTCAATTATAGTAAATAATGGGAATTAGAAATGTTATGAATCAATCATACCTGCATGGTGATTATGTTCGTGGCCTGGCGCCAGAACGTGAGGATAATGCCCCGTCCCGTGCTCGTCGCTGTTGTGGTTGAATTTCCCATTCACAAAACCTCCCACTAACCCCCTTTCCTCGAGCCCCATGTCGCGATGAGGGTCCAAATTCTCGCGAGAGTTCGGCCGGTAAATCCCCGGTGAGGCATCCTCGGCGAAGCAGTGATACTCCGGCGGGGAGTCACCGTACGTATACGACTGGAGGCACACCGACGCATGTTGGTCCCCGGTGTAGCCGGGCGTACTCCCCATCGTAGCCAACATCAAGAACGCGCGCGATGACGGAGAAAGGTGTCAGCGGAGGTAACACCATAAGAACACCGAATCTTGGAGAGAGATGTTGTACGAGATATCCACGAACTGTGTTGAGAAGCTGATATGCGAAGGACATTTAAAGGCTGTGGTTTTAATTCGTCGCAGTGTTGTCGGTAAGCTTCTTCGAGTGGGACTGACGTAGTTGAGTACATGGTTACCCATGTTGAAATACCACCACTCAAATCCCACGGGCCTACTTAGCCCCGGTATGCGGCAGAATACTACTATTACTATTACGAACAGGCCGGGTACCAAGATATTACCCTCGGGATAGCACACATCCGAGCATGCGCAGATGTCGACGGAATACATCCGCGGGCTTTTTTCTGTCAACTTTTGCGGACGATGAAAGATAGTGGATCAAGTTCATTCCACGCTGAAGATCTTGCTTCGTTGGTGTCCAGAATCGGGGGAAAACAAAAATTAGGCCCGGTTCAATGTACGTGCCGTTGTTTACTACTGATGACACCTTTTCCTGGTTATTTATTGACTTTAATTAACATAAATATGTTTTCTTCAAACACAGGATAAACCCTACTGTTATTACCGGTATCTCAACCAATATAACCGCGTTATTATCTAAACACTTATTTGCTGTGAATTTGATGATATCAAAATACAACTACGAGAAATTCTGTCAGAACGTAAATTGATCTTAAATTAAGACATGGGTTAGAGCCAATTCATGTAACTAATTAATACAACCTTTGTCGAAGGGAATATATAATATATATATACCGTACCATACCATACCATAAACATTTTTCCCGTTATGGGTGTGAGCAATTTATATTTCCACTTTTCTCACAATGGTGTGTGTCCTTCATCTGAAACTTTTACATTCAAGATATTTTTCTGTATATGTTTCTTAAACGGAAAGAGTATACAACATTGGTAATGTTGGCAGACATGTCTTTACGAGTATGCTTACTCTGTTTTTTTTTGTTTTTTTTTGTTCCAAATTCGAACTGAAATTATTTCACTTTTCTTTAAAGGGATAGCACCTCAGACAAAACTATTTCCATCAGGGAAGGTTGATACCATCATCAGTTTTACACCAAGTAAGTTTCATATTATATATACGTCGACAGTTTTGTTATTTTGTAATTAACAATCCTTTACTTTACTACTCGTGAAGTATAATTATACAGGTCTATGAAGACATTGTAACCTATATTTCGTTGCTTTGACGATGCAGAATCTTGCTTTATCACACACAAATAGTTCTGCATGCTTCTCTTTTTCTTGTACAAGGGAGATAAATCACTCTCAAAATAATTGACCAAGGCTATATTTAATTCGATTCAAATTATTATTCATTAGAATTCTTAAATGGAAATTTACCCGTGATTCAGTATATATCAACTCGTCGCAGTCAACAACCACATCGAGACATGTTTGCTGTCTGATTCAACCCCTTTAGAAAGATATAAAAAAAATATATATATATATATATATATATATATAAAAAACCTACGTGAGAGATAGAGAACCCCAACGGTGGAATCAGTCTTTGTTCTCTTGGTCCAAAGTGTTGGGGCATATTTCATCGTATGGGGCGAGGGAAGAAGTTGAGCCGTTAGATTTAAGGCAGAAATCCGTAGAGCCTAGAAAAACTTCCGCTGGCCGAATCTGGGTTCCGCCGAGGCAGTTGTTGTTGTTTTGTTTCCGTTTTTCGACAGCGTTACCGTTAATCTTATCATCTTTTCAAAACTGCTGTGTGAGACATACACAATACAGAGAGTCTTTAAACACTGTCCCTGAAAAACAATGTACCTATTTTTGAAAAATTATTGTAATTTTTTAAAATAGAAATATAAAGCCCGATTTAAACTTTCGTCAGGCTTTGGAAGGGGAAAAGGCAATAACGTAAACTTGGTTCCATTTTGTTGATTCTAAGTTTAAAAAATAAAATGAACATTGACGGCATATACTTTGTGACGGTGTGATTGAGAAGCATTGCATGCATTTGATTTAAAAAAAAATCTTGGAACAGACTCGTTTGTCTCAACATCCAGTTGAAAATAACAACGAATTAGATTTGGCAGTACACAAAAATACATTTTTTTGCAGAATTGTCATCACCAAAGAAAGATGTTACGGTGAACGGTAAGTGACAAGAATACATACAGCTTTTGCCAGCCAAAGCTAGATAGAGGGCGCTCTGTATGTGAGTGTGATGTCATAATGGGTCCTCCACATAAACGCAAGTATCCTCAATACAAAGACAGATTCATTTTTATAGTAAAACAGAACAAAATCTTTTGTTTGAGTGCAAAGAAAACAAAGACAATATTATTGATGGGATTATAAGCTATGAAGGACCTTCGGATTACCTTACCAGTCCTCCACCAATTGATCTATACAGCCCTATAGTTACTGTCTCCACAATCGTATGTTGAATGATAGAGAGCGTTGGTTGTTGGTAGTTCAATTATTTTGTTTTTGTTCGCTCAAACAAAAATGATGTAAACATTTTAAGATATCGGTTAGTGGCAACTCTTTAAAGTTGGACTTAACTTTTAAAGAGTGTTCAGTTATTAACATATGTTAATTTAACACTTTTTAAAGTTAAATTTAACTTGTCAGTGAGTTGTCAGTGACCGAACTCTTATAGGATTGGTGTAACACAGTTTTCAGAGCGTAATTCATTACATGTGTAATTGTTTGATTTAAATGTGATTTGAAGTTTTATCTGAAACAGGTTTGCACGATTCTGGAAACATCATTTTGAACAACTCAATTTCAAGTGAATTCAAAACGTTTCACACGGGTCAATCAATAGGACAGTCTTCTTTTCGCGGCACAGCATGCAGGTACAACCGTACAATTTGAATTTCGACGTACACAAGTGTTGTCCATCGACGTTCATCTGCAATTTTAGCCTCAATCTCTAAAAATGAGATACAGTGGTCAGGACGTTTGATAGGATCACCAACTTTAAAACTATAGGCCTCCAAACGCTTTCAGGTAAACCTGAAAAAGACAAAAAATATACTAAGTGTAGGGAAACAGCCCTTATAGGAAGCATCTACCATACAACTTAAAGAAATACAGTACACACTTCGGGTAAAATATGTGTAAATGCATCCATATAAAAATCAAGAGATGTAATTATCTAACAACCAACCATGGTGAACGTTTCAGCATTTCATAGTGTGGTTAACGGGAACTAGGCTAGTAAAAATGAATACATTCTCACGTAAAATTTCGTTGAAAATAAGGTATAGCCTATTATAATTTGACTATAATTATAGAATATTTTAAGGGATGTTTGATACCATACATTTTTTGTTAAAACTTTCTTAAAAAGACAAATGTTTTACCTTATTGTTTTAAACAAAAAAGACGAAACATTAAGCATTCAATTCAGTGAATAGTTTCGTTGTCTTAAATTAATAAAATGACAATAATGCATCTGAGTTGCATAGATCATACTAAAATGCCAACATGTCTATGTATACAAGTCAAACTTTCCTCTTGAAAAATTTACTGAGGTGTTTTATGAATCAGACAAGACTTAGAACGCGCACTAATTGTTTCTTTGAAGAAAATATTGTGATATAAATAAGGTTCGTTGCACTCAGACATGTCAAAATATTTTATTTTTGTCATTATTTTCTTCAAACCTACACCACAAAATGTGCTTTGTTTTCCCACCTTAAGATGTCACGAAGATTAATTGTTTATCGGTTGCGGGTTCGGGTTCACTCGTACTGTTGGTAAGCGCGTCGAATTGGCTGGAGAAGATGGCGACAATCCATCACTTCTGCCACAGTCTGGTATGCGCTGGGGTTTATTGAAATCCCGTGCAGTGTTCAACGGAAGCCGTAACGGCGGAGTTCAGGCGTCAAACAATGACAGCTACTGTGTGCTGTGCGTGGATCAACGGATCTGTGATGACGTTTCGCAGCACATAGTGTATACGTAAATCTTTGTCATGATCACGGTAAATGGCAAATCAATACCGAGGTAAAATAAGACAGAAACATGATCACTAATAAATCCACTTTACACTTTGGGTAATCTAAAAAAAAACCTAACTGACCATAACAAATTTACTTCTATCCGAGTGGGCTATAATTTTAGTAAAATAAGTCATTGAAATCCCGTAGTGTTCAACGGAAACTGTTACGGTGGAGTTCAAATCTAGCTCGAGTAAATTTGGCACGGTACGGAAAAACGGTAATACCGCGACGCAGCTGCGGTAGGTTGCAGGGAGCCATTGTTACTCAACATACACTTTGTACGTAACACTTTTCCGGACCCTTTTCTCGACTTTTTTTTTTAAAAACAAGATAAAATTTTCAATGAAGTTAATGGGAAAAAGGGATGTTCCCTTTGTACGGGAAACACGGTGGTATGTACAGACACTCACAGTGATGGTAAAATAGTTTTCTAGGTTTTTTCTAAGACGTTGACACTAAAACGTTCAAAATACGTGCTCAAATGAAATATCGAAGGAATAAAATTAATCATCCATGGAGGCGACTATGAAAAGCTACAATAAATCTCACTCCATAGTGTTACAATTGCCCATATAACTTGTTATATAACCTTAAATCCACCATGTGTGTTTTGTATTAATCTACCACGTGTTTCCACTGATCCCTCATTAGGTAGTGGTAAGCAACTATGCTGTGGCCGAAATCGGGATAGCTCGTTCCACTGCGTGAGGTGTACGCTGATGTTGTAGCTCTCTGGCCATTCGATCCAGCACGCCTATGAGGTGGTTCCCAGCTTTTCATGGACCCTAAAATCCTGCAAGATCCATAAATCCAGTAAGCTCAAGGTGAAATAGGCCGTGGCCTACTAGATTGAGTCATGCTTTTGCCGTTACTAGTACCAGAGCATTTACAACGCTTGGGGTATACCATTATTGCACTTGCGGTCCAGCAGTCCAGCGTGAAGCCATAACAGCGTGTGGTCCTAGGCCTTCCCAACAATGGTCCCTGAAGCTTTATGGTTCTAGATGTTCTCTAATGTAATCTGAGGCATATAATTATTTAAACATACTACAACTAAAACTGAACTTTCCTTTATCCTATTCTTTAAGCTTACAAGCTACAGTGCTGTAAGCGCTTTAAATCAAGCCTTTTATTCCAGAAATATATAATAAGTATCCTTATGATAGGAATTTTAAGAGTTACAGAGATTTGATGCAAATATATAGCACAATTGTTGAACAAGTGGTGAAAATATTGAGAAATAATAATTGCATTGGATATTTCCCCCTCTTAAATTATAATATATCCCCATCCCCCGAGATTTGAGCCCCTGTGTCTGTCTGGCGTCAACTCATTAGGTCAGTCCATTTTCATTAAGGAAACCAACTTCAACTATTATTATGCGTTTCAGGCGAACGGGGAAGACGGAATCTTGCAAGTACTTGGTAATGGGTCTAGAGAGGATGTTTTGGCAACTGCTCTGCTCCTCCGGAAACAAAGAGGTGATGTAACCGTTAATTTGAAGTTGGAGTTACCGTTAAACATTTTTCTTGAGTCAATAAAAAAAATAATAAAGTCAATATTAAACGGTGAAATATATTGGATATAAGACTATAATGTAAACAAGCGAACGTTTTTTTAAAAACAACATCTTGATGTGTGTTTTGTTCGTCAGATAAAACAAGTCTTGATGGAATATGTGAATTCATTCGACGGATGGAAACACAACATATTCAGTCACGCAATATAAGTTTGCGTGTTCTTTCAAATCAATTCGCATCTGTTTCGGGAGGAGGGGTTGGACAATTAAGGCCCACAAAACATCGGGTTCACAAGCTATTTTTCACATTTTATTGAAATGTATAATCGTTACAGAAACTTGGGTGTTAATACATCCCTAATTATGTCAACTTTATTCTTCCATGGCCAATTCAACTGCCACATATCTGTACAGTAGAGTACTTTTTGCAGGTACACTCACTGGCCATAAGTCACTATTGCAACATTGAAATTCACACCAAAGTTCAGTTTGGAGAACTGTGTTACAATAATTTATTTTATTTTATTTACACTACTTAAGACTTCTTGAAATTGGCTTTGTTTTGAAGTCAATGTTCTTTTTTACTGTTCTTGCTATGTAGGCCTAATACACGATCGATGAAATCGGATTAAATGATCATCTCACTGACCTGTTAATGTAAAGTGCTATTTTGAGCATGTTGCAATACTTTTGGCCAGTGAGTGTAGATAAACTGCCATTTTGTTGTTGTTGTTATATCGTTTTATTCAGTTAAGAATATAATGTGTATAATAAGTACACAGCGTATCAAATTGAGCAACCACTCATAACTAGAATTATTACATATTAAAAACAATGCCTTTAGGTTATTACCTATAGAATTGTTACCAGTATATACTTATGCCTATGGATTTATTGCAAGCTGTATAATGCTTTAACAATATAATTGATGCTCATCATATTGATGAGTACACCTGAGGTAGGGTTGCAACCTATAGCCAGCCACCGACAATGCTGAAGATGAGTCTTATCATTTGCTGGTTGATTGCATAGTTTGCAAATGCACGCATTTGGCCTATAACAGTTTGTCGTACTGCAGAGTAGATGGTGAAGACCATTGCTATACCACATGCCTAGATTTGAATTTTGAATTTTGAATTTTGGATAAGAGAGGCTCACCAATCTGGCAAACCTTCATGTGAAAAAGTCGTTTAAAACACAGCGCGGCAGAATTCCAATCGATCCTGCAATTTTGGCTGAATTGATTGGACAATGTTTCATAGCAACAACAAAAATAATATATAATAATAATAAATAAATAATAACATAATGCCGACGCGCGCGTCTGAGGCGACACGCGCGGAGACTAGAAACTGGTTACGTTTTTTTGCCCAAGGTATAGAATTTGTTAACTCGGAAATAACCATAGGCCTAAGGTAAAAAGTAATTCGAAACGTACTTGTATTAGCTGATGTTGGTTCATGTATCAATGTTAATTTTAAGAAAAATGAAGTTCTCAATTCAAATTTAGGAGAAGAGCACCCTCTTGTAAATTCTACATTAACCCTCCTACTTCTGGTACCTTTTTCATACAAGTTGATCCACCATTTGAAACCATTCGCTTTTGTGGTTTTGAATGGTGAAATAACTGTGTACAGTATTGATTCCCCCAAATGGTTTTGAATGGTAGGTCAGCTAATTACAAAACCTTGTTTGGATACTTCTAAGTGGTGAATCAATGGACCCTCTATGCATTTGAATGGATTTGAATGGTAGTAAAGCTTGCTACCAACACTGTTCAAATGGTATCACCATGTGTGTACAAAACCAATGGGCATTTTGGTAAGTGGACATTTTGAATGGTTTCAAATGTTCAAACAGTAGGAGGGTTTAGTACGAAAATCTAAATGCATTTTCACTATTTTCTTGTAAAGGCAAAAAATAAAGTATCCGGTTTCTGGTCATTGGTCGGCTTCAAAATCGGTGCGGTGACGCGTTTTTTTTCCCGGCAATAATGCATCTGAGTTGCATAGATCATACTAAAATGCCAACATGTCTATGTATACAAGTCAAACTTTCCTCTTGAAAAATTTACTGAGGTGTTTTATGAATCAGACAAGACTTAGAACGCGCACTAATTGTTTCTTTGAAGAAAATATTGTGATATAAATAAGGTTCGTTGCACTCAGACATGTCAAAATATTTTATTTTTGTCATTATTTTCTTCAAACCTACACCACAAAATGTGCTTTGTTTTCCCACCTTAAGATGTCACGAAGATTAATTGTTTATCGGTTGCGGGTTCGGGTTCACTCGTACTGTTGGTAAGCGCGTCGAATTGGCTGGAGAAGATGGCGACAATCCATCACTTCTGCCACAGTCTGGTATGCGCTGGGGTTTATTGAAATCCCGTGCAGTGTTCAACGGAAGCCGTAACGGCGGAGTTCAGGCGTCAAACAATGACAGCTACTGTGTGCTGTGCGTGGATCAACGGATCTGTGATGACGTTTCGCAGCACATAGTGTATACGTAAATCTTTGTCATGATCACGGTAAATGGCAAATCAATACCGAGGTAAAATAAGACAGAAACATGATCACTAATAAATCCACTTTACACTTTGGGTAATCTAAAAAAAAACCTAACTGACCATAACAAATTTACTTCTATCCGAGTGGGCTATAATTTTAGTAAAATAAGTCATTGAAATCCCGTAGTGTTCAACGGAAACTGTTACGGTGGAGTTCAAATCTAGCTCGAGTAAATTTGGCACGGTACGGAAAAACGGTAATACCGCGACGCAGCTGCGGTAGGTTGCAGGGAGCCATTGTTACTCAACATACACTTTGTACGTAACACTTTTCCGGACCCTTTTCTCGACTTTTTTTTTTAAAAACAAGATAAAATTTTCAATGAAGTTAATGGGAAAAAGGGATGTTCCCTTTGTACGGGAAACACGGTGGTATGTACAGACACTCACAGTGATGGTAAAATAGTTTTCTAGGTTTTTTCTAAGACGTTGACACTAAAACGTTCAAAATACGTGCTCAAATGAAATATCGAAGGAATAAAATTAATCATCCATGGAGGCGACTATGAAAAGCTACAATAAATCTCACTCCATAGTGTTACAATTGCCCATATAACTTGTTATATAACCTTAAATCCACCATGTGTGTTTTGTATTAATCTACCACGTGTTTCCACTGATCCCTCATTAGGTAGTGGTAAGCAACTATGCTGTGGCCGAAATCGGGATAGCTCGTTCCACTGCGTGAGGTGTACGCTGATGTTGTAGCTCTCTGGCCATTCGATCCAGCACGCCTATGAGGTGGTTCCCAGCTTTTCATGGACCCTAAAATCCTGCAAGATCCATAAATCCAGTAAGCTCAAGGTGAAATAGGCCGTGGCCTACTAGATTGAGTCATGCTTTTGCCGTTACTAGTACCAGAGCATTTACAACGCTTGGGGTATACCATTATTGCACTTGCGGTCCAGCAGTCCAGCGTGAAGCCATAACAGCGTGTGGTCCTAGGCCTTCCCAACAATGGTCCCTGAAGCTTTATGGTTCTAGATGTTCTCTAATGTAATCTGAGGCATATAATTATTTAAACATACTACAACTAAAACTGAACTTTCCTTTATCCTATTCTTTAAGCTTACAAGCTACAGTGCTGTAAGCGCTTTAAATCAAGCCTTTTATTCCAGAAATATATAATAAGTATCCTTATGATAGGAATTTTAAGAGTTACAGAGATTTGATGCAAATATATAGCACAATTGTTGAACAAGTGGTGAAAATATTGAGAAATAATAATTGCATTGGATATTTCCCCCTCTTAAATTATAATATATCCCCATCCCCCGAGATTTGAGCCCCTGTGTCTGTCTGGCGTCAACTCATTAGGTCAGTCCATTTTCATTAAGGGGAAACCAACTTCAACTATTATTATGCGTTTCAGGCGAACGGGGAAGACGGAATCTTGCAAGTACTTGGTAATGGGTCTAGAGAGGATGTTTTGGCAACTGCTCTGCTCCTCCGGAAACAAAGAGGTGATGTAACCGTTAATTTGAAGTTGGAGTTACCGTTAAACATTTTTCTTGAGTCAATAAAAAAAATAATAAAGTCAATATTAAACGGTGAAATATATTGGATATAAGACTATAATGTAAACAAGCGAACGTTTTTTTAAAAACAACATCTTGATGTGTGTTTTGTTCGTCAGATAAAACAAGTCTTGATGGAATATGTGAATTCATTCGACGGATGGAAACACAACATATTCAGTCACGCAATATAAGTTTGCGTGTTCTTTCAAATCAATTCGCATCTGTTTCGGGAGGAGGGGTTGGACAATTAAGGCCCACAAAACATCGGGTTCACAAGCTATTTTTCACATTTTATTGAAATGTATAATCGTTACAGAAACTTGGGTGTTAATACATCCCTAATTATGTCAACTTTATTCTTCCATGGCCAATTCAACTGCCACATATCTGTACAGTAGAGTACTTTTTGCAGGTACACTCACTGGCCATAAGTCACTATTGCAACATTGAAATTCACACCAAAGTTCAGTTTGGAGAACTGTGTTACAATAATTTATTTTATTTTATTTACACTACTTAAGACTTCTTGAAATTGGCTTTGTTTTGAAGTCAATGTTCTTTTTTACTGTTCTTGCTATGTAGGCCTAATACACGATCGATGAAATCGGATTAAATGATCATCTCACTGACCTGTTAATGTAAAGTGCTATTTTGAGCATGTTGCAATACTTTTGGCCAGTGAGTGTAGATAAACTGCCATTTTGTTGTTGTTGTTATATCGTTTTATTCAGTTAAGAATATAATGTGTATAATAAGTACACAGCGTATCAAATTGAGCAACCACTCATAACTAGAATTATTACATATTAAAAACAATGCCTTTAGGTTATTACCTATAGAATTGTTACCAGTATATACTTATGCCTATGGATTTATTGCAAGCTGTATAATGCTTTAACAATATAATTGATGCTCATCATATTGATGAGTACACCTGAGGTAGGGTTGCAACCTATAGCCAGCCACCGACAATGCTGAAGATGAGTCTTATCATTTGCTGGTTGATTGCATAGTTTGCAAATGCACGCATTTGGCCTATAACAGTTTGTCGTACTGCAGAGTAGATGGTGAAGACCATTGCTATACCACATGCCTAGATTTGAATTTTGAATTTTGAATTTTGGATAAGAGAGGCTCACCAATCTGGCAAACCTTCATGTGAAAAAGTCGTTTAAAACACAGCGCGGCAGAATTCCAATCGATCCTGCAATTTTGGCTGAATTGATTGGACAATGTTTCATAGCAACAACAAAAATAATATATAATAATAATAAATAAATAATAACATAATGCCGACGCGCGCGTCTGAGGCGACACGCGCGGAGACTAGAAACTGGTTACGTTTTTTTGCCCAAGGTATAGAATTTGTTAACTCGGAAATAACCATAAGGTAAAAAGTAATTCGAAACGTACTTGTATTAGCTGATGTTGGTTCATGTATCAATGTTAATTTTAAGAAAAATGAAGTTCTCAATTCAAATTTAGGAAAAGAGCACCCTCTCGTAAATTCTACATTAACCCTCCTACTTCTGGTACCTTTTTCATACAAGTTGATCCACCATTTGAAACCATTCGCTTTTGTGGTTTTGAATGGTGAAATAACTGTGTACAGTATTGATTCCCCCAAATGGTTTTGAATGGTAGGTCAGCTAATTACAAAACCTTGTTTGGATACTTCTAAGTGGTGAATCAATGGACCCTCTATGCATTTGAATGGATTTGAATGGTAGTAAAGCTTGCTACCAACACTGTTCAAATGGTATCACCATGTGTGTACAAAACCAATGGGCATTTTGGTAAGTGGACATTTTGAATGGTTTCAAATGTTCAAACAGTAGGAGGGTTTAGTACGAAAATCTAAATGCATTTTCACTATTTTCTTGTAAAGGCAAAAAATAAAGTATCCGGTTTCTGGTCATTGGTCGGCTTCAAAATCGGTGCGGTGACGCGTTTTTTTTCCCGGCCATCTGTTTTTTGCCAACAGGGAAATACGTGATACATTGTATACGCAGGGACCAAATTTCCAAAAGTATGGTGGCTAAGTATGGTGGGTTTGAGGGGACGCGCGGGTCAAAGGCGACGCGCACTGAGATCAGAAACAGGAGACTTCTTTTGGCCTAATTAACACAATGTTGTACGCTGAAACTAAATCTGATAAAGAAGCCCACTGAATGACTCACTGTCACTTCTCCTTGTAACTGCATACTACTGCATTTATTCAATGGGAATGCAAAGAAATACAGTTAAGTCACAGTTTTATTGAACTTTGGCTGATCAATCAATAAATGTACTGTACATATTTTTAAATATAAATGAAATCTTAAATTATATACATGACTTTGTACAATTGTTTGTTAATAACATTCCAGAAACTCTTATAAATTTGAAACAAATGATCGAGTGTTCTTCAATAACCGTCATACAAGATAATAATTGTTAGAGCATTGTTGTAAAAATAATAATATAAAGCCGAGTAAAACAAAAAAACAGGAAGGAAGGAGGAGGGGCTTTTTATTTTTTTAAATATTAATACTGAACAAACTATTTAATAAAACCACTGTAAACATGTTCAATGTCTTGTCCAACATGTTTCTTTCATTATTGTGTGGAAAAACCAATGGTTGTTCGAAATTTAAAAAGAATGGCGGCCATCTTGAAAATAAAAAATAAAAAGCCCCTCCTCCTTCCTTTTTTTCAGAAACCCGGACGCTAAACATGTTTTTTTTTTACTCGGCCTAAATAATGGAGTTTTACATAAAGTGAAATCTATCACGATGTGATACTGTAAGCACTTGCCATTATAACCCCGTTCGTTAGGCGAATGACTGCAACGAACTTAAACCAAACTTATGGAAAAACAAGGATTCATACAGTATAAACTGTTTAAGCATTGTAGCAAAAATGGTGCATTTTTGGTAAAAAAAAAAAAAAATTATGATATAACTTATCAAAAGTATTCTTTATCATGTGATCTTTATGGAGGATTTTTGTTTTAATTAACCCTCCTACTATTGCTGCACTTTAGTGGGAAGTTGCTGTAGAGGTCAAAACCAGTTAACTGCTTGTTTTGACTGTTGACCCAAATGTGCACACAGGGGCATTTTTGACTGGTATTTACTGTAATTTTGACTACCCTGAACAATACCAGACAATGCTTTTTCCATTTGACTCATTTTGACCTGTAAATGTACTTACTACACGTAAAGTTTGACAGTGTTTGACTTTTAAGTGCACTAGATATACCTTGGCAAGTATATCAACATTTTGACTGATTTTGACCCTTGTAGTAGTAGGAGGGTTAATGTACTTATAGTCCAGGAGCACGGACCTGGCATAAATGTGGTCATTCAACACCCACTACATCTAAGGTTTGACTACACGGGGTGGTAGAATAGACCCTCTGGAACACCTCCAGGTAGTATGTGGTGTCAAATTGTGGTATCAGTTTTGCATTAAAGTGCAAAACGTAATGTTATATTTTAAAGGTCTAAAAATCAATAAAATCTTCAACTTTGGCAACTACAGTATGCAGTCGATTAATAAATTTACATTCTATTTTCATAAATGATGGGTTTTCTCACAAGAGATAATCTTTCAATTTGCTAAAGTTGTTTTTAAGTACATGGGCGGATGTAGGAGGGGTAAAAAAGGGGCGTAGCTACTCCCTTTTTCATAATTGGCAACCTGCTCCCACACTTAGCAAAATGAATGGACCGATTTCAGTTCATATGATGCACCGAAATTTCAGAAAGCTCTTAAGGGGCGTGTCCTCTCCTGATGAATAGCAATGTATTCTTAATTATTGGAAGTGACAAGGCAAACATGTCATGCATTGTCTTCAAACAGTTAAGGATTGGAGCTTCACTCTACAGTGGGCATTAACTTTATCTGCTGGATGCCTGATAAAAGTGTGAACTTTCCATTAAAAGAAGCACTTTAAAGTCTTTAAACTTAATAAAAAAAATTAAAAAAAAACAAATTAATCAAATGGTCCAGTTTTGCAGCTCGGTACAGAAGTTTAACTCTGTCATCACTCTGTAATTTTTGACTTATAAAAATGGCATTTTTTTCGAAACTGATACCACAATTTGATACCACATACTACCTAGCGGTGTTCCATTAGGTATGTTCTACCATCCTGTGTGGTCAAACCTTAGATGTAGTAGGTGTTGAACCAACTCCTAAACTAGAGGGCTTTTCAGACTTTGCTCCTGGACTATTCCTACACATAAGGTTTGACAGTGTTTGACTTTTAAGTGCATTAGATATACCTTGGCAAGTATATCAACATTTTGACTGATTTTGACCCTTGTAGTAGTAGGAGGGTTAATGTACTTACTACACATAAGGTTTGACAGTGTTTGACTTTTAAGTGCATTAGATATACCTTGGCAAGTATATCAACATTTTGACCCTTGTAGTAGTAGGAGGGTTAATGTACTTACTACACATAAGGTTTGACAGTGTTTGACTTTTAAGTGCACTAGATATACCTTGGCAAGTATATCAACATTTTGACTGATTTTGACCCTTGTAGTAGTAGGAGGGTTAATGTACTTACTACACATAAGGTTTGACAGTGTTTGACTTTTAAGTGCACTAGATATACCTTGGCAAGTATATCAACATTTTGACTGATTTTGACCCTTGTAGTAGTAGGAGGGTTAAACAATGCGTTTTTGGTAAGAAATTGTAAATGAGTTTCAAAATTGTAAAACAATTTTAGAAACTTGTGGACAAATTGTGCTAAAACATTTAAAAGTCCAAACTATAATTTTTTTTATCATCATGAATTATGAATCCATATAAAGTGATTTTACCAAGTGTTCATGAGCACATCAATATACCAACTTAGTCATTAACATAAAAACAAATCAATCTTTTATATTAAATGTACTTAAAACATTTGTGTACACAAATTACAGAAGGAATTCAATCAAGATTGACCAACTGCTATCACTTCCACAAACAAAACTGGAGATTGTCTTGTTCCATTAAGATCTTACTTCATTAAGGGAAGGTATTGGTAATGTGAGTAACAATTGTGCTTGCTCTCTCTGAATCAAGATACAATTCAACAACAAACCTGTGAAAGGTTTCAGCTTATTATGATGTGTTGTTCACTAGAAAGTAATGAAAATACATTCAGAATTTCCTAAATTGCAACTGGAAATTATTTTACTTTTCTTAACAAGTTTTATATTAAAATTTGAGCATTTTGTGAATGATCAATCCTATGGCTTTTATGTACAGCCAAATCCTGCCCTACACTACTTCATTATTGGTTCAACTTTTCTAGAACAAAATCAGGGTGGCTTAGACTGTGACAAAATAATGCAATCGACAGCTGTGCCAATATATCAAAATGTTTACTAGATTTATGTGGGTTTTTTGTTCATGGGCCCAGGGTCCAATTTCACAGAGCTGCTAAACACAGAATTTTGCTAACCAATTATTTTAGCTAAGCATTATTAAACAGACTACCAGCCACAGTACATTCATTTTACGTGCAAGTTTGGCTGGTAACCAAGAAAATCTGCTAAGCTTAGGAAAACTCTGACAAAGCAAACAATGTGCTCACATAAAAGCATGTTTGTAAAAGAAACATGCTTATCAATACTGTCAAATATACAGGGATGATATTGTGAGAAAATGAAAAGGGAGGAAAAATGTTTGCCATTATCATTAGGCATATATACTAGCCTATAGCGGTTTACCTCTATAGCCATGTATAGCAAGGAAACTGTTTTTTATCTTGGCATTTACAATAAAATGATACACAAGGAAAGTTTCCATGGTCTGAAGTTAGTCGGAACCCGGTTTCATGGTAGGATTTTCAAAATTAAAAGGTAGAATTTCCTACAAATGTAGGAAGACTATCATGCCTGAATATAATGGAGTTGTATCATGTGTATAGTTTATGCAAAACTTACACAGCATTTCAAAAAATTGGATTGGTCAATATGGGATTTAGTATGATTCAGATTAATTCATAACAGTATTGCCATAACAGAATCATTAGCCACCAAAATCTTGTTTTCTCATAAAGGTCATCATCTATTGTAATGAAATTTCCAAAAGTTAGTTTTGGAGTTGGAGGGAAAGTGGTTCATTTCAAAAAGAAATTGTGTTCAAAGTAAAAAAAAAAACAAAGGCCAAGGTCAAAGATGCTAAAATTACAAAGTCCAATCCACACAAATTAATAGAAAACAGTTAATTTTTTCACTTGGATTTCAATCCCAAATTTTGACATGTCCAATGCGTGTGCGTGAATAGCACAAATAAAGCAGCTGAACTTGAAAGAAAGGCAAAAACTTGTTCATTGTTCTATTATCTAGAGTGACACATCACATGACCTCAGAGCTTGTCACTGTCACATACATCAGATGATCATCTGAAGGACTCCGCCCTGTACAGTCAGAAAAATAAAATCACATTGTATTATCAATTGCGACACACATATGTGCATCCCTGAGTTTGACGAGACCAGTCTTGATCAGATTTGAAAAGGAAGATTTAACGTTGATATTTGCTAACATACATTCATTTCAATTTCAAGAAATATATCATTAAACCTAACTCCCTAGGCCCATTTGCTTAACACATAACCTGAATCCTCCAAAATCCTTCAGTAGTAAAGCAAGCACATGACATGTACGTACACATGTGTTTCTAATCTGTGGTACATGTACATGGCCAGGGACCCTCCCTGCATGCATGGAGCAATAAACAGTGTCCACTGACCCAAGCACTGACCTTGCAATCACTACAACAAACATGGATGTACATGTGCCATGGAAAGGCAAGTCTGCCTAATAACCTCAATCCTCCAAAATCCTTCACTTTAGCAAAGAGCATGTAGCATGTAACCTCAATCCTCCAAAATCCTTCACTTTAACAAAGAGCATGTAGCATGTAACCTCAATCCTTCAAAATCCTTCACTTTGGCAAAGAGGATTTTGGTGGATTTGTGAAGGTTAGGGTTAAAGTAACCTTTGGAAATGTCATTACAATAGATAATCATGTTTATGAAAACACAATGAAAAAATGTTTTTTTCATGTTTTTATGTTTTACAAAAAGGAGCTGGCCAGCAACCTTTTGTAAATTTGACATATAACAATTCCTTGTTTTTCTCTACTGATGTTTTCATCTTCAGACGAAAAACGTTTTTATGTTGACTGAATATATGTGTACCAACCAAACTGTACATCTAGTAATATTTGTAACAAAAATATTTAATGAAGGTCACCCATCACAAGGCCCTAAAAAGGCCACTCAAGGTGAGGACTAAACAAATAGGGGAGAAAAGGAGCTAAGAGGAATTCACAAAGTAGAAGGATAACTGTTGATATTGCATTTGAACTAGGGCAGATTATAGGTTGCGGGGAAACAGGATACAGGTAATGAACTCCAAAGTGAGGGCAGTGTGTGGGAAGAAACTGCACGAGTACCTCATAGTATTTGCTTTGGGTACAGTTACTGTATATGGATGAAAAATGTGTAGTGCAGTCAGTTAGGTGGAACAACCAGCAAAAGACCATTGGAGCACATCTTCCCTTTAACCTTCCTACAATCAGTGCAATTTTTGAAATAACCCATTCAGGCCACTCCAAGCCATTAGCTGTTGCCAGTGGCCTCCTATGGTTACCCTTCTGTCACACCACTGAGATTGCAGGGTAAGGTGATCTCCCATTGATACATTGTAGGCCATACTAATATGTTCAAACATTTACAGTGTCCTTGGGTGGCAGACAATTGATTTTGTAAGATTACTTGGAAAGGACAGCAGGCTTGTACATGTATGTACTGAAGGTTGCTCAAGAACAGAATTTAGTGGATCGGAGTGGCCTCCATGTGTAGGAGGGTTAATGCACCTCCATGTGATCATGTTTCAGTCAAGCAGATTGTCTTAACTTTCTTGGGCATTTATGAATTGTAGATAATGTTATAGGATTTAAATTATATAAATTTATTTATTTATTTATTTATTTATTTTTTTGGGGGGACACCCTGTATGCACGTACCTTGCAAATGTGATGATTGCAATGACACCAAATACCGCTTCCAAGAAGAGAAACGCCAACACTATGGCAATAATAATAAGCTCTACTCTCAAGACATAGGTTTGCCACAGTAAGAGATACAGACTGAAGAATAACGTAGCTAAAGTGATGGCCAGGGATACACCAAGATGCACTATCTTCTCGGTAAGGTTGCCTTTCTTACCTGTCAACCAAATATAGAAATAACAAAATAAAACAATGAAAGGTTAGTTTTACTGTACTGCTGGTAGCAGTCAATATTTGTATAATGTTCAATATCCTGATACCTGAATGCCATTAATGGATAACCCAATTACAAAATATTATCAAATTATTATTTCAACAGGCTCTATTGTGTTATCCAATAAAATGATTATGCCTCAGGTGTTCATACTTCATGAATCTTCACAAATTTCAGTGTGTTTTCACATACTTTCGACTGGACCATTGCCCAAAATAGGGCAGAACACTGCCCTCTATTGACTAGTAACATAAAGAATTATTTATTGATAAAAAACAAATTAAATTTGAAAATAAATTGACCCATATTTCTCAGATACATGCATAAACAAATTGAGCTGTTCTTTCACAAATTGTGTGTGTTCTGTAATAAATCCCTCTTTCCACAAGGTTGAAAAGCACCTAGGACATCAGGTTGCTGAGGAAAGACGGACAAACAGGCCAACAGACCAATAGGCAGATTGACACACACAGGCAAACACAGGGAGTGAATTAAGGCTGTACCCAGTACCCGACCGAAACTGTGATTACCCAGTTCAATTTTTCGGATCCAATTACCCGTAAACAACTTTTTAAAATTTTGACTGAACATTTAAGCCACACAATAAGCCTTTTGCGTGTTGATTAACATATCGGCTCGGAACCCTGTAACACTGATACCGCAGATCAGTTTATAGTGCGCCCGCACCAGACTATTCGTGACCGGATTGTCAGCAGCCGAGTCTCTGTTGCCAGTCACGTGATTCGGGGCAAGCTTTTTCCGCTTTTTCTTAGAAACCAACAATACTGCAGTGGTGCGTGGTCTGGTACCTGCAACATATAACTCAATGATCAACGCATTAATAACGTTTAACTTCCTTAGAACTAAAGTTAATGCAGCTGTTTTGACGTATTTGATTGTCCACTATACGTTAGAAAAAACACGGAAATACATGTACTTCGTCTTTTGTTGCAAAGAAACTCCTGCAAAATCATGTCACCGAAACTCTTTAGAAACTACATAAAGGCCTATTCAAACACGCATGGTTGCATCGTTTACGTCCGGCGCGGCCGTAAAGCTTGCCCCGAATCACGTGGCATAGTAACAGTCGCTACGCACAGGGGTCAAAGTCTGGGTCACTTGCACAAGGCTTATTGAAAGTCTCTGATTTTTTGTTCACAAAATGAAGAAAACTCGGATAAAGGCTTTAGAAGTAACATTTGCTGACAGCCTTTCACAGACTTGCAGGATTTTGTTCGATGCATCTACATTGTAGTTTGTTTTGTGATGACTGCCGTTCTGCTAGTATCACAAATTGGTATTTGTGCCTATTTGTTCACAGTTGGATTAGTGCGAGTGTGGGACACATGAATTATTTTTGTTTGTGTGTGTGTGTGTGGGGGTAGACTTGATTTCAAGTTTGAGATCGCGGTTATTTTTGTCTGCATCAGCCACGCAAAATGCCGTTTACCCCTACAGCCCTAACTCACGATCTCAGACTTGACCCTCTTGTGTTTGTGGGATATTCATGGATTCATAGCTAGAATTTACATAATAATATGGGTGCTAGAGAGATGGCCAATCAGGAGGCCACAAAAACCTTGTAGGCCGCATCTATTACTAACATTGCTTAAAATTCTTTCTGTAATATTCATTCGATATTAAATTTGTATAGTGCTTGGTACGTAAATAGTATTTGAAATGATAGGTAAATTTAATGAGATCTTAGAGTTGTAAAAAAGCACAAAATAAAATACATAATTCCTTCTCTAGAAAAAACGTCTTACCTACAGTTTAAATGGAATCGTTGAGTACATCTCCTCCAACTGCATGTAGAAGGTTTAGTTTGAATATTCATGTTATGGAAGGCTTTCCGACCAATCAGATTGTTCCGTCCACTTTTGGACTAATTCGCACTAGGGTGTGTACAAACCGACGAACAACATTCCCAAGTCTGTGATCGAAGGTTAATGTCGGAGGTTAATACACAAGAGGGCGCCATTTAATGCGATATTGCAGAGCCGTATTGGCTTCAGGCAGACAAAAAACCACGATCACAGACTTGGAACCAAGTCTAGGGGGGGGGGGAGGATGGGTATACAAGTCATTTTTAATATGCAGGTAATTATTTACAGTAACTCCACGTTTATTGTGACACTAATAAAACAAGAGAAACTTGTGTTCGTACTGGTTATTTTATACATTCGGAAGTATTTGTGTTTTTACAAAATTGTTTACGGGTACCCAGGTATCCGGTTCATGAAATAACCGAAAACGTACAGCCTTAGAGTGAATCAGGATAGATTGTGACTCTTGTTCAGAAAGACTTGCCCCGTCATTTCGTTCTTACCAAGAAACAAGCGGACGTACTCGATACCAACCATGAGAATGAGCATGACAATCTCTGCAGCAAAATTCGCACTTGGGTACGGTAGCACCGACACTGTGGAGTGGGAATTAGAAATTGATAAGAAGAAGGATTACACATCCACATAATGTCCCTTGAAAAAACTCTGATAAAACCAACATGTGTTTATATTTACCACATACAAAAATACACCTAATACGTGTATGACATAAAACACAATAAAGGGGGCCACTTTCCTACCGTCACGTTAGCATTTTTTCTAATGGTTGTAATTTTTTTTTTAATATCTGAAACCACCCAAAAAGAATTTCAACATTTGAATAGACATGCATGCTTATCCTAAAGATAATTTGAGTTGATTATTACTATTATTTTTTTAATTACCCTAAAATTTCCATCAACAAATGGACGGAAAAGTGAGGTAACTTTTTCCGTCCAATTTTTATGGAAATTTGAGGGTAAAAATAAATTTAAAAAAATCAAAAAAATAAAAATAAATCAACTCAAATTCAAGTTCTAGTATAAGCCTGCATGTCCATTCACATGTTGAAACACTTTTTGGTCGGTTTCAGGTACTTAAAAATAAATAACAACCATTGGAAAAACTGCTAACGTGACAGATGCAAAGTGGCCCCCTTTATTGTGTTTTATGTCATATATATCTTTCTGGTATAAAACTAAGGATTCCAAAAGCACTGTAGCTTAAGTCTGAAGTAACCTGTGAAGAGATGATGAAGGAATAACTTCAGTTTTAGATGTGGGAGGAAAACCCCACACAAATACTCAAGTGGAAAACCCAAGTAATCAGGTAGGGACTGAAAACCCAATCCACATGTCGGTTCTGGTCTGAGTGGGATTTGAACCCCCGTCCACAGAGGTGAAAGGTGAGGAAGGTACCATTGCACTTATCCAGCTTGCCGGAGATAATGCGATCGTTTTATGCGCATATTTTTACACTACACACAGTGTGCATGTTGCCACTGACAAAATAAATCTGATTGGTTAATAAGGAATTTTGATTGACAGCTGTTGATTGGCCAATAAATGGTAACAGCAGATTCTAAAAGCTGAATGGAAATAGACTGGTTTTAAACAAGTAATTTTAAGGCAAGGTACATTGACTGAACATTACCTGAATCCAAAAATATAAGGGAAAGCACAATACTGATATTCGGTTAAGTTTGTTCATTTCAACCCTGTAGTTTCATAGAAATATCACAATAGGAGCTCACATTCAAGAAAACAACAAAAAACTAAAATTGCCAGACGGCAACTTTTTATAAATTTGACAAAACAATTAATGTTTTCTTTAAGATGAAAGCACTTCAGATGATTACTACATGTATCAAACAGTGTTGTAGTCGAGACCAGCTTGTCCGAGACCGAGACCAAGACCGAGACAATGCATTTCGAGACTGAGACCAAGCCTTCCGAGACTGAGACTTTTGCAGGTCGAGACCGACACCGAGACCGAGACCAAGGTATCCGAGACTGAGACCGAGACCAAGACCAAGCATACGTACATAAAAAAGTAAATTGAAGCTGATTATCAAAATATTCACACTTAGTCAACTGTAAAGATTTACACAACACACAAATTTAACCTTTCAAGTTTCGACAAGACTGAGGCTCTTTATTTCAATGTTACACCAATGTAACACCTTATATTTAGCCTGTTTTTTTCAAATAGTGAAAATATTCAACACCCAATGCTACTGGTCATGATAAGTGGTTACTGGTTAGATGTGTCACATCAAAAATCCTACAAGAAATGAACCCTAGTTACCCCCTGATATATACATGTAGATTATAAAATATGCACAGTTTCATAAGCGTGTGTAGTGCACACTGTTGTCCACAAACAATAAAGAAAAATAACCAGGAAATTGTAACGGTATTACACAGGCTGTGCCAACTATATGCTGCTATGCTAGGCTACTGCGCATGCTCGCGCGAGTGAATGAATGGGCTAGGCTATTGCGCATGCTTGCGCGAGTGCATGATGGGATATGATCAAAGATGGCTGTTGTTGTAAACAAACATAATTCCAATCGTTGTTGAATAAAGGAATGATCAATCGAATCATTGTTGTGTAAATCACATAATCTTGTAGTCTTCCGAATCTAAATTTGTGTAACCGAACGTTACACTGGCGTAGTCGGCAGGATGGCTGCTCGATGTTTGTGATTTTTGAAGATTTTGTCTGTGACTGGAAGATCGCCGGTCGGACGTGCGAAACCTCATGTGCGGGTGTCGTGAGTACAGATAACCTAACGTTACGTTATTTCACTATTCATATGCATGAATATTTTTTGTTGATGGTCAAGGCAACGTTCATGACGTTGTGTATCTTGAGCTGTTGTGATTATATACTGACGGTTCGTGCGATAAGCCTTTCGTGAGATATTGTTTGGTCGTCTTGTTTGTAATAAATTACCCCCGTTTTCAACATGTCTCTGTCAGACACCGACAGGGAGGTTTATTTACAACGTTTTACAGCAGATTACATTACTCAGTTATGTACTATAAATCATATCGATATTAATGCTGTGAAAACAAAGCAAGATCGTATTGAATGCTTGTGTGGTTTGCCAAATATGAAGGAACCAGTAGAGGAAAAACCCAAGGTTGATCCAGCACCGTCTGTTCAACCAGATCTAGGGCAGATTTTAGAAAAGCTTGAGTTGATTCGAAAGAATGAAACAGAAGCTCTGTGCCAGTCACTGCTACAGGCTATGACTGCAGCAACTAAATCATCCATCTCAGCAATCAGAGTAGGACCCGAGCTCCCTGACTTCCATAAATTTTCGTCAGATGATGACATTACTTGTTATCTTTCAACGTTCGAGTGAATGGCAACCGCCGCAAATAAAACAAAAGATCAATGGCCCCGCCTCTTAGAACCATACCTCACAGGAAAGGCTCAGAAGGCATTTCATGCGCTAAGTGAAGAGGATAAGAAGCAGTATGACAAGATTGTCCAGATAATTCTTCGCCATTTCCAATTAACACCAGAAGCGTACAGAATCAAATTTCGAACAGCTTCAAGGGACCGGAGGAGACTTTGAGGAGTTTTCTACCAGGCTTGAGTTGTATTTCCGCCGCTGGTTGGAGCCAAAAGAGGACATGTCTGGGTCGTCTGATTTAAGCGAATGATGCACCTGATTTTGATAGATCAATTTCTGTCTTCAATAACCAACGATAATTTTCGTACTAAGCTTGAGAGAAGAAAGCGACATCTGTCCACGCTGTTGCTCGGATTGCCGATGAACATGTTATGAATCGGAAGGTCGAGACATCGGGCAAGCCTTTCCGACAGCTAGAAATCACTCACGAGAGTAGTAGTACTGAAAACGCCAGGAGACGAAGTCAGAGGACAGCAACCAGAGCCGTTCAACGGGAGCGAACGCCACTGCTAAACGCATGGGTAGGTTCGAAGCAGTTTGTTTTAGGTGTCACCAGTTGGGACACAAGGTCGCTGATTGTCCGCTTCCTGCGCCGAATAAGACCGATGCTAGATCTACTTCTAGTGCAAAGCCGATTGTCGAAGTCCGACAATCTATTGGTAAGTCAACCGACAAACCACTGAAGCCCACTGATGGCTCTCGAGTGAGCCTCATCAAGTCACCCGTACACCACGAGTTTGATGATGACACTAGTGGCCCCTACATCATCGCAAGAGTTCATGGTCATGACGTGAAGGCGTTACTTGACACCGGTTCGGCCATGTCTCTCATCGATGCCAATTTTTGTGAAACACTTGGGTTAGCTGTAACCCCGGAATCCTCCATAGGACCGTTGACGACTATAGATGGATCCCAGTTCCATATTTCGGGAATTGCTGCCGAAGAAATTGAAGTTGCTGGCGTGGATGTTGACATCAGTCTCCATCAGGTCAAGAAGCTACCAACTCCAGTGCTGTTGGGTAAGGATTTCGCTCGGAGAGCGAATTTGGTGATCGATTTTGTTCACAATACCTACTGGTTGGAGACCAGTCTGACAGAGCCTCACATCAAATGGCCTCTTCTTGGCCTTGGGACAGACAATCATTCCCCAGACGATGTGACATCAGTTTCCCTTCCTGTGCTGGCTGACCAGGCTAACGAGGGGATGGATCCTGGTTTGACTGAGGATGAGACTTTGCAAGTGGAACAACTTCTTGAAGAGTTTCCTGTGGTTTTTGCAGAAAAACCGGGCCGGACGGCACTGCTCCGTCATGATATTGACACGGGGGACTCCCGGCTAGTCCGTGGTCCCGTGTACCGCCTTTCATCGGACCGACGACAGTCGTTGCGAAAACAGTTAGACGAAATGTTGGAAGACGGTCGTATTGAGCGTTCGCATTCGTCGTGGGCCTCTCCGGTAGTGATGGTTCCTAAGCAACAACCGGGAGTGTACCGACTATGTGTGGATTATAGAAAACTCAATCGTGTCACCAAACTTGACGCTTATCCGATGCCGACCATCAACTCCATTCTGGACTCGTTGCATGGAGCCATAATCTTTAGTTCGTTAGATTTAAAGAGTGGGTATCACCAGATGGCACTTAACCCCGAGGACAAAGAGAAGACGGCTTTTGTGTGTGAAGAAGGTTTATTTCACTTTACTGTGTTGCCGTTTGGGGTTGTTAATGGTCCTGCAAGCTTTCAGCGTTTGATGGAGGTCGTTTTGGATGGTTTGATCGGAACGATTTGTTATGTCTACTTAGACGATATTGTGTGTTTTTCGTCGTCACTGAGCCAACACGTTGACGGTTTGAGACAGATTTTACAACGACTCCAGGAAGCTGGACTGACTGTGAACTGGGACAAGTGTGCTTTCGGCCGTAGTTCGATGAGATATCTTGGCCATGTGATTGGTAGTGATGGGCTCCGCACCGTCCCTGAAAAGGTCCAAGCCATTGTGGACTATCCCATGCCTAAAGAACGTGAAGCAGCTGGAAAGATTTCTTGGCATGGTTACTTGGTATGCTAAGTTCATTCCCAATCTTGCTGCGATTTCTGCACCGCTTAACCAGCTTCGTCAGAAGAACACAACATGGACATGGACATCCGGGCACTCTGCTGCTTTTGAGGAGTTAAAGCAAATTTTGATGTCCGAGCCAGTACTTGCATATCCGGACTTGAGACAACCCTTTGTTGTCCACACGGATGCCAGTGACGCCGGTTTGGGTGCTGTGTTGCTGCAAGGGACCGATGGTCAGCTGCATGCCATTGCGTATGCGAGTCGTTCCCTTTCTCCCCCAGAGCGAAATTATAGTACAACCGAGAGGGAATGCCTGGCGGTGATTTGGGTTTTGGAGAAGTGGAGATTTTATTTGGAGGGTAAGAGATGTCAGGTCGTGACGGACCATCAAGCTTTGACATGGCTGTTCCGAAAGGCTCAACTGACAGGCAGGCTCGCGAGATGGGTACTGCGTTTACAAAATTTCAGTTTTGACATCACATATCGTCGTGGTGAGCTTCATGTAGTGCCAGACGCACTCTCTCGTGTACATGACGATTTTCCGTTGGTTGGTGTCGTTCAAGGTACAAATGTGACCCAGACGCCAGCCGACAGCGCAGGTGTTGAGCCACCCCCTTCCACTGGAGACCATCCGGACGCTACAGCTGTAGCCGCTGATGATGCTGAAGAGAGATGTGCAGCAGTCCGGTGCATTCGACCTACGGATGATGTTGTGGATTGGATCCAGTGTGATGGATGTATGGAGTGGTTCCATATTGTTTGTGTCCACGTCAAGAAGAAACGAGCCGAGGACATGCCGACATATGCATGCCCAACATGCAAGAGAAAGCACTGGGAAACCAGACGCAACGTAGAGTGGGCCAGTGGCACAACCCCTACAGAAGTACCCGCAGGGAGGCCGAGCGGTCTAGCTTACCGGATTCAAGTTCTGGTGTTAGCAACAGAATGTGGGTTCGAATCATGGCCGTGACACTTGTGTCCTTGAGCAAGACACTTAATCATAATTGCTTCTCTCCACCCAGGGGTTAAATGGGTACCTGTGAAGGCAGAGTTGGTTTGCTCTATATGCGCTAGAAATGGCAGCAATTGAGCTGTATACTCCCCAGGGAGCTGAGATGGTTTCAGGAATGATTTATGAGCCTTATGAGCCTTATGAGCAGGGATAATAATATAATGCGCCTTGAGCACCACTTAGTTGGTGGATACGTGCGCTATATAAATCCACACATTATTATTATTATTATTACCTGATTTGACAACTGTCCGAGATGAACAGCTACAAGACGCGATATTGACTGCTCTCCGTGACAAGACCTCTCCGGTCTATTGAGAACGTGATGGTGTTCTGTATCATTACAACCGGTCAAAGTGGAAGTTGGTAGTGCCGGACGCTCTCAAACGCGCCGTGATGGAGACATGCCATTGCCATCCAACTGCTGGTCATCTTGGTAGGACCAAGACTTTGCATAAGTTGGACAGTCTTCACCTCTGGTGGAAAGGCTGTGCAACGGATGTGCGTAGTTTTCTTCGCACATGTCACACGTGCCGTACCACCAAGCCGCTGTATCGGAAGCCGGCTGGGTTTATGTTGACGACACAGTCGGGGGGTCCCTGAGAGACAGTGGGTGTCGACCTTATGGGTCCCCTACCCAAGAGTTATGGAGGCCATGAGTATTTGTTGGTTGCCGTTGATCATTACTCAAAATGGGTCGAGGCTATACCAATACGAAAGGCCACTGGCAAAGAAGTTGCTACTGTGTTAGTTCGTCAGCTTTTCTGTCGTTATGGTGGTCCGCAGAAGCTGTTGTCCGACAATGGTTTGCAGTTCATCTGTAGGGCTGTGAATGCTGTATGTAAGGAGTGGGGTGTACAACAACTGTACATTTCCCCGTATCACCCCCAGAGTAATTGGGTGGAGCGAGTGAACCGCAACCTGAAGGGTATGATGCGTGCGTATGTTGGTGACGACCATCGGACATGGGACGTTCATATTGCCGAATTTGCCTTTGCTCTCAACTCTGTTCAACATGAGACGATTGGAATAGCACCGTCACTCTTGATGCTTGGGAGACGGTTACTTACGCGCCCTTAGAGAATAAGTGGTGTACTTCAGACCGTCAGCCTCGGGAGGATCAGGCTGATCTCACCCACCGGGTAGAGTTGCATAGGAAACAGGCTACCCTCAAACAGAAGGCCCGTTATGACAAACGTCGCCGCCCCCCTGACATCACCGTTGGTCAACAGGTGATGGTTCAGACCCGCCCCAAATCGGATGCCGGAAAACACTTCAATGCCAAGCTTGCCCCCAAATGGAGTGGACCCTACCTCGTCACGCACCGCCTAACCCCTGTGAATCTCAAGGTGTCAAGTCTCACGGATCACCGGAAACAACTGATTGTTCACATGGACCAAGTCAAGTTATGCACGGAGTGACTATAAACTGAACTGACAATCACTTACCTGGATATGTATGCTGTGTGCATGGATCTAGGGTTTTCTCCCTGCACAGCACTAACTTTTATTGCATTTTGAGTTTAGTTAACAGTTTTTTTTTCTCACTGAAAACAAGGAAAAACCTTTAAATTTGCTGTGATTAATATTATAAAGATTTGCTTGGATAAACCTGTGCTGGTATTTTGTAAGGATTCACAACACTGCTGGATAGCAATACATTACATTATGTGTGTTTAGTTTAGTGTGCTTGAAAGGACTGTCAATGGACTGTATTCTTAACATTCATTGGATCACATACATATATCTGTGGATTCGCGTTATCTATGGATTGAACTCTACGGACATGTACTGTGCTACATGTGTCTCTGGATTGGACTGTGAACATTGAACTTTTGCTTCATTAAGGAACTGTTACATTAATGTTGGACTGTTACATTTAACGTGTACTGGTGAGATTTGTGCATCAGTTTTTTCTCGGCCACATTTTGTCTTGTGGGGGGGGAGTGTAACGGTATTACACAGGCTGTGCCAACTATATGCTGCTATGCTAGGCTACTGCGCATGCTCGCGCGAGTGAATGAATGGGATGGGATGGGATGGGATGGGATGGGATGGGATGGGATGGGATGGGATGGGATGGGATGGGATGGGATGGGCTGGGCTGGGCTGGGCTGGGCTGGGCTGGGCTGGGCTGGGCTGGGCTGGGCTGGGCTGGGCTGGGCTGGGCTGGGCTGGGCTGGGCTGGGCTGGGCTGGGCTGGGCTGGGCTGGGCTGGGCTGGGCTGGGCTGGGCTGGGCTGGGCTGGGCTGGGCTGGGCTGGGCTGGGCTGGGCTGGGCTGGGCTGGGCTGGGCTGGGCTGGGCTGGGCTGGGCTGGGCTGGGCTAGGCTATTGCGCATGCTTGCGCGAGTGCATGATGGGATATGATCAAAGATGGCTGTTGTTGAATAAAGGAATGATCAATCGAATCATTGTTGTGTAAATCACATAATCTTGTAGTCTTCCGAATCTAAATTTGTGTAACCGAACGTTACAAAATCCCAGGATTGAGAAAGATACACAACTATTTAAAACAAGAAAACTTCTCATTACACTTAAGAAACATGAGTGTTTCCAACATTTTTGCTGAAATGTCTCCGATATAATTTTGGAACAAAACTTGCACTCTGCACAGTGCTTTTTTGTTCTCTTTCCATCACCTGACAAATTCTTGTGGTTTTTGAAGCCGAACACCACCACTGCTGATTTATTTGACAGGGCAATGACTGTTGTCTCAAGTTTATCGTAAACTTCGAGTTTTATGAAGCGTGCCAATGCCAAACTTTACCTGCAACGCAATATACGTGTACGTGTGTAGCATGCCCGACGTATACCAGTGACATACACGGGCAACTGTGCTCAGCGCGGGTACCATTCCGAATTGGCATGCTGCAGCGGGTCAGGTCTCCATTCAAGCTTCAATATCTTTCGTCGACGCAACAGCCTGATAACTTGCACATTGGAAGTCGTTTGACACAGGTAAAGGACTACTGAATAAAGACTAGGTTAGCGCAAATGAGCAAATCTAATTTATAGAGGGCGCATTTTGCAATTTTAACATGGTGTTTTATTGTGAGCGAGCCGAGTTCGCCGCGAACGTATTTGGCTATTTTCTCTGCAAAAAATTAACGTGAGTTGTTGTGGTCTCGACGGGTCTTGGGGGTAAAATCCTAGACCTTGGCATCCGAGACCGAGACCAGCCCTTCCGAGACCCAGACTTTTATAGGGCGAGACCGAGACCAAGACCGGCAAAAAAGGTCTCGAGATGGTCTCGAGACCGAGACCAGGTCTCGAGACCTACAACACTGGTATCAAATAACTATTTTGTTGCTTTGATAAAATAAAAAAAACATAAATATAAAATGTAAAAAAAAAAACGAGAACATTTGGTTTTTGGTTTTAGAATATTTAAAACTATGACTTAACTTACCTTTGTAAATGAACAAAAGTACTTCACAAATCCAAAATAATGCAAAGTACCATCCGTTGAGATAGAGCAAGATTTGCAGAGGGAGAGAGGACAGCTGGTAAGAGCAAGTTAAGGCAAACATACCCATTTAGGTGGTAAGAGCAAGTTAAGGCAAACATACCCATTTAGGTGGGTATTAGTAATTCAAACTTTGATTTTTACTGTATTAACCCTCCTACTCTAGCTTTAGTGGGAAGTTGCTACAGAGGTCAAAACCAGTCAACTGCCAGTTTTTGACTGTTGACGCAAATGTGCACACAGGGGGCATTTTTGACTGTCATTTTGACCACTCTCAACAATACAAGACAATGCTTTTACCAGTCAAAAACGGTCGACTCAGTTGACCTGTAAATGTACTTACTACATGTAAAGTTTGGCAGTGTTTGACTTTTAAGTGCACGAGATATACCTTGGCAAGTATATCAACATTTTGACTGATTTTGACCCTTGCAGTAGTAGGAGGGTTAAAAGGACCATATCCTTCATGATCACAGCAGACTTTTGAAAGGGCATGGAATCGGTGTCCTACATGTAGTGTTAAGATGAACTCTGTGACTGAAAATAATACCCCACTAGTGCACGCTGGCCTATACAACAAGGCATGATAAGATCATATTACCATGGCTGATGCATATGCAGCACTGGCTTATTATTAATGCAACAGTGACAGTTTTATGATCTGACCACGCCCTGTTATCTAGGCCAGTTTTATGATCTGACCACACCCTGTTATCTAGGCCAGCTTAAAGATCTGACCACACCATGTTATCTAGGCCAGCTTTATGATCTGACCACGCCCTGTTATCTAGGCCAGCTTTATGATCTGACAACACCCTGTTATCTAGGCCAGCTTTAAGATTTGAACACACCCTGTTATCTAGGCCAGCTTTATGATCTGACCACGCCCGGTTATCTAGGCCAGTTTTATGATCTGACCACGCCCTGTTATCTTGGCCAGTTTTATGATCTGAACATGCCCTGTTATCTAGGCCAGCTTTATGATCTGACCACACCCGGTTATCTAGGCCAGCTTGGGCTCATGTGGTATTATTTTCAGTCACTACATGTAAGTTCATCTTAAAACTGATTCCATGTTCTGTCAAAAGTTTGCTCTGATCGTGACGATATTGTCCCTTTAACTTCCTACATAAAAAGGCGTATAACTGCACAACATACAACTATGTCACTTATATTTTTCTTCTTTTTTATTTTTAAAGAAATATGTCAAATTTACCAAGCTGCCATTTGATTGGTTCACATTATTAAAAGGATACAGCCACCGTCTTCCCTGTAAGAAATGATAGAAAGAAATACATGAATCAAACTTGATTCACTAAAATAATACACCTATCAATTGTCGTCACCACCATCATAAAGAAAGGAAAATATATGCCACCATATAGAGAATGATATAGTGAATTGGATTGTAGCATGGTTGAAAGACAGATGAATTTTTAACTAATTTGTACTTACCTTAACCCTCCTACTTCTGGTACCTTTTTCATACAAGTTGATCCACCATTTGAAACCATTCGCTTTTGTGATTTTGAATGGTGAAATAACTGTGTACAGTATTGATTCCCCCAAATGGTTTTGAATGGTAGGCCAGCTAATACAAAACCTTGTTTGGATCTTTCCAAATGGTAGTACAGCTAATACAAAACCTTGTTTGGATACTTCTAAGTGGTGAATCAATGGACCCTCTATGCATTTGAATGGATTTGAATGGTAGTAAAGCTTGCTACCAACACTGTTCAAATGGTATCACCATGTGTGTACAAAACCAATGGGCATTTTGGTAAGTGGAAATTTTGAATGGTTTCAAATGGTCAAACAGTAGGAGGGTTAATGACAATACAAAGTGCCTTGATATTTTAACTCAAGTGTTCAGTATGCATTAAATTATTTATTTGCTATTCCAAAAAAAGTGTTGAAAAAATTGTAATTCGCAGCCAAAATTCCAATTGTTGCACTTTTGTGACTGCTGGCGGCAGCAAACATTTTGCCTGTTATGACGTACATTTATGACGTACTCTTACGGGCGAAGTATAATCAGCCGTCTAGCAATGGTCTGGCTGCTGCCTCATTGTCTGTAGCTGTACAAAACATGTATTACCAGTACCAGCTGTCAATGGGATTCCCATTCCCCTTGACATGCAATACATGCATGCAGCTATGTGTGTGTAGGGTGTGCGTATATCTAAGGATTTGAACAATCTGCAGATTGCGCTGCATAATCTGCAGATTTCCGGCTTCATCTTTGCCTACCTAGATTGCATGTGTAATCTCGAGATTGATTGTCCCGGACTTTTAACCAGTGAAAATTATGGACTTCGGCGACTACTAATAGTTAGTATACTGCTGCCAGAACGAGCTGTCTGCCAGTGGATGAGCACTCATTTGAATTATTCTGTGACAGCCTGAATATCACAAGTAAAGCAATAAGGGAGACTACCGGTAAATGGACAAAGATTGGCATTAAAGATCCTAAATTTGGGTTTGGGTTTGGGTTAGGTGGAGGGGATTTGAGTTGTAAAAAGTTGCCCTGAAATTTGAGTGGTTTATTACTCCAAGTTTGGGCTAAAATAAATAGAGCTTGTTTTGTTACAGTATCTGTCAATTTGTTGTGTGGAAATAAATTTCATCACCAGTTTAACTTTTGGCTTGTACCTTTTTCACTGTTGGCTTAAATTGTGTATTTATTTTGTTTATTTCAAGATTCTTGTGGGCAAAGTTGTGGCGTGAAATTATTGCATATACCCGTCAACATGAAGAGCGCAATCTCGAGATTGAGCACGCAATCTCGAGATTGTGACGAATTTTGCTTAATCTCGAAATTGCGCTGCGAATCTGCAGATTGTGCAAATCCCTAGATTGCGCTCAACATATACACATGTCAGTGGGTCATGGTACAAATAGTCTGGTTTGACATGACCTCGTTGGGAAGTTCAAGAAAGGATTTTTTGTTATCGGTACAAGACAAGAACAATTTAGAAAAATTTTGCAATGAGATTAACTTTCCTGATAACAAAATTCAATGAATGAAAACCTGGGCATTAAAAATTTGTAAAAAGCAAGAAAAATTAGGCTACCATTCTGTGCTCTTACACTGGTGTTCGAGACCATTGGCTTCGCCGTTTTTGCCCGAATCTCCATCTACTTTGGCCTCAAATTGATATGATTCATTGCCCCTTATTTCGCCATCTTCAGCATCTGTATCATCTTCATTAATCCTCCTATAGGTTTAACACTCAAAGACACTCAAAATTTGTATGTCTCTCTTAACCCATTGACTTTGTGCAATGCACTCAAATACATGCAAACACTTGTGGCTGTGTGATAGGAGGTCAAACCCAAAGACACTCAAAATTTGTATGTCTCTCTTAACCCATTGACTTTGTGCAATGCACTCAAATACATGCAAACACTTGTGGCTGTGTGATAGGAGGTCAAACCCAAAGACACTCAAAATTTGTATGTCTCTCTTAACCCATTGACTTTGTGCAATGCACTCATACACAGCTGTGTGTGACTCTGTGGTTTGACCTACCAATTGGAAATGCACCCAAAAATACTCAAGTGACTGTCTGTGAGTGCCGTGCTGACTGGGCCAAATTTCAGCCTGGGCATAGGAGGGTTAAATGATGATGAACAACACAATTTGGTCAGTACTACTTTTGGAAACTTCTTCAAAATCACTTTCTGACGTCATAGTTAAACTTATGGGTAGAATGTCGTATCCGACCGCCACTTTTTCTCATTAAATATAACCAATAATGTAATCTTACCTACCCAGTAAGGTGGAGAACATATGGATGATGATGGACATATACTTCAAATTATTCCAGGATATTTATTTCATGAAAAATCAAGCATTTTTGGTATACGATGACTTCTGGATCAAATCTGGATCAAATACTGCCCAACACCCCTAAAAGGAGCAACACGGGCAGGGTATGGTGCACAGATGTAGTTGATGGTTTAATTTGCTTGGTTGCTTATTTGTTGTCGACTTGTGTGACGTACTTCCTTGCTTCTGCTTTGAATTTCTGTTTATCTTCAATTTGTGTGATATAATGTGGCAAGAGATTCCAATCTTTCAGAGTCCGGGGTATAAATGAATACTTGAGACAGTTTTTACTGGATGAGATTTGGATAAATTTACAGTGACGAGATGAGCGTAGGACTGGGCGTTGGATCATTTGAAGCGGTATGGCAAGGCGACCCAGGAGGGCTTCATGGAAGATGGTGACTCTTGCTACTTTCCTTCTAATCTCCAAAGGCTCCCAACCCAGTTGAACTTTCATTGCCGTTACGCTACTGTATCTCCCATAGTCCCCAATGACGGCGAACACTTCTATTTTGTACAGCTTCCAACTTCAGTGTGAGTTCTTTTGTATGAGGATCCCATATGGAGCCCCATACTCCAGGCATGGTCGCATTAGTGTTTGATATGCTAAGTTTTTACAAACTTTGAACAGGAGTGAAGGTTTCACGTACAAACCCCAGAGTTTTGTTTGCTTTACTTATGATATTGTGTATGTGTGAGTTCCAAGTTAGGCTTGATGTGATTGTGACCCCAAGATATGGGTATTCTTTTGTTTCAGCCAATATAGTATTATTTAAAGTGTATGTATAACTTGATGGAGATTTTGAATGTGTTATTTTTAGGACGAAGCATTTCTGCGCGTTAAATTTCATCTGCCATTTAGCTTGCCAAGCGGTCAATATATCTAGGTCATGCTGCAATCTGCCAGCATCCTCAGGTCCGGCTATATGCCTATAAACGATACAATCATCCGCAAACAGCTTAACACTGGATGTAAGATCATTTGGCAGGTCATTTATAAAAACGACAAAATCCATAGGGCCAGAAACCGTGCCTTGGGGGACACTCGAATCAACATCCACCCACTGAGAACATTTACCACCAATAACGACCCGTTGTTTCCTGTTCGTGAGAAATGCTTCAGTCCATTTTAATGCTTTGCCACGTATTCCATACCGATTTAGTTTAAGCAGTAATCTTTGGTGGGGTACCTTATCAAAGGCTTTCGCAAAATCCATTATGATCACATCGACCTGATGTTTTTGGTCGACGTGGGTCGCAATCTCATGGATGGTATTAATGAGTTGCGTCTCACATGAATGATTTTTGCGAAAACCATGCTGATTTTCACATATGATATTGTACCTATCCAGATGTTTCATTATATTTGACTTCAAGATATGCTCAAACAATTTACTGCAGACAGATGTAAGATTTATGGAACGATAATTTGATGAGTTTGTTTTGTCCCCTTTTTTATAGATGGGGTTGATATTTGAAATCAACCAATCTGTTGGGATAACACCTGTGTCTAGTGAATGTTGGAAAATAATTTTTAAAACAAACCCAATTTCCTTTGCTATTATTTTTAAATATTTGGGTGACATTCCATCTGGACCCGAGGCTTTGTTTGGGTTTAGCTCTGTTAACAACTCAACAACCCCCTCTTCCATAATAATGATATCAGGCATTGTTGGCACATTGCTCATGGGTTCAGATGGGAAGTCATCCAAGTTTTCTATTGTGAATTGTGATTTAAATTGGTTACTTAGTAACTCGGCCTTCTGTAAGCTATCTGTGATTAGCTTCCCACTTGTTTGATCTCTAAGGGCAGAAATTGTTGTATTTCCATTTTTCAATGATTTAATAAAACTGAACATTTGTTTTGTAGATTCTAAACATTTTTCACGAGTGTATCTCCTGTATGCAACTCTTGTTTCTCTTTTTACTCTTTTTCGCACGACTCGAAAGTTTTCCCAATCCATCTGTGTGTTCTGTTTCACGGCTCTATTGTAAGCTCTCTGTTTGCGCCTTTGGTAGCGTTTAATTTTCTGGGTAATCCACGGCATATTTTTGTTTTGATTTACCATTTTTGATGGAACATGTGTTTCAATGGAAGCAACGGCTCTATTTTTGAATTCTATCCAAAGACTATTTGCATCAGTATCAGATAAATCTTTCATTGCAAAATCATTACTTATCATCTGAGCGTCAGCTTTTAATCCCTCTATGTTAGCTTTTTGATACAGATACACTTTCCTTGGAGTCTGTTTAACCCTTTTGACACTTGCATCAATTTCCACTAACGGAATACCGTCATGGTCACTGATACCATGGACCGTTGTAGTTTTGTTTACCAGTGTGGGGTTTGTAGTAAAAAAAAGATCTAATGTTTTACCACGACGTGTCGGCCTATCAATGATCTGCTCTAGACCAAAATCAGCAGCCATTTCTATCATTTCCTTGCATATGCCAGGTTTTTGGCACCCAGAATTAGTACGTTGAGACTCCCAATTTATATCACCCATGTTAAAATCGCCTGCAAGCCAAACATTACTATGGTAAATATTTTTGATGTTATTAAGGGAGTCTCTCAACTTATTTAGGTAGGTCATATCGGTGCTAGGTGGTCTATAAAGTGCCCCAACAATGATAGATTTGTTACTTTTGACTGACTCAGTCCACACTAGCTCACAATCCACCTCCAGGTCCAATCTATGAAGACTAATAATATCACTCTTAGTCGCAATCAGTACCCCTCCGTAAGAATTTCCTTTGGTGTTGGATTTTCTGTCCTTCCTAATGACAGAATAATTTGGTGGAAATACTTCACTGCTTTGGATTGATTCATTTAACCAGGTCTCAGTGCCCACCACTATGTCTGGGTCATGTATCTCCAAGCATACCGCTAGCTCCGCGGTTTTCCCTTTCAAGCTTTGGAAATTTATGACCAAGACCCTTAGTGGACTCGTGACCCTGTTTGGATCATTATTGGCCTTTGTTCTATTTGGATTTCTCTCCTGTGTGTTTCTATTTTTTCTACCGGTTTTTGTTTTATTTTGTGGTGAGGAAGTTGCAATTGGAGATTTTATTTTATACAATTCTCCCTCAAATGACCCAATGCTAGTGTTTGTGTTTGTGCTATCAAATTCCATGTTGCCCGAGTTGAATAGGCTACTGGCTAAATTTGGCATCTTACAACGCCAGCATGACCATGTCAATTTGCTATCCTCAGTATATGCCTCAAAACTCTCCGTTTTCATGCTCAAGCAATCCACGTGATGCCAACCATCGCAAAAATCGCAACAAATAGATCTTTCGCCCCACAGACATGCTTTGTAACATATATAGCATGGAAACTGAGAGTCTGAAACACTTGGTAGAGAACTATTTGCACTCGCATTTCCACTAGCATTTGGTCCTGGGTTTGGGTGGCAATCATGTGCCTGGATGACAACAAGAATGCAAATGTAGAGTAAAGCACATTTAATAGCATGTTTTGTTTTGAATATATGTTTACTTAGTTTCACTATATTGGCTGAATATGCTTTGTATAGAAACTCTGGAGTTTTTAAACTTCGCCAATATGCATAACTAGTATTAGTCATATCACCCGTCTTCCTTGTCGCACTTGGGTCCATCACTGGGTAGCACTTTACATTTCCGTCGAGTGTGGGTCTTGATGTTAATGCCCATAACATTATTGGTCTAGAAAAGAGAGCGTACTCACAGTTATCGACGCCATACTTCATGTAGAATCTTACTACGGTAATCCTGGGTCGCCCCACACAAACCACTCATATTCTCCCCTACGCCCAGCCACTGATGGAGCTTACGCCATCTTCATTTTGTTAATTGTTCACATGTAATAAATATAACTCCAAAGTCCAAGTCCATTGGGTCGTTATTGTTCAAAATGGCCACCGCCACGGTCCTCGGGTCTTGAGTAAAACATTTTATCGCTAAATATCTCATCCATCTTAACACAACATTTAATGAAGAAGCAACCAAACCAACGTTCGATAGTTGCCCGATGGTATGCAACTATAATTTTGTGGGAAACTTAGGTCTTGAGCTCAAATGATGTAAAAATTTGAGCATGGACTTTGCAGTGATGTACCCATATCTTGGGGTCACAATCACATCAAGCCTAACTTGGAACTCACACATACACAATATCATAAGTAAAGCAAACAAAACTCTGGGGTTTGTACGACGAAACCTTCACTCCTGGGTAGTGCATTGTGGGTAGAGCTGGTCGGACGTGCTTGGAACATCACTTCCTCAGTCATGTCAGTCTGATCTTGTCAACTCCCCCATATGTGACAAACACGGCCATTGTACATGTGCAGTGGCAACTATAATTTTCTGAAGGGGAGGATTTTTTTTAGAAGGGAAATCAAGTCCGAAAACCATCATAAAAGTGGATTTTAAAGATAGTTTTCGCTTTCTGTACCCCCAAAATCGATGGAATCATTTTTTAACTGGTTAGTGGTTGCAAAAAAAAATTCAAAAAAACCCTTAAAAAGTGGTGGTCGGATACGACATTCTTTCCAAAATTATTTTTGCAGCTGTACATGGTGGAATATGCTTTACATACAAAACGTACCGCAGGAAGAGCAGAGGTGAAGTAAATTTTCATAGTTTTTTTTGCCATTTTGTATGGTTTTTATAACTTTACTTTAACTGTTTAACTTTTTTTTTGTATGGTTTTTAAGCCAAATATTAGAATTTCTGGAAAAAATGTGTGCATGGAATTCTGGGTATCAAAGTTGGAGAAGAAAAATCTGATTTGTGAAAAGTTTATCGGTGTGTTCCAGGTAAATTCAGCTAAACTTATATAGGCCTAGTTTATTGCTAATACTAGCACTAGTACAATTGCTGCCTAGAAATAGTATATGGCGAACGAGTATTTGAACTTGAAGTTAACGTTAACGTTGCAACAGACAAGATGACTCTAACGTTACACCGCTAACTTTGAACCTAGCTTTTCCAAAGCACAATAACTAATAATCATCTTAACAAAGTATAGAATAAACTGCAAATTATAAATGAAAACAAACTTTAATTAATCATGGAAATCAAAGAGTTATTTACCTCTCATCGACACTGAATCGCCCGCCATGTTGGAATGTTATTTTGGTTGCCATCAATAAACAATAGAGGGCGCTATTCACTTTGAAAAAATCAGCACAGTGTGAAAAGCAAGCAGGACAGGTGGAGTGAAAGAGATAATGGAAAACTATTATTAATAACAGCAAAAGACTAATAAAAAAGGAAAAAGAAGAAGAAAAGGTATCTATAATACTGTTTTCCTAGTGGATCTGACCGCAAACGGACCCAACGCCATAAAAATAAGGGTGGACACAATGACAAAAAAGGGGGCCACACGAAAAAAAGGGTAACACAGTAAGCTTGGGCGGTTTGAACATTTTGGCTAGCCGGTATACCGCCGGGGAAAAACTGCGGTTTCTGATGTTTGTTCACTTATTGCAAAAAAAAAAAAAAAACTTTTATTTAATCCATTCTTCCTTATTAATTTGTTTTGTAAGTTTTAAAAAGTATGAAACATAAGGCAAAAAAGTAAAGTCTCCGATTTCTAGTCCCCGAGATGTCCAATTACAGTGCAAATTACAGGATCGATTGAAATTCTGTCGAGCTATGTTTTAAAAACGACTTTATCCACATAGATGTCTGAATGTTTGCCTGATGTGTGCGTTCTTAGCCACCGTACTTTGTAAATGGGAAATTTGTTCTGATTCCAATAAAGTGTCACTTACCAAAAATGCATCACTTACAAAAAAAAGTCACCGCACCGATTTTGAAACCTAGGACCAGAAACTGGGGTCTAAACAAGGGTTCTAATCAGCGGCGACTTCTTGAGATTGAGGGGGAGGGGGGACGCGTCAGCGGGATCTGACCTGACCTACCTACCACCCATTACTGACACCCCCGTCATCCCAAAATTTTTTCCCCTTTTTACTTAAAACCCTCAAACGAGGGACCTTTTTGGTCGTAACGCAAATGCGTGACCCTGTCAGAAACATCTGACACACGGTTTTAATAAGTTAAGAGGGTTTCTTTGGCATTTCCCCAACGATTTTGTTATCTAATTGTGTTGTTTACATGTCTAGGTATTGCGGGAATTATTTTAAACTTATTTGTTTGTAAAAAAAAAAAATAATAATAATAATTAATTGAAAAAATTATTAAATTGCTTTTAATTAGTTCAAAATAAAATGAAACAAAAGAACAAAAAAATTGACAACGATTTGTTTGCTTTTTCTGTTTTGATTATTATTTTATGGATGCAACATTTATTGTGCAACATTGTGCAAGCTATTGTCACAAGCCCCTGTAATAAACTTAGAAACCTGGCACAATTGTTTACATACTTGAAACATAGAGCTCTATGAGCCACTCTAGTACATGTATGTCTTGAAAGAAAGGGGGGGGGTGGGGGGGGGGGGCATTACAACTTACACTGTCGGCAAGAGATCAAAAGATAATTATCTACTACTAGCCCAGTGACTGAACAGATGGTTCCACTTATCACTGGACGAGTTCGAAGTGTATTCAATTCCCCATGCATCCAACATGCATTGATGTTGTACACAGAGCATGCTGTCAACATTTGTGCACAAACCATACTGGCAGAATTTTTCGATGCCCCTCCCGACAACGTCACTGACTCCTGTTGAATGAAACCCCCTGTAGGATGTGTGTTATGGTCCAGCTTGAGATATCATTGACTGATAAGTGGGTGGTGTTTATTATTTGTTTAGGGGAACGAAAATACTGACTTGTGGATGAGAATTCATCCATCGTACCTCGTTTGAGGGTTTTAAAACAAATTTCTAGAATTTTTCAATTTGTATTGACCTCTCTTGGAAACCGTTCGCATATTATATCAATGGGGTATAATAAAAACATTGAAAAAAGGCTGATTGGCTAAAGGCTAATTGGGGTGTCTGTAAACAAAATAAATTACAATTATGTAATAATATGTGCGCTCAAACATGATCATTATGGAGGGGTGGGCATTACCTACCCGTTACAAATATTGGGGGGGGGGACGACATGTTCTACCCCCGCGGGTCGCCACAGTTGCTTATTAGGCTCACCAATCGTGGGTTATTAAAAAAATGTTATTTCTCAGAAAAAATGGTATAGCTCCAATGACAGCTGGGAAATGTCTCCCTCAAGAAAGCTTAGAAATGTAATAAACATATTGCTGTACGTAAATATATTCATTGGGAGAACATTTTAGATTATAGGTATACTCTCAAGCGCATTCTGATGCATTATTAATCGTACTCTCAAGCGCATTCTGATGCATTATTAATCGTACATTTTACATGTTACCTAGTAGGACATTTTGCAAAAATGGTATGCACAAGACATTATTTATTTATTTTTGGGAGGTACTAGTGGGGTGGGGACATTGACATTAGCGTCTCCCGCCGTCCCCCGGGATTGCCGTCCATGACGTCACTGGACAATTGTATTTGACAAATTTTAAAACATATTTAAAGGTTAGAATACATCAAAAAACCTTTTAAAAATTAAAAAAAAAAAACAGTCATCAGAGTCTATTGCTAGATGTGCACCCATGGCCATTACCTTGAAAAGATCCAAAACTATGCAACCACGAAGGGACTCTAACCGTCAATCTTCCGATCCGAATGCCTTATCGCTTAAGCCAGGCGGCCTGCGTTGCTTGTAAAGATACTTGAATATACATATATATTATTTATGAAGATAAAATAATTGGCTATGGCGCCGATAATGCCTTCTTGTAATAATGTTCGCTATGATACAGGTGGTCCCATGGTGTAATGGTTAGCACTCGAGACTTTGAATCTCACGATCCGAGTTTAAATCTCGGTGGGACCTTTTCTGTTGACATATTTTATCCATTCTTTTAGAAAACCAATGACCCAGAAAAGGACAGTGCAACTCAAAAAAAAAAAAAAAACCTGTCATCAGAGTATATTGCTGGATGTGCACCCATGCCCATTACCTTGAAACGATCCAAAATTACACGACCACGAAGGGATTCGAACCCTCAATCTTCCGATCCGAAGTCGGACGCCTTATCAATTACGCCACGTGGCCTGGGCTTGTTGTTGCACATACTTAAATATACATATAAATTATTTATGAAGACACAATAATTTACTTTGTCGCCGATAATGCCTTCTTTTATTAATGTTGACTATATAACATATGGTCCCATGGTATAAAGCTTTGAATCTCGCGATCCGAGTTCAAGTCTTGGTGGGACCTTGTTTGTAGACTTTCGTATTTCTTTTTTTTTTAAAGAAAGAGCAATGATCCACAGAACGGCAATGCGACACAAAAATTAAAGAAACTGTCATCAGAGACTATTGCTGGATGTGCACCCATGGCCATCACCTTGAAAAGATCCAAAACTATGCGACCACGAAGGGACTCCAACCGTCAATCTTCCGATCCGAATTCGGACGCCTTATCGCTTAAGCCAGGCGGCATGCTTAAAAAGATCCAATACTAGACGACCACGAAGGGATTCAAACCTCAATCTTCCGATCCGAAGTGGGATGCCTTATCCATTTTGCGACGCGGCCTGGGTGTTTTTGTTGTAGATATTTGAATATACATATGAAGACACAATAATTCATATATGTATATCTGAATTCGGACGCCTTATTGCTTAAGCCATGCAGCCTGCGTTGCTTGTAAGATACTTGAATATACATATATATTATTTATGAAGACACAATTATTTGCTATGACGCTGATAAAGCCTTCTTGTAATTATTCTCCTGAGGACGATCAGAGCATACTGATCGAAACGTCGAGTTGTACCACCAGTTCTTTTCAGAACTAATTACTACTCAATTGAGATTCCACATGGTGTCACCGCAATTAGTCTTACTTATCATCCTCACCATGCAAAGCTACAAGTTTTACCTATTCTTGTAATTATGTTGGCTACATAACACATGGTCCCATGATGTAATGGTTAGTACTCGAGACTCTGAATCTCGCGATCCGAATTCAAATCTCGGTGGGCCTTTTTTTTCTTTTGGAAAACCAATGACCCACAGGAGAACAGTGCAATACAAAAATTAAGAAAACTGTCATCAGAGTATATTGCTTGATGTGCACCCACGCCCTAATGGAAACGATCCAAAATTACACGACAACGAAGGGAGTCGAACACTCAATCTTCCGCTCCGAAGTCGGACGCCTTATCCATAAGGCCACGTGGCCTGGGTTTCATGTTGAAGATACTTAAATATACATATATTATTTATGAAGACACAATTATTTGCTATGACGCTGATAATGCCTTCTTGTAATAATGTTGGTTATATAATACATGGTCCCATGGTAATGCCCATGCGATAATGCCTTCATTTAATAATGTTGATTATGTAACATATGGTCCCATGGTGTAATGGTTAGCACTCGAGACTTTGAATCTCGCGATCCGAGTTCAAATCTCGGTGAGACCTTTATTTTTTTAATATTATTATTATTTTTTTTAATAGAAAAAGCAATGATCCACAGAACGACAATGCTACACAAAAATTAAAGAAACTGTCTTTAGAGACTATTGCTGGATGTGCACCCATGGCCATCACCTTGAAAAGATTAAAAACTATGCGACCACGAAGGGACTCCAACCGTCAATCTTCCGATCCGAATTCGGACGCCTTATCGCTTAAGCCATGCGGCCTGCGTTGCTTGTAAAGATACTTGAATATACATATATATTATTTATGAAGATAAAATAATTGGCTATGGCGCCGATAATGCCTTCTTGTAATAATGTTCGCTATGATACAAGTGGTCCCATGGTGTAATGGTTAGCACTCGATGCTTTGAATCTCGTCATCCGAGTTTAAATCTCGGTTGGACCTTTTCTGTTGACATATTTTATCCATTCTTTTAGAAAACCAATGACCCACAGAAGGACAGTGCAACACAAAAAAAAAAAAAAAAAATGTTATCAGAGTATATTGCTTGATGCGCACCCATGCCCATTACATTGAAACGATCCAAAATTCCACGACCACGAAGGGATTCGAACCCTCAATCTTCCAATCCGAAGTCGGACGCCTTATCCATTATGCCATGTGGCCTGGGCTTCTTGTTGACGATACTTAAATATACATATAAATTATTTATGACAGACACAATAATTTACTTTGTCGCCGATAATGCCTTCTTTTAATAATGTTGACTATAATAACATATAGTCCCATGGTGTAATGGTTAACACTCGATGCTTTGAATCTCGCGATCCGAGTTCAAATCTTGGTGGGACCTTGTTTGTAGACTTTCGTATCCATTCATTTTTTTAAAGAAAAATCAATGATCCACAGAACGACAATGCTACACAAAAATTTCAGAAACTGTCATCAGAGACTATTGCTGGATGTGCACCCATGGCCATCACCTTGAAAAGATTCAAAACTATGCGACGACGAAGGGACTCCAACCGTCAATCTTCCGATCCGAATTCGGACGCCTTATCGCTTAAGCCATGCATGCAGCCTGCGTTGCTTGTAAGATACTTGAATATACATATATATTACTTATGAAGACACAATTATTTGCTATGACGCTGATAAAGCCTTCTTGTAATAATGTTGGCTACATAACACATGGTCCCATGATGTAATGGTTAGTACTCGAGACTCTGAATCTCGCGATCCGAATTCAAATCTCGGTGGGCCTTTTTTTCTTTTAGAAAACCAATGACCCACAGGAGAACAGTGCAACACAAAAATTAAGAAAACTGTCATCAGAGTATATTACTTGATGTGCACCCAAACCCATTACACTGAAACGATCCAGAATTACACGACCACGAAGGGAGTCGAACACTCAATCTTCCGATCCGAAGTCGGACGCCTTATCCATTATGCCACGTAGCCTGTGTTTATTGTTGAAGATACTTAAATATACATATATTATTTATGAAGACACAATTATTTGCTATGACGCCGATAATGCCTTCTTGTAATAATGTTGGCTATATAATACATGGTCCCATGGTGTAATGGTTAGCACTCGAGACTCTGAATCTCGCGATCCGAGTTCAAATCTCGGTGGGACCTTTATTTTTTTTAAATTATTATTATTTTTTTAATAGAAAAAGCAATGATCCACAGAACGACAATGCTACACAAAAATTCAAGAAACTGTCATCAGAGACTATTGCTGGATGTGCACCCATGGCCATCACCTTGAAAAGATCCAAAACTATGCGACCACGAAGGGACTCCAACCGTCAATCTTCCGATCCGAATTCGGACGCCTTATCGCTTAAGCCAGTCGGCCTGCGTTGCTTGTAAAGATACTTGAATATACATATATATTATTTATGAAGATAAAATAATTTGCTATGGCGCCGATAATGCCTTCTTGTAATAATGTTCGCTATAATACAGGTGGTCTGATGGTGTAATGGTTAGCACTCGAGACTCTGAATCTCGTCATCCGAGTTTAAATCTCGGTGGCACCTTGTATGTAGACATATTTTATCCAGTCTTTTAGAAAACCAATGACCCAGAAAAGGACAGTGCAACTCAAAGATTAAGAAAACTGTCATTGGAGTATATTGCTGGATGTGCACCCATGCCCATTACCTTAAAAAGATCCAAAATTATACGACCACGGAGAGATTCAAATCTCAATCTTCCGATCCGAAGTGGGACGCCTTATCCATTAGGCCACGTGGCCTGGGATTGTTGTTGAAGATACTTAAATATACATATAAATTATTTATGAAGACACAATAATTTACTTTGTCGCCGATAATGCCTTCTTTTATTAATGTTGACTATATAACATATGGTCCCATGGTGTACTGGTTAGCACTCGAGACTTTGAATCTCGCGATCCGAGTTCAAATCTCGGTGGGACCTTGTTTGTAGACTTTTGTATCCATTCTTTTTTTAATTTTTTTTTATAGAAAAAGCAATGATCCACAGAACGACAATGCTACACAAAAATTAAAGAAACTGTCATCAGAGACTATTGCTGGATGTGCACCCATGGCCATCACCTTGAAAAGATCCAAAACTATGCGACCACGAAGGGACTCCAACCGTCAATCTTCCGATCCGAATTCGGACGCCTTATCGCTTAAGCCATGCGGCCTGCGTTGCTTGTAAAGATACTTGAATATACATATATATTATTTATGAAGATAAAATAATTTGCTATGGCGCCGATAATGCCTTCTTGTAATAATGTTCGCTATGATACAGGTGGTCCCATGGTGTAATGGTTAGAAACCGAGACTTTGAATCTCGCGATCCGAGTTTAAATCTCGGTGGGACCTTTTCTGTTGACATATTTTATCCATTCTTTTAGTACACGACCACGAAGAGAGTCGAACACTCAATCTTCCGATCCGAAGTCGGGCGCCTTATCCATTAGGCCACGTGGCCTGGGCTTATTGTTGAAGATACTTAAATATACATATACAATTATTTATGAAGACACAATAATTTACTTTGTCGCCGATAATGCCTTCTTTTATTAATGTTGACTATATAACATATGGTCCCATGGTGTAATGGTTAGCACTCGAGACTTTGAATCTCGCGATCCGAGTTCAAATCTCGGTGGGACCTTGTTTGTAGTCTTTTGTATCCATTTTTTAATATTTTTTTATAAAAAGCAATGATCCACAGAACGACAATGCTACACAAAAATTAAAGAAACTGCCATCAGAGAATATTGCTGGATGTGCACCCATAGCCATCACCTTGAAAAGATTAAAAACTATGCGACCACGAAGGGACTCCAACCGTCAATCTTCCGATCCGAATTCGGACGCCTTATCGCTTAAGCCATGCGGCCTGCGTTGCTTGTAAATATACTTGAATATACATATATATTATTTATGAAGATAAACTAATTTGCTATGGCGCCGATAATGCCTTCTTGTTCACTATGATACAGATGGTCTGATGGTGTAATGGTTAGAAATCGAGACTTTGAATCTCGTCATCCGAGTTTAAATCTCGGTGGGACCTTGTATGTAGACATATTTTATCCAGTCTTTTAGAAAACCAATGACCCAGAAAAGGACAGTGCAACTCAAAAATTTAGAAAAATTAAGAAAACTTAAAAATTAAGAAACCGAGTTCAAATCTCGGTGGGACCTTTTTTATTTTTATTTTTTTTCCCTTTTCTTTTTTCCTTTTTCTTTTCTGTTTTGGGACGCCTTATCCATTAGGCCACGCGGCCTGGGTTTGTTGTTGAAGATACTTGATGTTCACTGTACAACACACAGTCCCATGGTGTAATGGTTAGCAATCGAGGTTCTGAATCTTGCGATCCTTGTTCAAATCTCGATGGGACCTTGTTTGTAGAAATTTTTAATCCATTATTTTAGAATGAGCCACAGAACGACAATGCTACACAAAAATTAAGGAAACTGGCATCAGAGTGTATTGCACCGATAAGAAAATTGACCCGGAATTGAGTCAAATTGACCCGGAATTGGGTCAACAATATTTGTCCCAGAAAAAAAGTCACAATTTTGACCTGAGAGTTTTAAGAGTGTGGGTCAAATGGGTCCATTCTGGGGCCCATCAATTTTACATTCTAATTCTCACATGTTTAATGGGCTCCATACGGGATAAATATGGGAAAGCACATGTGGTTGCCCAGATGTTTGGCGTATGGGCCCCAGATAGGAGAAATATGGGCAAGCCCATATGCGGCTGCCCAGATATTCGGCATATGGGCCCCATGAGGGCTTGCTATACCTGGGCTGGCATCGTTTGACAGGGAAAGGATCCATCGGCTGGACAATGAGTGTTGGGATCTCAAAGCAACCATTGATATGCTGATGAACGTGAATAGTAACTCCCTCATGGTAACAATACACGTTCAAATCTAGCGCCATGTGTCCCTGTTGGTACCCATACCCCGCACTTCCCAGTCAAGCAATGTAACCACAACAAACCGTTTTGCAGTGTTAACAGCAGCCGACAATGACAGCACTGCCGAAGACTCAATGACTGAAGGAGAACAACTGATCGACTCCTGCTACGATATTCTGACGACAAATCGTGTGATTGAAGCGAAGAGATCGGAGTCTTTGCCAATGTCCATCCATCAGTAGTTGGACCAGTACCAGACAAAGCATAAGGAACGACATGGCACTGTAACTAAAACATATGTCGTCCTCGTTTTCCTTCCTCCATGGTTGGTGACTCCATGATCAATCACATCCAAGGACATCGACTGAGCAGGACCAAACAAGTTGAGTGTTCAGCTAAGTCAGGAGCCAAGATTGACAACATTTACACCCATTCAGTTGTTCAGATAAATCGACATAGACATGAAGATATCCGAGATAAGATCGTATCCGTTGGAGAAACTATCAAGTCAGAGACCAAGACGGATCGGATAACACTCTCTGGAATCATACACCGTAGTTGAGAAACAAACAGAGAAAATGCTAAAATTGTAACTGCAAACAGATATCTAAAGGAAGCTGCGGATCGAAAATCGATGGAAATTTATTGACAACAGTAATGTCACTTACAAGCACTTATGTTCGGATGGAGTTCATCTGAGTAAGTATGGTCAAGCCAAAAACATAATCCAGCACTTACATCCAGGGTCAGCACGTTTGGGCAAACCCAACTTGCCACAAGGTTACCTGTCCGCCAAACTGACTCCACTCCTATCTCGTATGCAGATTCAACACGTGGGATGAGAAATCAGCGCCAGGATTTCCGGAGACCAGAATGGAAATCAAAGACGAGAACCGACCAGCATCAAATCCCCCAAAGTACCTCTGCAGTCCATGGAAAAAGAACAAATGAACCCACGCCGTCCACTACCACCACAAGCAACGGAATGGCTTTGGTATCAGATGACAAGGAAACCCAGGAATCCGTAAGAGACTGTTACTAAGATCAACTGAGGATAAACAATGACATCACCAGCCTAAATCCATCATCCCATAGGGTAAGCAAGTTTAAATAAAAATTGCTCATTTTGAATGTACAAAGCCTCCTACCGATAATCGACCACTTGAGTCTTCTTTTGGCAGAACACCAAATTCATGTGCTTACTCTAAGTGAAACTTGGTTGCATGATATCATTGATAATGCTGACATTAATATTGTCAACTACACTCTAATTCGCAATGACCGCAAAGGTATAGACAACCATGGCGGTGTTGCATGTTACATTTCAAATCATACAGTATCATTAAACATTAGCCTATAAATACTTGACGTTGAATCATGTTGGATTGAAATGAATCTGAAACACACTAAATCCATTGTTATAGGTGTTGTCCACTTACCAATAAAAGAACGGAGCATTTGTCAAATCTTAAGAATGTTATTGAGCAATTAAATTCCAGTTGACATGAGCTACTTATAGTTGGTGATTTTAACTTGAATATGTTTGATAATGCCGAATGTTCTAAAATTGATGATTTATGATGTGAATTCCAACTCAGACAACTTGACAATTGTCCAACCAGAGTAACATCTACCTCCAGTACATGTATTGATCTTGTTTTGTCTTGCCATCCTGACACCATTAATGTTACCAATGTTATTCCACTTGCTATGACTGATCATTCAATGGTTTAGTTTAACAGGAAGACGCATTCTCGTGTCCAAGTTCCTCCCAGGGTCTCAAGTATGATACATTTTAAACATTTTAATGAAGGCTTATTTTTAGAAGATATGTTTAATATGCCTTGGCATGCAGTTTAAATTAATGATGATATTGATGAGGCTTGGCTTACATGGGAGGTTATGTTTAATGATGTTTGTAACAGGCATGCTCCATACAGACAAATTCGCCAAAGACGAAAACCATATGGCACCCTGGGTGACCAAGGAAATGCTGAACTTGGGACGTAAACGTGATTTATTGCGGTCCAAAGCACAAAAATCAGGTAACCATGAAGATTGGCGTATGGCTAAAAAACTTCGTAACCAAGTCAATAACTTGGCTAAGTACCTAAAGAAGTTCTATATATTATGAAAATGAGATCGCCAAAAATAAAGGCAATTCGAAGAAAATTTAGTCTTTGGCCAATGAAGCCATTTCAATTAAAAACAACGCCACCCTTTCATCAAAAGCAGGCACCAACAAAAAACAGTGGTTGAAGATTTTAATACTTTTTTGTCAATATGGTGCCGATCTTGCAGAAGATTTTCGAGATAATCCACCTGATTCAGCTGAACATCCTCTCATTTCTTCACAGGAATGTGCAGATGCTTTTAAATTTTCTCCCATTACACCTGTCTTTGTGGCAAAACTAATTAGGGAAATGGATTCCTCAGTTGATATCATTGATATCATTGGAAGAAAACAGGCCACACACGTGGTTCCAGATGGGGTCCTTTCAGACTTCGCTAATTTAAGGGTTGGAGTTCCTCACGGTTCTATTCTTGGCCCCTGCTCTTTATCATTTTCATTAACAGTCTCCCGGTAGGTATTTCACATCCTGGATGTAAAATAAGTATGTACGCCGACGACACAATGATAATGTTTAGCGGAACTTCGCATGATAATGTTTAAAAGGATTTGCTTACTGGCCTTCAACAGGTGTTCATGATATTTGGAACACGTCATCGACTGCCCAACTTTGATGATATTCAAATCTCACTGAAAGGTGAGGTCATTGAACGCATTAGAGTTTATAAGTATCTAGGGGTTATGCTGGACGAACATCTATCATGGGCTAACCACATTTACTATACTGCTTAGAAGATCTCTAATGAAATAGGATTTCTTAGACGTTCTGCGAAGCCTTATCTTCCCGAGCTCACCTTTAAGTATTGCCATGGTCTTGCCTTTATTTGATTATTGTAATGTGTTATTGTAATGCGTGGTCAAGTTGTTCAAATTCTCTTTCTGGTAGGCTTATTTAACCTCATAACCGACTTGCTAGAATGATTCTTAATATCCATCCCAGAACACACATTGCTGATCATGATGCTCTGTCCTGGACAACTTTACATACTCGCTGGCACTTTCATAGAATGATTGAGGTTTTTAAATGCGTTACCTTAACCCAGGTTACCTAAATGCCATTTTTGAACTGCCATGTCACTCAGCTGTATCAAACGGTTCCCTTTACATGTCTGCTGTTCCCAAGACTAACGCAGCCAAACGTTCTTTTCAATATCTTGGGACCCTGGGATGGAACAAGATAACTAACTTCTTTTCAGAGGAAGGCAAACACAATTTCACAATTCAAAAATATTATTAAATAACTCTGTACTGTTCCTTTTATCTTGAAGCGACATGAAGCTGTGTTTTACCCTTTAGTTTTAAAAATATATCTTATTAATATGTTATGTTAAACTGCATTTCAATTTAATTTTTTTTTTGCATATCCTATTATTTTATCAATGTCACCGTTTCATTTCACTGGGCCTATTGCTTTTTACCGTGCTTTTGTTATGTGCACCGGTTTTTCTGTTAGATTGTGATATTACCATTTTCTTTTGTTTAGTGTTGGTTTATTTTATTGTCTTTGTTTGCACATTTGCTTTATCTACTTAGGTGTTGGTTTTATGTGGCTTTCTGTAATAATGTTTTACTTCTTGTTGTTCTTGTGTATTCGTAATTTGAACTTTTATTGCTTGAGCTTATACTACATTTTATCCCTTCTACTTTTGATTTGTTTTAATCTTGTTTTAATACTTTTAACATTTTAAAATGTTTTTGACATTAATTTTCTAATGCTGCTATTTATTTTGCTCTATGCCCCTCCTTCACTGTTTATAGTGTTAATTCTTTTGAGTTTTACGCTTGTTTACCTTAATTACCATTGTTTTAAATTTTATATCTTTATTGAGTTTTATGGTTTCAATTAAAAAAAAAATAGATCAGTTTTACACTTTCTACCATTTCCTTTTTATTTTTGACATAATTCAGATCATATATTTATCCTCTCATTTTTTTACTTTTGTTTATTTAAAAAATTGCCCATATTTCTATTTGTTTACTTAAATTTTTACTTTAATTTTTAATGTTTGCTTTAATTTTTAATTTTTTAATTTTTAATTTTTATTTGTTTCCATATTTCTATTTGTTTACTTTAATTTTGATTGTAGATTGGTTTAAACTTTTAATATTGTTTTAATACAGGGCCCTCAAGGAAAGCAGTTTTTTAACTGAGGAGGCTACCCTGTTAAAATAAAACAGCAAATAAAGTAAATAAGTGTAAACATCCAATGCCTTGATTCTGTCTGAGGTGCTATCATTTAGGTGATATTAGTAAATTTATTAGTGAATTTTCGACTTCTGGAGATGAACATTCCAACTTGGAATGAATGAGAACAATCTGAATGCATTTGCACTGTTTTCTCCTTCATGACACATACAATGAAATACACTTTCATAGGTTGGTGTCTGTACATATCTCTTGATGTTTTTTTCTTACAAAGTATGGATACATTTTATAGAAATGTTTTACGAAGCTCTGGAAGTGATAATTTCAGTGATTATTTCTTCCCGAGATAATATATCTCAGGAAGACGACATTCAAATCTGATCCCATGATGACGATATCCTACTTTTAGGATGTCATCATCCCGAGAAAAAAAACCTCGGGAAGACGACATCGTACATTTAGGATGTCGACATCCCGAGATAATTTATCTCGGGAAGACAACATCCTACTTTTGGGATGTCGACATCCTGAGATAAATTATCTCAGGAAGACGACAAGTCGGATGGCACTTCCAGAGCTCCGTATGTTTTAGTGTAAACTGACTTTAACTAATTCAAACATAGATTAGATAGAACATTAACTAAATTCATAAACATTTACAATTGACCCTCTTACCCCCCCAAAAAAAACAAAAAAAAACGAACAGAATAATGCTTCTAGCATGATTGTTACCTTGACCAAGTTATATTTCCGATAATAATACTGCATTGCTGTAATCATGTTTGACCTATTACCAATTTTGCACATTCCATTTTAATAATACGATGCAAAAGGATAATAACTTGTAAGCATCAACAGATCCATTGGTGGGTGAGGGTGGGGAAATAAGCATGAACGTTAATTTACGTTCTTATGTGTTTTGTTTGTTTGTTTGTTTGTTCGTTTGTTTTTGCCGCCCAGAGGGGGCCCCCTCCCCAATCCACTTGGGATCTGTTCTGACTCTTAATTAAAGAAAAGGTATAACCAAAGTGGTCGCTCTGTAATGTCAAACGTAGTAAGTGTACAGCTGATGATGACGTGTCAATCTTCTCTAGATATTTTTACGTCCCGAGTTGCTGTCACTTTTAAGAAAGTGAAGTAATTTCCAGTTCGAATTTAGGAATGAGCGTAATATCGTAAGAATGAATACAAACAATCTGAATATGTTGAAACTTTCAAATGTTGATTGTTTGATATATACATCTTGATTCACAGAGAGGCATAGTCCCCCTTCCTCCACTCGTAAAAGCAGTTTTGCCAACATGACCAATGTTGTGGCTTCACTTGAAACAAAGAAGATGTCGTTGAAGTGTTTTGAGGAGTCGAGATGAGGATGAACCTTGGCGGATCCAGAATTTGACATGACCAGCAGGGGAAAGGGACGCACCCTCCCGAACTTGAAGCCAATAACTACGATGAGGTTCGCAGCCTCAACCCCTTTTGGATTATTCTCGAGCTCAGAGCGACGTTGTGCGGCCCATTCGAGGTCCCCTCATTAGTTTATTCATGGCTCGTTTCACATGTGCCGTGGCTCCGTGAGCTTTACGTTGCACCCTCTCGTGTTTCTCATCCGCCCGCTTGTTCTTCCATTCACGAAACACGTTGTGAAATAGTTCGGCAACGCTCCAAATTTGTCGTCCGTCTTTGGCGGATATTTCGCAGTATGGGTAACCCATGTCTTCAGCTAGTTTCTTCCCTTCTGCCTCAGAGACGGTTCTGAAATGATATATAAATATTTTGACTCAGGCTTGTCATTGTCACTTATAGCCGGCCCCGCCAGCCCCTGTCGAGCCCTCGTCTCTCTACCCAGGCGCACCAGGCCTGACTAGAGTTTCACGAAATATATAAAATAGAGAACATCAGTAGATTGAGAAAAAATGTGTGCAAGTGTTCATATACGAATGTGACACAGGTGTTTATAGTATAAAACAATATGTGAAGTCACATTCATATATCATGCACACTTTTACGTTTACATCTTCTAATCGTTCCTGATTATCTCACGCATGGGTATATATACCTAAGTTCTTTTCGCAAGTCATTTTTATTCGCTACTAGAATGACGGGCAGTGAATAGGTTGTCTTGAGGGCGTTCTCCACATCTCGTTTGATGTTCGAGATTTCATCGAAGCTCCGGCGATCTGCTACCGAATATACAAACAGGAACGCATCCCCCCACAGAGCATAGGCATTGCGGTGGCCATGTTTGTCCTGAAAAAGGGCAAATATTGATGTCATTTTCACAAGATCTGACAGAAGCCATGATTGCGTATAATCTTGTACAAAAAAGTTTTTTCTTACCTACCTTCCAAAAGTTATTATAAAAATATATTTCTAATTTATTAATTCACCCAAGAATTTCTTGGTAAACACGCTCGCCTCTCATTGATTCTCACGTGTGGCCGGATTATTATTATGTTATACCTTTTTTAATTACCAATATTAATTCAGAAGTCAAGGTTGTCTGAATATAGTAATTCGTGGCTGTGGCAAAAAATTCTTAAAGAAAATTTAAGTCCAAAATCCATTTTTACATACAAATGCATATGTCGAGTAAAGAAAAAATATCGTTTGTTCTTTCGATCGTTGTAATCGACTATACAATGGTTAATTAAAGATTGCTTCCAGGACGGCCTTATCGAAAAGGTCGAGTCAGTTTCAGACAGAGAGGTAGTTGACCTGTCCAACATAGTAGCCGTGTTGATCCGCGGACCCAATACTGCTTAGCCCGTGATCTAGATATCCGAACAGGTTACAGTGTTTCGTAATACTTTTACTTCAAAATAAATCTTACTCACATGACCAGCAGTGTCCAAAATTTCCATGACAACGTCTTCGCCTTCAACAGCTGCATGATATCTACATAAGTATTCTGTATGAAAAAGGTATATATATAAATGGTAGCACTTTTCAGACTAACTAAACTTGAATATAGGCATAAGCTTTCGTAGCAACAGCTACTTCATCAGATTGCATCTGATGAAGTAGCTGTAGCTACGAAAGCTTATGCCTATATTCAAGTTTAGTTAGTCTGAAAAGTGCTACCATTTATATATATATATATCTTATTCTACCTGACTAACACGGCTGCATACAGATCTATGTATGAAAAAGGGAAATTCTGTTCATCCGTTTTTTCTTTTCTTTTTTGCTAAATGGCATTAATTTCATTGCCTTTTTTAGCAATTAATTATTAAGAATATCTAATGAATACAGCTATTTACTTACCTAACGTAGGATCGTAATCGCCAATGAATCGCCTCGTTACATACCGTACCATAAGTGCTGTTAACAGAAAGACACCGAAATAGCAAATTACAATTATTGTAAAACTTTCTTCACCATATTACTTAATGTGCTTACCTTTAAACTAAATGGAAACAAAGATCTTGAATTGGGAGACAGCCAACTGTTATAACTTTGATCTGGTACCAGTATTGTAATCCGGATGTCACAGGTTCAGTAATTGTTCTCGTTTACTCTAAAAATTAATTTATGGACCGAGTCATTTCTCCCTTGTGGTATATTTGATGATTCAAAGTTAATTCGAAAAGGCAGGACTAGGGGAGGGGGTGAATAGGGGGAGAAGGGAGGTGGATCGAGGGGGAACCACACCTGTTTTTCCAACGCATGGCGAGCCCAGTAGTACAACACGGAAAGACAGTGATGATGGCGGAGGGGACGTGTGTGAATTATCAGGTGGCGGATTCGACGAGAAAGTCGATTTACGAGTTCTCGACATACTCATTTTTAGAATCAATGTAGGAAAAAAAGTCAGTTGAAGCTGAAACCTGTCTTCCGACTTATGTCCTCACACAAGACTTGTTGTGTCTCCTTAATATCTTCAAATAGATGTCTTCCTGATGTTGATGAAAGCAAAGTCTATTAAGCGAATTGCAAAGCCCGATCAAGTGTCACTTCAACAAACATTAATTTTGTCTTCAAGGTTGATCGAATCCAGTTCTCATAGCTGTCGAGTTTCAGTAGAGAGTCCACGGTGTCAAGCCGCGTATTCCAAAGAGAGTCCAGCCAGCTATCGTGAAAAGACCTGTACGCGGTGGGAGCTTTGCGTCATCACCTCGCTGTGGACGGTCCGAATTAGATGTCACACCCGGCCAACCTACGAGGGGGTTGCAAGACAGTTAAATTCTAGAAATAATCCACTTAGCTCCTCACAGTATGTATTTACCATTCGGTATATAAATATCAATCACATGTATCATAAATATAGTAATGGCACGTTTATTTATACCAATTTCTGGATGAGGTAAATGCCAATGAATGCTATTAATGATGCCGGTCTGTAGGTGTAGACCTACCTGCACGGTGGGAACATCTGTAAATAACTTTGGACCCAAAACAGCTGCTAAGGTGTAATGTTTCTTATGTTCTTACGTTCTCCAATAGGTGAGATATATTTGTGACTGGCTTTGGCAAAACCCTAAGCTTGTACCCAATTTTCAAAAGTGAAATTTTGGTATAGTTTGATTCTCTAGATTTGTAGAAATCAGAAAAAAAAAATCTGATTTCTACAAATCTGGTATCAAATGAAAGAAGAAAATCTAGACAATCAAACTCTACCAAAATATCGCTTTTGAAAATTGGGTAGAAGTGGTATAGATTGATTGTCTAGATTTTCCTCTTTCATTTGATACCAGATTTGCAGAAATCAGATTTTTTTCTTCTGATTTCTACAAAATGCAATGATAATCCTTTAATCCATCACAAAATTTGGGGAACATGATGTACCTCCCCCACCCGATCGTCGCTCATGCTTATTAGGGTGGCCGATTGTGGGTTAATCAAATAGGCCTAGGCCTACCATTCTTTCTCAGAACAGAAGGAAATACGTAGATATAATTAAGGCGGGGAAATGTCGCCTTCGGAAAAACGCTGTCAATTATGTTGAAGCTAAAAAATGTAAAAATGTAATAAACACATTGCTATACGAATATTCATTGTGAGAACATTTTAGATTATTGGTACTATCAAAGGCATTCTGATGCATACCGGTATCAATCGTACGTTTTTTACATCTTACGTAGTAGCAAATTTTGCAAAAATAATATGGACAAAACAAAATTTGTGAGGGGTGAGGTGGGAACATTGCCATTAGCGTCCCCTTACCGTTACTATTAGGGGATATGTCCCGCCACCCCCACCCCGGGATCGCCACCCATGACGTCACTGGACCACAGATTTTTCAATAAAACCCATTTAGAATTAAAATAGGCCTACATTTTTTGCGCAATAAAAACACTTCATTTGGGAAACTTGAGTTCTTGGTCCACGTCAATAATACGTGAGCGTGCAAATCACTCTGCTACAACGGCGCACCCAAGGGGGGGGGGGCTTGGGGGGCTTGAGCCCCCCCCCCCCAAGAGGGTCCCCGAAAAAAAAGGGACAAAAAGAAGAAGGAAAAAAAGGAGAGAGAGAGGGGGGGAGGAGAAAAGTTGTAAATGTTTTTTTTCCAGCCCTTTTCATCTTATGCCACTGGAATTGTTTTCTTCTTTCTGCCAAAATTATTTTATTATGATGTCTCATGAAATCTCACTATAATTGTTTAAATTTGCAACAATAACATAAACATTTGAGACCAACGTGCCAATTTGTCCGGGCTAAAATATATTTTACGTGGTTCCCGCATTTTTCAAATTTAAGTGTTTTTCCCTTTTCAAGGGAATGCCGGACAAGTGTAAGGATAAAGTAATGCATTTTTGTTTACCCACAATTTCTTTTTAGATGATGTATAATGAATATGCATGAACATGTAACTCTGGTGCAACGACCAGATCCAATCTTATTTTATCATGCGTTGTTTCCTTTTCTCCATTTTTCTTTAACTCGGCTGTGTGCAGGGCATTAAAAAGGCCTGCAATCCTACCCTTTCCAAATTACACATCACATACATGCCCAGGTTAGGGTTTTAGTTTTAGTTTAGTAATCTGATATAAATAATTATTATGTGACACCGTTTTAGCAAAAAAAAGAAGAAAAAGATTACCGGTAGGATCTGGATTTGCCGCCCACTTGTTCATGGAATTTGCCGCCTATTGATGGAAAGTAGGTAGCACCGCCCCGGAATTATCTCTTCAACAACGTCCGCTATATAATTATTTAAAGCAAAAAATCTTGCCGACGATATACACTCAAGTTCATGTTTATCAAGAGGGAGTATTACTGAAAAATTGCAATCCAGACTCCAGAGATTGGCTTCATCGGTAAGTATAATCAATTGGAAGTCCAGTGGGCTGTTTTTGCAGCACTGTACACAGATTACACCAACATACCACAACATTCTGGGGAAACCATGCGGGCACCAGCCTAACCCAGATGAGTGGCAATAAGTCTAACATATACTTGGGCCCCATTTCTTGTTTTGAGCCTATATTGACAATCTGACGAACATCCATTATAAATAAGTTTAGAACTAAATATATATGCCCCCTATACTGAATACAAAAAAATAAACACCATGTTAAAGATTCAAATTAAGGGCTAGCATTAAAATAAAAAATGTTAAATTAAAATGTGTAATTTTGATTTGTACTTTCTCAGAAATTAAGAATGAGCACCAATGGGCCCCCACCCAAGAAACTGAAGCAAGCCAAATTAAGCTTTGCCCCAGTAAGCAAAGAGAGTAGCTCTAAAGACACCCCTGATGACCCTTTCCCTGATGACTTCGGCATCCTTAAGTCCGTTCCACAGCGTGGAAGCAGTGAAAGCTCAGACGACTGCAATAAACAAATTGAGTCTGCCACAGCTGTCATAATAGAAGGGTCTAACTGTACAGGTTTCACAAATAAGTACGACATTGGAAACTACAGTAAAGCGCACGGGAGGAAATTGCTAGAACGATGAAACAAAGTTGGCCCTCATTACAGACTGCTGGGTACCTGATTCCTCCTTCAACTTCACCACAGTGTGCAAATTCTAGGAGACGATTTCAACATAGCTGGCTAAAACGATACAACTGGTTGGCATACAGCGATGCAGAGAAGGGTGTTTTCTGCAAACCATGTCTCATCTTTGCCCCTGAATCTGCCGGAGCACACGGCAATCAAATATTAAAATCTTAGTAAGCACTCCCTTTAACAAATACAAAGACGCAATTGAAGTCTTCAACAAGCACAACAGTGCAAAGTATCATGCTGATGCTGTCAACTCATGTCAGATGTTTCTCAAGGTTGTGACCAACAAGGTACCAAGCATTGACAATCAACTTGACAACACAAGACAACAACAAATAATAACCAATAGACAGCGTATCAGACCTATGATTGAAACTGTGCTCTTTTGGGAAGGCAGGAAATTTCATTTCGTGGTCACCGAGACAGCGGCAGTATCGCCAACATCGCCAACACATCCACGGAAAATGATGGAAACTTCAGGTCAGCCCTTCGTTTCCGCATCAACGCTGGAGACAATTATCTGAAGAGGCACATAGAAACTGCAGGAGGAAACGCCATGTACACAAGTTGGAACACACAAAATGAGATCATCAACACCGTTGGAGATATTATCTCTGAAAAGATAGTTGATGAAGTGAAGGATGCGAAATACTTCAGTGTACTGGTGGATGAGACAACAGACTGTTCCACAAAAGAACAAATGAGCCTGTCAGTGAGATATGTGCATGATGGCAAAGTATGTGAGAAGTTTTTGACTTTTGTAACAGTGAATGATCTCACAGGACACGGACTTGCGAAAAGCATACTTGACATACTCCATGAGAAAACTCTAGATCCCATGAATATGCGTGGTCAAGGTTATGATGGGGCTTCGGCTATGACTTTGTATAATGAGCGGGCAATTTAATGGAGTCCAAGCATGCATAAGAGAGAAGAACCCACTCGCAGTGTACACACATTGTGCAAGTCATGTATTAAATCTGGTTGTCTCTCATGGAAGTAACTTACCTACAATACTAAACACGATCAGCACCATTCAGGAGATTTGTTCGTTTTTTGGTTCTTCGGCCAAGAGACAAAGCCTCCTAAGTGACTACATCACCAAGACGGCCCCAGAGTCGTCACACAAACGTCTGAAAAAACTATGCACCACAAGATGGGTTGAGAGGCACGAGGCTGTTAACGTCTTCTATGAACTCTACGTCCCTATAGAGGAGGCCCTTGAGTATGTGTCACATAATGGTGACAGATCATCGTCGCAAAGAGCGTCCACATTGCTTACTGCTCTCAGATCTTCAGTATTTATCGTGGCCACAACCATACTAAACCGGCTCAGCGGAGTCCTCCTACCCTTATCCCGGAAATTGCAGTCACCTACATGTGACCTCGTTGGATGCGTTAGACTTGTGCGCGATGTGCAGCAGATCATCAAGCAAATGAGGGAAAACAGTGAAGAAGAGTTTGGACGGTTGTTTAGTGACGCAACGAAGTTGGCTGATGAAGTAGACGGCGTCATACGCAAACCACGGACAGCATCTCGTCAAACAGCTAGAGAAAATCATCCATCTCAATCAGCTGAAGAATACTTCAGGGTATCAATGTTTGGCATCTACATTGATCAATTGCTAAGTGAACTCAGCACAAGGTTTTCAGTCCACTTTGAAAGATGCGCCAAACTACAGTACATATTGCCTGCATACTGCAATGATACCAACTTCAATCAACTCCAGGACATTGTGCAAATGTACGCACAAGACATCGAATCTGAAGGCATAGTGAGAGGCGAGTTTGATATGTGGTGTGCGCGGTGGAAAAATGCTGTCGGTAATGTACCATCTACATCTACAGAGACTCTGACTTCAGTACCAGGATTGGCGGACCTGTACCCGAATATACACACACTTATCACGATATTTGCAGTCATCCCTGCTACCTCAGCTACTGCAGAACGCACCTTCAGTACCCTTCGTCGCCTTAAATCCTACTTGAGGTCAACCATGAGCAACCAGCGTCTGACAGGCCTTGCTTTGATGGCTATACATAGAGCAATAGATGTGGACATCGATGACGTCATAAATCGGATGGCACTAAAGCGTCGTAGATTGGACTTTTCACTTTAATGTTATTGCCTCACTAGATTTATTAAGTAAAGTTGTACATTTGTCACAAATAAATGATTTTTTTTTCAATCTACAACCATAGGTATCATAAATGAAAGGATTAGGAGCCAGTTTTTGAACACCCTTATCATTATACCCTATGCCTCTACCTAACCAGTTTTTGAACACCCTTACATCCTATGCCTCTACTATAGGACTATAGAGGTTAAAAATTGCTGCCCCTTATTATACTAATGGCACCGTGGTCACGTGGTTAGACTGCAGGGCTTGCAATCACAAGGTTGTGAGTTCGGAATCCCAGGCTGACCGCTGATTTCACAATGCCTATATTAAGTATTGTCGTCTAGTTACTGAATCACAATTGATTGATTTGTGCAGTTTATAATTATAGACGATACACTAATGTTTGTGTGTGAGTGAGATTGGCTTTTGCCAGCTTGGCGTTTATGGGAAGAGCCATCCATACATATTATACATACATACAACCCAAAATTACATACATACATATACATACTAGGCCTAGTTGATTTGTGAGAGTAAAATTATCTTTGAGCCCCCCCCCCCCCCCCCAAGACAAAATCCTGGGTGCGCCGTTGCTCTGCTAACGAGTAACTCGAAAGCTTGGGAGGTTTTTATTTTAGAAGTGCCTTGCGTATATAACAGCTTAATATGGGAAAGTATAACGATGGTATTTCCACATTATCAAATTAACGATTTATATCTAAACATTTATGTCAGACGTCAACCATCCTGATAAATTGTTTTGTCAATTTACAGAAAGTTGCAAATAATTGAGAGGTTATTTAGTAAGGCCAAAAAACGTCGCTATGAAACGATGTCCAATTGCAGCCAAAATTGCTGGATCGATTGGAATTCTGTCGTGCAGTGCTTTAAACGACTTTTTCACATAGGGGTATGAACGTTTGCCCAATTTGTGAGGCCTCTCTTAGCCACCATACTTTGTATATGGGAAATTTGGTCGCCGCGTATACAACTATCGTCTTTCGTCTGCGCCTAATATAGGAACTTAGCATTTCGCTGGAACTGGCTCCGGTAATGCTCGGAAGCTGCTATGTTTCTCATGTAAAGGTGCAGGGCTTTTGGCTATAAATCGTGATTAGGATTGGGCGGTTTTTCGGTAAAAACGAGGTGTGATGGTATTTTTTTAAACCGAAAAAAACAAAACCGAATCGATGGATTTTTCAGTAAAATACCGCGTTTTTTCGTCGCCAACTTATAGTATCTCAAAAAAACAAAACAAAAACCAACAGTCAAGGCTTAATTTCACTTATCCGCGGTCAGATGTTTCCATCGCAGTGGTACCCGCAACGCATCAGTCACAGTGTACGTACTTGTACGATGCCTAAGATGCATGTATTGGGTCACGTGATATGCTATAGCGAGAAACAAAATATATTATTATAGGCCTATACATCATATTTAAACAAAAAAACTTACTCGGGCATTCAAACTAAACCAGGCATTCAGGAGCCGCAATTTATCGGGATTGATCCCTACCGGCGCTTTAAAGTCGTACGGGGTCCCTTTACCGGCTTCTTTTATACTATTATAGGGCCCTTCTGCCTGGTCTGGCGTTACGGCTCACCGATATATATATATATATTCTTCCCTGCCCCGATTCCTAGCCAAGAAGGCCCTGCACCTTTAGGGGAGAAACAAGGCAGCTCCCAAGTATTACCGGTGTCACGGTCTCAGTTATCCGGCGTGCTCAGCTATCCGGATGACGTAGCCGGGCATTTCAGCACGCTGTAGTCACTGCTCGTGGAGGCCGCCATGACAGTTCCAGCAAGTGTGTGTACTTAATACGTATACACACGTACACGTACACGATCGACTCAGCACGGCACTAAAATGGACTACTTTCGTACGCTGTGCGCAGACATAGCATGACGTAATTTTACCATATTTGGTCATCCGGATAGCTGAGCACGCCGGATAGCTGAGACCGTGACACTGGAGCCAGTTCCGGTGAAAAGCCAAGTTCCTAAATTGGACGCAGACGGTAATCGAACCCAGACCCCGGTGGTCTGAGGGGACAGTACCAGCACACTATAAATCAATCAAGCTCCGAATACATTGGATACTTATGGATGTCCTTTAAATAAAGCCAATGCATTTCAAGCGCCGGTAGGGATAAATCGCGGCTCCTGAATGCCTGATATTCGCCGAGGTACTGTTATCGAGAACGTGTCGGACTAACCTGACACCTTATTCAATAAGGAAATCGTTTTTTGGGGTATATATTAGTGGATTTACGTCAATGAAGAACTTCTCCAACAACCGTCAGTGGCACCGACCAAATAGCCATCTTGCAGGGGCGCCCCCAGGCATACAGAGTATACGCACGTGCACAAAATGTTATTTATTTATTTATTTTTAATTTTAACAATGTTTGTACATGAAATCCCTACTTCCCGGGGGCTTCACACCCAACATCACCACAACATCCCCACATTTTTGGCGGGCTATTCATCCATCGGAAGTTGTAAATTTGTATGTTTGCCTCAGACTCATTATCAATTTTATTGAGAAAGTGTTAAATAATGGAGGAAAGGGGTGTGTAACTTCACGGTCTTTTCTCGCTAGCATAACACATGCGCACATCTAATGCAATTTACTCACATGCACATGTACATGTACGTTGTGGGTACTGTGCTGGAAACATGTGGCCATAGAGCAGTGAAACAAGGCCTCGACTGTCGAGATAAATCGCCCGCTCTCTCAAGATTCTATAGCTGGTGACGAAAAAACGCGGTATTTTACTGAAAACCGAATTTGGAGTTTTTTCAGTATAGGCCTAGTAAATATCATTCCGTTCGGATTCGGTTAAAAACACCGCCATGGCGCGCCACTAGTCGGTTTTGCCAACGTACCAACTCAGTGTGGCGAACCTGTGACGTGAGCGTTGAGTAGGGTCTTTCATCTATGCACTCTAGCCAAGACCACAAAATATATGTGGAAATTGGAATTTTCTGTCAGCTGATTATAGGCGTGCGTTCTCATAGATCACGTGATAATTAACATTTTGTTTTGAGAAATTGGACCTTATTGTATTCAGGGGCGGGGGCGCTGCGTACGCACCCTTCTTCACCCCTGGTACATATCTTTCGGTTCCGGTTCTTATAAAGCATTTTACAGACATGTTATACGGTATCGTGTCAGTGCCTTTAAACCTAGCTCCGTCCCCACCCCTTCTTCGCTTTGTTATTGATACCCTGGTATGTTGACATTAAGACCGAATGAGGCATTTTCATCTCTTCTTCCAGTTCAAACAAACAAATGCATTCCACAGATTAACTTCCTAAACCGCTAGAATCACTCTAGCGCTTTCACCGGGGCCAATCCAATTTTTTTCTTCATATTTTGTGCCTTTTTGCCCTTTCATCATTCAAATATAAAAGGCCTAAAATGTCGAGAACTGAGAGTTTTATGTCACTGGTTGACGAAAATATTCACTTGACTTTATTAAAAGTGCGTAGGGGGAAATTCCATTTAAGTATATATTTATATCTGATTTATATTTTTACTATATTTTTTAGAACTCATTTCAAATCAACTTGGGTTCCAATGGTCATTGATACCCCCGGTATATGATTGATGGTACACCCTCAGATTTGGTGTCGCGCGTGCATCCCTTGTTCTGGACAACACCTACGACGTCAAAACTGAGAGTGTATCATCACACATTTTTGTATCTTGTTAATTTGCTTTTATGTGTAGGGCCTATGTGTGTCGGACGCACCGCCTTTTGGCCGAGTGCCACTGTTGTAAAAGTGTAAGTCCAAATAAATAAATAAATAAATAAAATAAATAAATAAATATGATGGTATACTGCTAAAATAAAATAATAATAATGATACAAAAATAATAATAATAATACTTAAGGCCCAACCTCGTTCACGCTAGACCATGGTGGGAAAAGTAATTTCCGCAATGCTGATATGTTTCTTCAAGATAAATATGCATACATGTTTTTTTATTATTATTTCGGTGAAACAAAATAAAACATCTTGTTTTTTAACACGCCCACAATGTTTGGATGATCTGAAAAAGGATGCATGCAGATCTCGCCGAATTGTGACGAAATAAAAAACGAAAGAAAACAATTTAAAAAAAACACTTACGGTGTTCCTTTCCCCTGCAATATCTGGTGTCAATTTCATTATTTCAGTGGTGTTTTATATTGATCGTGTTGCCTAATATGAGCACAAAGGAGTACGGTAGTATTGACACCACAGTTTTTGCAAGTGAACATGGTCAGATATTATAATCATCCAATTTCACATGTTAGTTTCTGCATGTATCTTCTGATGCTCACAAAGTATAGATGCGGCGTTAACATACATTTTATTAGCAGTATATTAAATGCATTTCTCTTGCGATATAAGACTGTGTGTTGTTTTATGCCGTGTCCTTCAAACTGGACGCCTGATAGACATCAATAAATTATCGATTAAGAAATACAGTTAAGTTAGGACTGAACAAACAATGACAAACCATAACAAGATTAATTTCATCGGTATCGATCGCCCCAGCAGCTACTGATAAAGCATGTGGACTGATATTTACTCATTAGCTTTGCAAAACCCACCGGTGAAGATAAATCTTTAATGAAACAAGTAATTTGTACATCAAATTATTATGTAACTTGAGCTTAAAGGGAATGGTTATACAACACGATTAAAATATTACCGAATTGTTATCTGAAGCTAACTTGATGTGAATGTTGGCAAAGGTATGAATCATCCCAACAAAGTGTTATGTTTCAAATGTTCTCATTTCAGTGAAAACACGGACAAAAATTAATATGCACTTTTTCAAAAAGTTACCAGACTGAAAACGGTGTCTGCTTTTTCGCTTTTTTCCATAACTTAGACTCATTGAGCTGAGACCTTTTACAGATTAATTGTTTAATGTATATTTGATGATTCGATGAAGGGAAGCATACTCACTGATGAACCACTGTCAACATTATCAATGATGTATATTTAAAATCTTTAAAATCTGTCAACATAATAATCACGCGGTTGATAACACACAGTGATATAGCATCAAACAGAATTAATTTCAGTCAAAGGTGCAGGCCTGTATCAGTAGAACTCTAGTGTGAAAATAAGCTCAATATTTATAGCTTGATGAAGTTCTTGCGTCGGGTGATAAACAATTTTGCCCTACACCGATGTGTGTATAGCACTGTATACTCGATCAGTGCTTTCTGAGTGTCTGTGGGAAAAACTTCACAGGCGACTTGGGCGGGAACCCACGACCTCCTGCTTACTAGTGCGGACGTCTTAACCTCTCGACCACCGAGCTTGCCCGATGTCGATTGGCTGGCTAGAATCCTATAATAGCAGCGGGTGCCGCGTAGGGCAAAATTAAATCAATTGTTTATCACCCGATACAAGAATTTCAGCAAACTATAGGGCAATCGACATCGGGCAAGCTCGGTGGTCGAGAGGTTAAGACGTATGCACTAGTAAGCAGGAGGTCGTGGATTCGAATCCCGCCCGAGTCGCCTGTGAAGTTTTTTCCACAGACACTCGGAAAGCACTGAGTATACAGTGCTATACACACGTCGGTGTAGGGCAAAATTAAATCAAAATCTCAATATTGAACAGATCACAAAATATGGAGTCTGTAATGAGTGATCCAACTTTTAAAGATGTGTATTTTTAAAGATGTGTATTTTTTGTTAACACAATAATAAGCTACACAATTTGTATTATTATGTAAAAGCTTAATTGGGTTTAACGATGGTAATAGTACGAACCATCAGAAGAAGTTATTCCGTCTGACATGATGTCATTTTCGAAAAAAGTGAATACAATATCGAAATCTGAAACGGATCACCATTCAGCTGGTGATCTGTACACTGTAAAAAAAAAACATGTGTGGACTTATATAGCGCACGTATCCACCAACTGAGTGGTGCTCAAGGCGCATTATATTATTACCACTGCTCATAAGGCTCATAAATCATTCCTGAAACCATCTCAGCTCCCTGGGGAGTATACAGCTCAATTGCTGCCATTACAGCGCATATAGGGCTAATCAACCAACTCTGCCCTCACAGGTACCCATTTAACCCCTGGGTGGAGAGAAGCAATTATGGTTAAGTGTCTTGCTCAAGGACACAAGTGTCACGGCCGGGATTCGAACCCACATTCTGCTGCTAACACCAGAACTTGAGTCCGGTAAGCTAGACCGCTCGGCCATAATTTTACATATGGCAACGTACTGCAGTTTCATTATTAAGCGTTTACAGTAATTGTGTAAATCAGTTTAACACATTTGTTATGTCAAATTGTAATACAGCAAATTGTTGGAAATAGAGTTGCCTACATTTTGCTGTAAATTTACTTTTTTTATTTTTTATTTTTATTTTATTTATTTATTAATTATTTTTTGTATACAGTGTATGCATTTTCAATTGTTTTCTCCTGAACAAAACAACGAACTAAGCTCAAACCTTCACAGGTTGGTTTCTGTACATAGCCTTGATTCTTATAGTATGGATGTATTTACAGAAATTTTACCAATAATGTACACTGCCTTTAATTTGTACATGTTAATGTTTCTAGTAGAAAAGTAAATTACATTGTAATGATTTATCTCACAAAATAATTGACGGGGCCTTGATAAAGGCCCAGAGTGAATATTACTAAACTATACAAAAAGAGATCTAGCTGTGAATTTATGAGACTGAATTTGGGCCATATGGTTCCGATTGCACTCCTCTCTCAATTTCACTATAGACTTCCGCTTGCTATAATGTGTATGATAATTTATTTGGTGTCAAAAGTTCCCCCTCCTCTGGGTTTCAAACCAGCCTCTTATAGCTGGATGCAGACATTTCATCAAAAAAATAAAGAAGCATTAGGCCTATATAAAGAACTCACCGATGACAATTCGCCGCTGTTTATCTGGAAGCTTATGTAGGTCGAATTTCGTCTTTAATCATCTCAGACGATTCACTCTCAGATCACGATAGTTCCGTCCTCCGAGTCCTCGGCGGCAGGTTATAACACGAAGACTGGAAGGACCAACCAGTCTCGCTAACTCACAGATCCCAGATGCTGACAATGACATTTATACGCCATTCTATCACGCACCCGCCGTTGGTGTGTATTCCTGATTACCAGCAGGCTGGCAGACAGGTGACGGATATAGCTGATCATCTTTTGGTACGGCGCATGCTCATTATCTTACCATGACAGCTGACTGTGGGTTTATATGGATGAAATAAACAAGCAATAACTCAAACAATTTCTACAGGAGTAAATGTAGTCATCCGAACCCGTATAGGGGCTCTGTAGATTTCTTTGAAAGATGACCCAAACCGAACCATGTGTCATTTTGAAATGAATACAAGGTATGTGACTTCATAAAATGTATTTATGGCGGAAATAAAGATAAGAGCCTAGGCATCTATCCTTGTTTTTTTGCTTAGTCACTGATAATTTCTTTGAATCGGTAAAATTGAGATCGTTTGAAAAAAGGGAAATGCCAACACTGATATTTTTAAACATATGTTCATTTCAACAATATGGCTAACGTGTGGAAATTTCATCACAGTAGGCCTATAGGTGTTCCCCATTTTAGAAAAAAAAACCGAACAACTCTTACGTAATATTCTGTTTTTATTAACAAAAAGTTGCCATCCAGCAATTGTTTTGTAAATTTGACAACAATTTCTGTTTTCTCGAAGATGAAAGCACTTCAGACGAAACATTTCTCAGGATGATTGATACGTAGCCTATATCAACTTAACATCAAGTAAGTTTTTAGATAATAATTTTTTTTTCTTCAAATTTGTACGTTTCCTTTTTAAAATCGAACACTGTAGTAAGGAACTTAGAGATATGTATCTTTATGTTTGACGCGTTCACCGTATTATAGACTGTATTTTGAGTATTTTATGACGTCGCGTAATAAACTCACAATGATTGATGTGCGATTACTCGAGTACTTGATTACTCGAGTACTCGAGTACTCGAGTACTCGCAAGTAGTTATTGCTAATCGCACTACTCGTACTAGGCGACTTTTAAAGTGACATGATTTGTGTTTGATTCAATTAGGTTAAAACAAAATAATAATAGTATAAAATATTATTGTGATTCAATGTTTGTTTACTTCCTAAGTGGTAGTATCAGGAGATCAACTCGACAGTAATTTAGTTTACTTTTTTTGTAATCCTACAGGGGTGCTACCTTTGTTTCTGTTTCTGTTAATCTAATGTAAATTTGTGTTTATTTGTTTTTTTTCTACCTGTGAAATCAATAAATGAAATGAAATGAAAAATGCAGAAAGTTAGTCAGAGTGCGGACCAGGCATTCCAGTGGTCCAGCCATCGTACTGCGCCATCTGGACCATGTTGGTAATCAGACAGGTTAAATTAAACCTACTTAAATAAAGCGTTTGAATTGTATTGCTACTCAATTTAAAAAAAAAAAAAAAAAAAAAAATCAGGCGGTATTTGAACCTTGACCACTTGCACAGAAGACAATCGTCTTATCCATTAGACCACAACTTCATCTGGCTGTTTGCAATGAAAGGAGATTCATCATCATTTTATACGATGGAAAAATATTCAGTTCTTGAATATTTATTTATAATGATACAACAATGGCGGATTCAACACTTTTGCCATTTGTTGAACGGGTTGTGTGTGCGTGTGTGGGGGGTGTGTGTCTGCGAACTCTTAACAAAAGGAACAATAGGTCCTCAGTCAGCCCAATGGATGGGAACAAAAGGAGGTCCTCGGTCGACATCAATTAGTCTCGAAACCCTGACCCAATCTACCTGGTAAATTGTCTCTGCATGTGCTATTACGGACGACCAGTGGCAACAATTGTTTGTTATGATTAGGGGGCGGTAGGGATTAGAACCCATGACCATGGCCCTCACTGGACCCCCCTAACTGACCCCCTCCGATCCCCGACCGTAAAATAAATCACTACATGTGTTATATGTTTTGAGTTGGAATATTTAATATTGTTGTCAAAGTGTATGTCGGTAAAATTTGGACATAATTTGTGTTTTTGGTCGGTAAATTTACTTCCAAAAATGTTTTTCCCACTCTGAAAATCCTGGCTACGCACTGATATACAGTCTGCCATTAAATGTGCGTTGATAAATGCTTTTATTCGATTTCTCTTTTAAGAGTGAATAACTTGATTGACTTTGAGGTGTTAAAACTAAACCATTAATATTGGTATTTATAATACTTGCACAATATAAACACTATGGAATAATAAAGTGAACACCACTGGTGTTGTTTTAACACTTCCAATTTCTTGATAACAAGAGGGTCGAAATGAACGTCACCAAATATTAATGCTGTACCTTTCATTTAAAATAACTCTTGCTTCACACTCTAATAACATTGACTTATATGCGGTCATAATTCGTCCCTAATTTGCCATAGTGACCAATCCGACTTGTTTCAATTTTAAGTTTCCCCGCCCATTAGTACATTCAGGAAGAGACCTACCATTGTATCTAATCCACATGCATGTATTCCTTATAGTTTTGGAGATAGAGCATGCATTCAAATGACGAATGCTCTAACTGGCTATTTTTGTAATTTGGCAAAGTGACCAATACCGCATTGGTCAGTATGCCAACTTAATTCGGGATTGGTCACTGTGGCAAATTAGGGACGAATTGTCTGGTTACCTGAATGATATCAATATCAAATCCACATGAAAAACCCCCCCCCCCCCCCCCCCCCGCAAACTCTAAAAATACTGTACTGGCAAGTCGAAATATAATTACCGGTACCGCATTGACACATGACGTAAATGATTACGAAGGTAATCATTTAAAATGACTATAAGTTAACTACGTAGGCCCTATTAAAACTTACCCTATTAAAACGCGTTGGCGAGTCATGATTGTAACACTTGTAGCAATTGGTATTATGGATGCACGTCACTAAATAAAAAAATAATGACCAAATTCATTTGCCGACCTCATTAGGCTTAATATGTATGCCGTAAATTTGTCTGAAAAAGTAAGATTTGAGGTCCATAATTATATTCGTTTGAGGGACTGTGTAAAAGTGGTCCAATATCATGACCTGGGGTCCTTGACTTGCCTGAAAGTGTGAGTATTTTGGATACAATAGGGCCTGAAAAAGTGGTCCTAATTTGACCGTGGGTCCTATGTTCAATTGGTTATACCCCGTACGCCACACGATTTTCCATGCAGTTTAGTACACTCACTCACTGAATGCGCACAAAATCACTAACCCCAAACGTTGCCCAAGAAAACAATGGTTACCTCATTAAGTTTACAGATTGGTGACCAAACACACAATTTACAAGACAACACAATACATTCAGAGAACTGACACTATTGCAACTCAATCTCGCTGTGACATCACTGATTTACTGATGAATGTGCACATTTTCATTAGCATATAGACCAACAAGGTATAACACCCATAAATTGGCAATACACATGTGTAGAAAAGTGAAAATTGTTAACATGAATCAAGAGTTGGCCATAACTTGAACAAAAACATTATATTTCATGTATGATGTATTTTGCATGTTAATGTTTTTTCTTGATTCAAACGGAAAGTAACCATACTTGTAAAGGCCAACATTACGAATGCGTGTATACCTTCCTGTTGTGTTGCGATCCTTAGTCGGGGTTACTAAGAGGTAAGCTTTCGGAGACGTACAAATAATGTTAACTTGCTTCACTTTGTTGTGAAGTTGCAAGTAAAAGAATTCGTGTTAACTTGCTTCACTTTGTCGTGAAGTTGCAAGTAAAAGAATTCGTGTTAACTGGATTCGTGATGCCGTCTGTAGAGGTTAACATTCACAAGAAGTATTACTTCAAGAGACTTCCAGTTGATTATAAATATCAAATAGATTCAACATTTATTGATTCATAAAAGCATTACAGCATAGATATGTGTGTGTCTCCTTCTCAGTCAGACCCCAACCGAAGAATGAATTATGTCTCTTTATTTTCTATATCAAAACAATATCAAAAACATTCTCATTACGCGGCATTGCGTCAGTTTCAACACGCTGCACTTTGCAACGCGCGCACGCTAAGGCTACGCTTATAATAGCATAATTATCGCACATGGGATGATATGCTTAGTCATGACACTTCCCTTGAAACAGTGAATAAGATTTATAGAAATTACCAAGGGTACAATAAAAAATATCATGCGGGGTAATAAACAGATTGTCGTGACATTCCCAGATATCCATTACAATCGAGTCTGACGAGTCACCAATGATCTATCTTCAGGTTCATTGCTGTGAAGATCCTGGTAAAAATGCAGGCTATTCCAGTAAAAATAAACATTATGAAATATGGCAACATCAAACCAAACGATTTATTCTAACTATAGGAACTCAAATAGTGCGGAAACCTCAAACATACGTCTTTGATAAATTCAAGACGGTAGAATGCTTTGGAGAAAAATATCTTGAAGGGATTGCATACACAAATCAGTAACACGTATATACAAAATGCATATTCTTTATCAGAATTAAGAGATATGTGTAAGAAAACCTTCATTTCATTGCGCCATTATTGAGTTAAGATACATTGATATTTGCTTGCCTCTATTATTGAGATATGTGGGAAATGGATCACAGCCTTGATCCATTTCAAATCATGTCGGACGGCAGTATTTCTCAGATTACTATGCACCATCACCAATATGACATAAAAATTTAAGATTACAGTAATAGTTTGTACTCGGGTAATTACCGGGTACCAAAGGTTATCATTTGAAGTGTCAAAGCTCCCCTTTGTGGTGACTTTATGATAAATGATTATAGATTCTCCTTTTCAAAACAATTATATTGACACTGTCACTCGCAAACACGTATTTTATATAATTACTTTCAAACAAGCCGGGGGTGGGGAATTCCCTCGAATCTTAAATGCATTATACATTATTTGGTCAAGTGTTTGTTAATGAATAATCACACTAAGCATCGATATTTACATAAACTAAACTTTGAAAATTGGAAAGTTTGTGTCTTCAATGAGAAGATAGTGAAAATGCATTCAGAGTTCAGACTTGTTGAAAATGTATTATATAAACAGGCTACGATGATGCATTTATTGGATAATATCGTCACGATCAGAGCATGCCGTGAAAATATACCATCAGCTGTTAAAGGGCCAATATTGTAACAATCAACATGGCATCATGGAATCGAAGTGCTTGTTTGAGATAAACACAAAATGACTGGCTCATTTATGCAGCAGCAACAGTCACATTATGACCTTATCATGTGGGGTATTATTTAGTCACTGAGGTAATCTTAAACCAGCACTCCGATTCCATGCCCTGTTGATCGTGACGATATTGTTCCTTTAACGTTTCATAATCCATTTCATTTTTTTTCTAGCTAAACAAATGACAACATTTCTCGAAAATGGCAACATTTGTTTAGGCGGAATAACCTCTCAAGATGTTTGGCTTACCATTAGATACTAACTCATCCAGTTTCTTTACAAACAATCACCAATGGTGTAAGTCCCTTTAAATTTACGACGAATAACCACACTGACAGTTCGTTTTAAAAATAAATTAAATAAATAAACAAAGTTAAACCAGTTGTGTCGATTCAATTCAAGCGAGTTGCACAATATGATCCACACCATCGGTGTATTTTAAAACCATACCCTTTTTTCAGTTTATGACTAGGGGTCATTTCCGTCACCGAAATGGTTTACAATGATTTACTTTCAGAGGTATGCGAATAAATCAATCATTCCTTCTAAACAACTTTTAAAATCAAATAAATTCAGGGAGTATCAGCAAGCCTCAGTTAATAAATGGCCAGGCTATAAAAAAGGCAGGTTATACTAAAAAAAAACATAAAAAAAACTTGAAAGAGTGCCGATTTAGCCAAACATTTCATCTCTAAAATCACATTACGTTTTATTACAGAGAACGTACACAAAACGATGTGGTCAGTATGGCCCAATATATAAGGGGGAAATTTGCTGACCTTTGTAATGGCCATTCATGCAAATTAGCTAAACATTTTTGTGTCATGTTTGGGGCTCTGTCTGAAGTACAGCAAACTTCGTTTCCTTGGTCTGTAGGACGTTATCACCACATAAGTTTCCACCAATATACATGTACTTTCATGTCATACACACGTATAATATCAGTTAGATTTGCTACAACACTGTGAGGGTTATCTCACCCTGTATATGTACACTTTTATAACGATGTCGCCATCTTGTTTTTCTTCAATACAAATCCACATGACCCAAACCGAGGCTGAAAGGGAAGAAAATAGTCTGGTCCCATGTATGCATTACGATCCATCTCTATAATCGTACTTGCGAACAGGGAATCTGACAAAGATGGACCAGCCCAGCGGGTCACCGGTTGTCCGTTGGTTTTGGACACAACGTAGCACAGTTGCAACAAACTAAGAATCTAAAGAAGGTTTGTACGGAGCCCCTAAATGGACAGGTAAAAAAAAAATAGGACACGGGAAAAAAATAATAATTTCATTCCCTCGAAATAATATTTCGTCCCCTTAAAATCATTTCGTTACATCGAAATAGTATTTCGTTCCCTCGAAATCATTTCGTTACCTCGAAATATTATTTTGTTCGAACGAAATATAGTATTTCAAGGTAACGAAATAAAGTATTTCGAAGTAACGAAATCATTTCGTTCCCACGAATTAATATTTCGTTACTTTGAAATAATTTAGCTGGTACGGAGCCCTTGATATGCCATTTGATACAAACTATCTTTTTATTATACAAATTATCTTTTATTGAGTAGGTAATGCATGGTGGAAGTACAGTAGGACAAAGATTTACGGTAGCACCATAATCTCTTAAGAGATCTAGTACCGGCATGGTTCTGAGAAGAACCGGTGATGAAATAACTCGACCTTTCGATCAATATTTACTTGGATCGCCTTCAGGGTTAAGCTGTAACCACATGTAGAGTCCGGAATATTTCTGACGACAGAGTATACCGATTCGAAACATCAGTTATTTCACCAGCGGTTTTTTCTTAAATATAACTCTGAGATATCTAAAGATTTTTTGGCATGGTGCTCTTGCAAACCTTACTCCTTATTTTAAATGGTTAACTGAAATGTTTTATACACATTTTAGACAACCTTATAATTCTTCAGTTTGACTGGTTCAAATATAAATGTTTTCAAAACATGACAGGTTTATATGCCTATAAAAAATACTTTTAAAAAGTTCATATTTTTCGTTTAACATGAATAATATATTTATTTAGTCATATTCTTTTTGAGATATTGGTTGTAAATTGCTCACGATAAATCAAAAGGTATATCAAGGGCTCCGTACCAGCTAAACTATTTTGAGGTAACGAAATATTAATTCGCGGTAACGAAATGATTTCGAGGGAATGAAATGATTTCGTTACCTCGAAATACTTTATTTCGAGGGAACGAAATACATTTTTGTTTACCTTCCCTTTAGCTTATGGGCTCCGTAGGTTTGCAGTAGCACCACATAAATTCTGTGTCGAGTTGTTGGCTCTGAGAGGAACTGGTAATTTTGTGTAACTTGACGTTTCGGTAAGTGTGCTCTGATTATCTTCAAGAGAATGAAGTGATGGCAGGAAAGTGAATCCTATAAAAAGTGGGTGGTACGCCTGTTCACCAAACTGTGTCAGTAATGGAATAAATAGTGGATGGAGAACCATGGACATTGAGAAAAAAAATCAAATTAATTTTCTTTTCTTTTTTCTTTTAATGAGGACAATTATCAAACCTAAGCATAATTGCATACCTTTTTTCTTAGTATCAAAAAGAACTCTTTGTTGTGGTAAGCAAATTATAAATAATTTAAAGAATTAAATGCTAAATATAACAAAAGAAGGTTTGAGGTGACATGCAAGCATTAAAATACCACAATTATGTAACAAATGTAGTGTGGTATAAATTATAAATACATCATTGAATAAGTTATCACCATACCAATACTTTGCGGAAAAACATAAAAATCATCAATAATAATCTTGCTGAAAATAAAGCTCTGGTAGTAATGTCACCACGTACAACATTTTGCATAATCTATTTTTATGCTTATGATCTGCTGCCTACTTACCTTTTTTCTAAAGTCACACCGTTTTCAAATATTTGAGTAATAAAAGCTACATTTCTACTGTATTTTATCTGAAGAAGGTAGAACAAAAATGAAGTAAAATGTCATAAGCAAATTAAAGCCAGTAGGCCTATACAGTTTTGGTATTATGTCTGTAGATGCATCCTATGTGTATAATAATCAACCTATGAAGGTTTCAGCTTGATTTCATTGTGTTGTTTCAGATTATTTCATTGGTGAAAATTCATTCAGACTGCCCGTATTCATTTCAATGTGAAATTTCTGTCTTCAGATGACAGATATCCATTTCAAAAAATATTTCTTGAATTTTACCTAAATGATAGCACCGGAGATTGAAAACATTTCAAGGCATGTTTGATATCATCACTTTGATACCAAAGCAAGGTTTACATGTATGTCAATCTGTGATCAATTATGTTTTTCAAAATTATATACCAACAGTGTACATTGATGTTATATACTACTCAAAACAATTTAGGGAACAGATTTTTAACATCAAATAGGTTTGAAATGTTCCATGAACCGGGATTTTCATTTGCAACCCCCTCTCTCTTTCAGTAGTCATGTCATGAAATGTGTAATCACTACATGCATCCTTTATCATCCGTTTCATTGTGCAGTTGTTTCTCATCAATTCTGTGAAACATTGTGTTTATCTGAAATAAATGATCTTGCTTTAACTGAGATTATTCCGGCGTTCCCTAAATTGTTTTGAGTAGTATATATACCTGACATTGAAATATGACTGGTCAAATTTCTCTTAACTTGAGTAATTATTTACTTTGTCCTATGATCAGATGGATATTGAATACACTTTGAGCCCCTGTACAATATTGTTATAAGGTCATTGACATTGCTTACACTAAAACAAAAAGTCTCTGGATTCTGGTCTCTGTGCGTGTTAGCATTTTCAGTTCTCTTTTTTCACATAGGGGTATGAACGTTTGTCTGATGTTTAAGCCACCATACTTTGTGTATGGGAAATTTTGTCTGGTTCCAATAAACGGCAAAAAAGAAGAAAAAGAAGAAAAAAAAGAAAAAAAAGAGAAAAAAAACGTGTCACCGCAACAATTTTGAATCCGACCTATAAACAGAAACAGGAGACTTTTTTGTTTGGCCTAAAGGAAAGGTACAACATTGGTAATGTTGACAAAACTACTTGAACGAGTATGCTTACTCTCTTTGAATCAAGATAAACATTAAACAACCAACATGTGAAAGTTGAAGCGTAATAATTATTTAACAAGCATTCAGATTTTTCATATTTTTTGGGGAAAGACAACTCTTTCCTGTTTTAGAACTATAAATTATTTCACTTTTAAAAGAAATGTTAGCACCTCGGACAGGGAAAAATGATACCATCATCTGCAATTAAGTTTTACATTCCAATTTGTATAGTTTTGTACTACCAATTACCATTAATAAAGACCAACTAAAATGGTTAAAAATCTAACCAGTGAAATGTTCAGCTCAGTGGGGTCTACCCATTTATGAGAAAAGTGAAAAAGTTCATTTGCATGGATTGGTAATGACATCACTAACACCATTACAAAGTGCACAATATTTTACCAGAATTTAGATCTGGACAAGTACATTTTTTTAAAGTAAATTAAGCTCAAGGCGATCAATGGCTAATTATACACTAGACAAAGCAGAATTACTAATCATATAAAAATGACAGCAATATTAGTACGGATATTTAATCAATTTTTAAAAGGAAGGTACAACATTGTTTTTTGGTCATGTAAAGTCATGTAAAGCCTTGAGCGCCCAGCAGGGTGGATATGTGCGTGCTACAAGTCTTTATTATTATTATTATTATTTCATCCTTCTAGTTTTCATGAAATCTACCATAAAATTAACCTGTGATAATGTCATCATAACTGCTACTCACATTCTTGAGAAGAACTACTTATGCTTGTAATGTTTTACAAAACCTTTTTGCAAATTCCACATAACAATAACGGTTTTTTCAAAGACGAAAAAACTTCTCAAGATGATTGGTATTTGCTCAAACTTTCCACTAAGTAAGTTTTTAAACAATTTTAAAATTTTATAATCTGATTATTACCAATGTTGCACCTTCCCTTTTAAACCAAGTCAGATTTAGGTAAATATTTGATGATTTATAGTTTTATGTTTGTTTGTATGTTTTATATATTTGTTTAATTACCAATACTGTACAGGGGTCTTAAATTGCACAATGAAGGTAGCTTTTACTAAAACGCCACAAACAATTTTAGTAAAAAAAAAAAAAAATTATGAGCATTCAAACATAATCAAGAAATATGCACTTGAATTTCTGAGAAAAAGATGAAATTGATTTGAATTTGGACTAATACGTGTTAGGCAACTAGGCTTATGTATACATAACAGCAAAAGAAACGTCACCCCTAAAAATATTTATTTTCATTTTATAATTAATATAATTTGTTTAACCCTCCTATGCCCAGGCTGAAATTTGGCCCAGTAAGCACCGCACCCACAGACAGTCACTTGGGTATTTTTGGTTGCATTGCCAATTGTTCACACATGTGTATAAGAGTGCTGGAGATAGTGGCAAAGTCAAACACACTTGTGTATGTCTTACAAGTTATATGCAGAGTCACACAGAGCTGTGTATATACTGCATAAGTTACAGTTGAGTGGTTTTGGTTTGACCTCCTACTAAAGCCATATGTCCTTGCATTTATTTGAGTGCACTGCACAAAGTCAATGGGTTGGGAGTGACATAAAAATTTTGAGTGTCTTTGATTGTTAAACCTATAGGGTTAATTAATGAAGAATATTATGAGTATGGAGTGTAACACGAACACAATGTGGCAAATTTGGTTGACCTGGCAGCCAACCATCCCACAACATTGTATATTTATTATGTTTAATAATATAATTACTTAACAAAATTTAGGGGGTGACGTTTCTTTTGCTGTTATGTATATAATGATTTATTTACATTCTGATTGATTTATTGTTAAATTAAGCACCTATATGGCCAGCTGCACATTCATCTGGTAATAGGCATTTCTATCAGTGAAATGGGAAATGAGTGTGCTTTGACATGTGCTTTGATATATTTTGTGTATTTTTAAAAACAGAAAATAACACCTTTACTGGTTAAAGTCTGATGGGTTCATAGCCACGTGATCAAGCAAAATGTGAGGTACACATACAGTAGTTCCCATGGCCATAATCCCAGAGATCTTTAACATGTGGGTAAGACAAAGTGTCAACCATGTATTCCCATTCAGAAATGTCCTCCTGATTTTGTTGTCAAAATACTAAATGCAATTATTTTGTTTTGTTTTGTTTTTTGCAAAGAAACAGAAATTGTTTCAGACATGTACAGCATGTATTTGAGGATGCCTCAACTAAATGTGTGCACTTGTGTATGGTGAATTATGTATCAACTCTGATTGGCTCAAATGGAGCATCCAGGTGGACAGAACAGCTAGCATGTGATTAGCTTAAAAGATTCAGTCTTAACCAGTCATAAACTACATCAACCATCCTTAACCAGTTCGCACCGGGAATAAAAAAGTTTTTCCGAACCCCGTGGCGGGTTTATTTTTACCGCACAAACACGACCAATGGTGCTCACCAGAGCGTGACCGGGGAGACCGCGTCTTCCACCATATGCTTATGGCTCGTTGCCACGTCAACCGGGAATCTATACAAATATTCCCGAGAATCCTGTGGCGTGTTTAGACGCTCTCCGATCCGCTGTCCAAAAAAAAATTGCGTGTATACACGGCCTCCGACGCGAACTGGTACAACCGTTTAAGACTGCATCAAAATCATCCACTGTTTAGTTTTCAGTCAAGGCATCTCAGATCACTTATATCATGAATATGCACAAAAATAATCAGGATATCATAAAAATATGACAAATTATGATAAATGTATATAGTAAATACTTCACAGCATATTGTTAGACCTTCAAATGATTAAGTAAATATACTCACGGAATTTAAAAACGCATCATCCCAATATTTCACATATTTTTCAACAGCAGATTATTGCAGTGAGAAATAAGAACATAGGTTAACAATTTATGATATTTTAATCAATACTTTCTCATTTTGAGGTTTCAATATGCATTGCATATGAACATAAACAAGCAATCAATTTATCACTGCATATAAGTTATACATATTTATTGAGAAATGTAAGTTGATGCGTTTTTAAATTCCGTGAGTGTAGTTATGATTATTATGCAATCCAATTAAAATGCAACAAAGGCAGTGCTTGACAAGATATGCAAAATTAATGTCAAAATCAAATCTGTTTATCCAATCATTAAAATGAAAATGATCAGATCAAATCAAAAACAAAAATACATTTGTAAATTATACTAGTTTCTTTTAAAATTCAGGATACCTTTACAAGGATAGCAATTGTCTAATACATGTAGGTTACAAATAAGTCATTTCTAAATTGCAATGTTTCCCTTTTTTAACCCTGCTACTTCTGGTACCTTTTTCATACAAGTTGATGCACCATTTGAAACCATTCGCTTTTGTGGTTTTGAATGGTGAAATAACTGTGTACAGTATTGATTCCCCCAAATGGTTTTGAATGGTAGGTCAGCTAATACAAAACCTTGTTTGGATCTTTCCAAATGGTAGTACAGCTAATACAAAACCTTGTTTGGATACTTCTAAGTGGTGAATCAGTGGACCCTCTATGCATTTGAATGGATTTGAATGGTAGTAAAGCTTGCTACCAACACTGTTCAAATGGTATCACCATGTGTGTACAAAACCAATGGGCATTTTGGTAAGTGGAAATTTTGAATGGTTTCAAATGGTCAAACAGTAGGATGGTTAAGGTCAATTAAATAAAGACGACAACACCATAGTTTCCATGCACTTGATGCTACTTAAGTATTATACATGTACTATCAATGTAATCATTATTTTGCCAAATCATCAAATTGAGATTAAGTTAAAAACAATTACTTTACACAAAATTGTACTCATTTTCACGAAAAAGGTAAACTTGAGGGGTTTAATAAAAGGCATAACAAATAAAAATGTTTCTCACAACCCTCTGAACCCTTTTAAAGAAGGGAGGTTTTTCACTATTGGTAATTTGTTCCTACTTTCATTCAAACTGTGAAAGTTTCAGGTTATTAGGTTGTGGCATCAATAAGAAAATGGCCAAAATCCATCCAGATTTGGTGTAATTCATTCATTCTCAAGTGATTTTTTTTGTCTCAAGACATTTAGTTAAGAAACCAGTTTATTAATTTTTAAAATGATAGCACCACAGACATAAATATTTGAAGGGATGTATCATCAACTTAACACCAAGTACATTAACTTTTATGTAAAAAATATGATATTTTTTGCTTTTGATATTACCAAGAGTGTAACTTTCTATTAAGCAACCAATAAATCGTTTGAGAACTGAACTGAACATGTGATGCTGGATATGTGGCAGAGTGCACCCCCCTCCCATTGTGTCTTCATTGCGTTCCATTAACAATAGAACAACAGTGTGCTAGCGTATAGGGACATTTTAGGGGGTGGCACTCTGCCACATATCGAGCATGGTATAGAACTGAGGCTTGTGTCCAAAATAGACTGGTGCCTTTCAAATTAATGGATGAATTTTGATTTGTAGTTAAGAAACTAGACAAAATGTCTACAGTGTGATAACGGTTAATTAAAAATGTGGTACAGACTACCATTGTACAGTTTCAAACTTGCTCTGAATGGATAGCTTTGAAGGAAAGCGTTTATTGGACAAAAGAAATTAAGATTTTTACAAGAAAACACTCTTTTGTCTAATCATGGTGAAAAACCTTTTTTTGTTTTGTTAATGCCATACACAGAACACTTATTAAAATAAATTAACACCCCAAACACAACACAGATGTAACATCTTTTTCTCTTGTAAAAATCATGACTTTGTTTCACAGACATTATACTGAATGAAATTCCTTTTGATAATTGTTCTTCTTTGCACTTAATAACAGAATGTTTGTCATTACATTTACCTGTAAATGTCCTCTGGTTATTCTAATCTTGTTGAATGACAGGTCATATCTTGTCCGGCCGCACGATTACAACGATGAAGATGAATGTTTAATAGAGGTATCTACAGTAGATGAGGAAGATATATTGGAACCACTAATCTGCCTTGTCTTCCGTAATGGATCTGCATCACAAATGAAATGACCACAAATTCATTGACTTCTTCCATTCCGTGCAAACAGTCTTTACTTTTCATGTAAATCTTATTTACACAAATGGTAGTCAAAATGGCAGACCGCTGTTCATTCTCGTCTTCGTATGTGAATGATGTGAATGCATGATTACAAGCCCATTTGATTTATAGGCAGTTTACTTGATTTGTAAAAATTTCTGTAAATGCATCTATACTTTATAAAAACTAAGAGATGTGTACAGAAATCATCCTGTCAAAGTTTCAGCTTATTTGTTGTGTCTTCAATGAGAAAATTATTCAAATGCATTCAGGCTATTTTTATTTATTAACCCTCCTACTTCTGGTACCTTTTTCATACAAGTTGATCCACCATTTGAAACCATTTGCTTTTGTGGTTTTGAATGGTGAAATAACTGTGTACAGTATTGATTCCCCCAAATGGTTTTGAATGGTACATAGGTCAGCTAATACAAAACCTTGTTTGGATCTTTCCAAATGGTAGTACAGCTAATACAAAACCTTGTTTGGATACTTCTAAGTGGTGAATCAATGGACCCTCTATGCATTTGAATGGATTTGAATGGTAGTAAAGCTTGCTACCAACACTGTTCAAATGGTATCACCATGTGTGTACAAAACCAATGGGTATTTTGGTAAGTGGAAATTTTGAATGGTTTCAAATGGTCAAACAGTAGGAGGGTTAAAATGTAAACATGGATCAAGACAATGCAGAGTTTAAGTCACGAGAAAAACTGTGAAAAAGTATTTAAAATGTTTACAGAAAAAAAAACACTTGGAGCAAATAGTTGCTGTCTGAAAACTTTTGTTCCTGTGCGTATTTGTTTGTTCTCTCTCATTTGAGATCAATTCGGATAGAATATTTTTTTTTTCAGGTTGATTGGTACCTTTACCAACTTCACATCAAGTCAGCTTTCAGATAATAATTCAGTATTCACCAATTTTTATACCTTTTGCACCTGTGTACTTTTTGTTCATATTTTCTCTCATTTGAGAGCACTTTGGACAATACATTTTGTTTTTTCAGGATGATTGGTAGCTAAACTCGGAAATTATTCTTTAAGAAATTACCAATGTTATACCATTCCTTTATTATGATAAAATAAAAACATAAAAATTCTGTCTGCAGGTTAACAAAATATTGACAATTTGGGACAGAACGGCTGCATAGCTCAGTTGACAGAGCACTGGAATGATAATCCTTAGGTTGCAGGTTCGATTTCCCCGCTTCAGTCAATCTTGTTCACTCGAAACAATTCAAATAATTTTACCTGAGTCTCTTCTCGAGGGCGTTGAACGTCTGTTTGCTGACAAACCGTGCAAAATGCGGCAACACGTTAGTGACCATTAGAAGTGGCTGAGGTATAACTGCCTCATCAACTACGCAGATGTCCTTAGCAAACTGACTCACACAATCCACCCTGTAACAGACACATAAATAACCGTGTTATAGTGCCGCAGAGAAGTTCACAGTATCAATTATTCAAGGTACACAATACACATTTATCACAGTGAAACCATCTTGCTTTTCTTCCATACAAATCTATGTAATCAAAATGAGGCTGGAATGGAAAATAGTCTGGCCCCCGTCATGTATTGCAAATCGGCACTACAATCATCTTACAAGCATACAGGAAATCTGACAAAGATGGCCGCAGATTGATAAAAGGTCTATGGCTTTTGGTAGGGTATCATTTCACAAAATAAAATGATCGACAGATGAAGTTTCTTTTTTAACCCTCCGACGAGATAGTAACGCGTAACTTTATTTAAAGTTATACCCCTCCTCTTTTCAGTGGCACCCCTATTAATTATATTAAAATTGTTATCTCTGCATTCCCCATTGATTTTTTACATCCAAATGACTTCCACACATGCCCAGCTATTGTCTAGGATTATTTTCAACCCCTAGATGACACACAACAGCCTAGTTTATCTCTCTCCTGTAAGACCTTGGCAAACATGAACAGCTGTACAGTTAATCTCTCCAGCATCCAGCAGAAGCCCAGACACTTTGTCTGGGGTGGGTGGTGGGGGGTGTGGGGGTGGGGTTATGCAAACTGGAGAGACTGGCACAAGCTGTCGGCAAGACATCAAAAAGCAAAGCCTGATACTGAACAGATGGTTCCAATTATCAGAAGGTTAGATCTGGGTAGGTCTTTATGTGTACACAATGAATGCTTGATTTTGTGCACAGATATATGGCAGCAGTTACTTTTCCCGCCCATCAAAACAAAGCTACACAGCTCTGGGAACTGACACCCCTTCTAAGATATGTGGAATGGTCCACTTTAGGATATCAAAGGCTCCCAGGCATCTGTGGTTTTTTTTTCGAGGAAAAACAATGTAATAAATAACTTCTCCCTGTAGCAAGAGGAGGGGTATCTTGTCGAAGGGTTTTAACTATAATATGATGATAATAACAGAAGGTGCATTTAAGTCTACATGTTTGCGAGAACAAGGAATTTCAAGAAACCATGAATACAACCTCCAATACCAATGAATTTGACTTTTGAAATGTTTTTATAAGTGGCTTAGCTGAAAAATATTGATAAAGTGGTTTTGTGAAACTTAAGCATTACGAGTTAGGGTACCACTCCAAAACCAGGAAGTGCCATGCTGGAGTGGCTTCATTCATCCAACTTGTGTTCTGGTTACTGAGTTTGTAGAATGTGGGTTCAAATCACTGCTAGGCTGGTCGTAGTGTCCTTGAGAAATACACTTAACCATAAATTGCTTCTTTCCACCCAGGAAGAAATATCTGAGGTTGTTGTTGTGTTTGATTATGCATCAATAACTGGCTGCCAGAGCTGTATGCTACCTAGGGAGGTTCATTTCTTACCAATCATTTTGCGTATCTTCCTCCAGATCAACCATCGATGTTGTGGTATAGATCTTCTCCCCTTGGCTCAACAAGGCCAGCACAATAGACACACCAAACTACACAAAACAAAACATTAACAAATGCCCAAAACAATTAAGATAATCTGATTGAATGAAACGTAATCACGGGGGGAAATATTAATGGCCAGTCAAGACCAGTTATAAAGACCACTAGGGGGAGGCGAATGGTTGGCCATTAAACTAGAATTCACATCCAACCAAATCTGTAAGCTTTTGAAAAAATAAGATGAGTTTTTAAAAAATTAGTTTTTATTTTACATGTACCTTGTTCTGCATATGAAGTGACATGACAGAGCTGTATTGGCGAGGGGGTGATACCCCACTGGCACCTGCTGTGAGATGCTTGACCATACAGGTCAGCTCAGACAACGATGTCGTCTGTATGCAATGCCACACAGGCATCATGAGCTTAGGTAGTGTCTAAAACCAGAATGACAAATAATATTCATAATATAAAATGCTGCATTCTCTCTGAGTGCTTGCCAGGTTTAGCATCTCTGATCCATGACAGCACTGGGTTGCATGGCTTCCCCATAACATAGATAATGGCAATGCACCAATCCAGACTTGGCCATAGTCACCGTCCATGTGGAAATCTGAGGGTACAGTTCGTCACCAAAATGTGAATTGTGACCAATGACATCACATGTTTACAAATGAGCCCCAAAGGTCCAACTGCACCGGGCATAAAATGAACAGATTGATATTTTGAGATATCAGCAGAAAAATTTGTAAATTTAGTTTTAATAAGGCACTAACATTACATTTTAAATCTTATTCATCTGAAAATTAAAGAAATTTTTGATGTTATGTGGAGAACAACAATAATAATAATAATAATGTGTGGACTTATATAGCGCACGTATCCACCAACTAAGAGGTGCTCAAGGCGCATTATATCATTACCCCTGCTCATAAGGCTCATAAATCATTCCTGAAACCATCTCAGCTCCCTGGGGAGTATACAGCTCAATTGCTGCCATTACAGCGCATATAGGGCTAATCAACCAACTCTGCCCTCACAGGTACCCATTTAACCCCTGGGTGGAGAGAAGCAATTATGGTTAAGTGTCTTGCTCAAGGACACAAGTGTCACGGCCGGGATTCGAACCCACATTCTGCTGCTAACACCAGAACTTGAGTCCGGTAAGCTAGACCGCTCGGTAAGCTAGACCGCATACACATACACACACTTTTGCCCGGCAGGAAATCACCCTTGTACTCTAAAGGTCACGTGTAAACACATGTGAAGTGTAAACAAGTCACATGGTCTATGAAATGTTTACATTTCTTGGAAACAACAGCACCTAAGATGACAAAATGTCAAGGTATGTTTGATACAATCACCAGCTGTGCACCAATCAAGTTCTATATAAAACTGTGAACATTTATGTTTTCTGAGAATGCCTTTCATTTATCCACATAGTTCATACATATTTTGGCCAAAGTATTTCATACCTCCTGTACGTTTGCCTTCTGTATCTCTTGCAGTTCCTTACGCATTTCTTGTGATTCTTTCTTCAACAGGAAACTCAGGTTTCTCAAGATTGCCTGGACCACACACAGCGCCTCTTTTCTCTCAAGGAGAGGCAGAACTCTAGCCACGAGCTTACGTCCTTTACGCACCGAGAGGACTTGGATGAAGTGGTCATCGGAGGGTCTGATGAGAAAGATACGAGGAGAGGACATGTTGATAAGATCAAACAAGAGTATATTCAAAATGTAATTTTGATACGCTTCCATTCACGCTCAAATTTTCATTTGTATATACATGTACAGTGCAAAGCATGTGGTTTATTATCTGTTGCCCAAATATCATGCAAACGAGGAAGTTTTTACAGTATTTTGGGAGCGATTTGGTTTGAAAACGTGGGGAGTTGACTACGCTGGTTCCCAACATATGGACTTATTACGTTTGCATGTAAACTGCAGTGACCTGGGAAACTGTGGCATTTGTTTATGCCAATACGGGCACATTTACCAAGGAGGATGCAAGGAGCATGCAAGGAGGATGCAAGGAGGATGCAAGGAGGATGCAAGGAGGATGCAAGGAGGATGCAAGGAGCATGCAAGGAGCATGCAAGGAGCATGCAAGGAGCATGCAAGGAGGATGCAAGGAGGATGCAAGGAGGATGCAAGGAGGATGCAAGGAGGATGCAAGGAGGATGCAAGGAGCATGCAAGGAGGATGCAAGGAGCATGCAAGGAGCATGCAAGGAGCATGCAAGGAGCATGCAAGGAGGATGCAAGGAGGATGCAAGGAGGATGCAAGGAGGATGCAAGGAGCATGCAAAGAGCATGCAAGGAGCATGCAAGGAGCATGCAAGGAGCATGCAAGGAGCATGCAAGGAGAATGCAAGGAGCATGCAAGGAGCATGCAAGGAGGATGCAAGGAGCATCTTTTTATGTACAAACAGGCACTGTTTTATACGCTTAAAATTGCACCCATATTAATCTGTTACCAGGTACATTCTAATGTTACCTGCTGGGCAAATAAAAAGGACTCGAGACACAAAACGCAATATATACCTTTCTTTCAATGCAAATTACTACAGAAATTTTGTTAATCGAAAACATTAAAAAAAAAAATTGTACAGTCATAGTAAGAGTGAAAAATCTTATAAATTATACCTAAATCATAGTAGTTGGTATCATTAATCCAAGAGAATGAAACAGTTTTTGTATGTTTCTGTATCCCCCTTTCTTTGCTACAAGCCCCACTGGATGTGCCTACCTATCGCACAGCACGGTCTCAGGCTTCAAACTAGCATACATCATATTCACAACGCTCAGTCGCTTCTCAATCAATGTGCCGCGGTCGGATTCGGGTAACGTCAACACCTGCTTCTCCAGATCGTCTAACTGAAGTAACATGCCGTACACATGCTCAACGGACAGTAAGGTGCGTCGTTTCTTGCTCTGTTCCTTGGCGGCACTTGGTTTAACGTTCTGAGGGGCAGAAAAGGTTGAGATAAATTACTATAATAGATGTACGTACTAGAAAACACTTCAGACGCACAGACAAGCAATTTTGTGCAGAGGTCCAACCTCATTTCTATGGCAGTCGACCCCACCATTACTTCACCCCGGTATTGGACAATTATAATATCCAAAACTCTTTGATGTCGTAATTAGGTGCATTGCAGGCGATGTGTCATGTACAATAAACATTTTAGTCTGATGCTATGACTATATCGCAGGATAGTGGGCGTTGCAGTGTTGGTTGGTTGAGTGTTGGTCAGGGACGAGAGTAATTGCAATGACAAATTGCTGTGGTGTAGATTACTTTGCCCCAAAAGGGCCCCATTTTATACAGCCGTTTAGTAGAAATTATTGCTTAGCAAATTTGACTGCTAAGCTAGATTTAGCTAAGAACCTGCTAGAAACAATGTACTTTTAATGGCAATTTGACTGGTAAGCTAGATTTAGCTAAGAACCTGCTAGAAGCAATGTACTTTTAATGGCAATTTGACTGGTAAGCTAGATTTAGCTAAGAACCTGCTAGAAACAATTTACTTTTAATGGCAATTTGACTGGTAAGCTAGATTTAGCTAGAAGAACCTGCTAGAAACAATGTACTTTTAATGGCAATTTGACTGGTAAGCTAGATTTAGCTAAGAACCTGCTAGAAACAATGTACTTTTAATGGCAATTTGACTGGTAACCTAGTTTTGCTAAGAACCTGCTAGAAACAATGTACTTTTAATGGCAATTTGACTGGTAACCTAGATTTAGCTAAGAACCTGCTAGAAGCAATGTACTTTTAATGGCAATTTGACTGCTAACCTAGATTTAGCTAAGAACCTGCTAGAAGCAATGTACTTTTAATGGCAATTTGACTGGTAACCTAGTTTTGCTAAGAACCTGCTAGAAACAATGTACTTTTAATGGCAATTTGACTGGTAACCTAGATTTAGCTAAGAACCTGCTAGAAACAATGTACTTTTAATGGCAATTTGACTGGTAAGCTAGATTTAGCTAAGAACCTGCTAGAAACAATGTACTTTTAATGGCAATTTGACTGGTAAGCTAGATTTAGCTAAGAACCTGCTAGAAGCAATGTACTTTTAATGGCAATTTGACTGCTAAGCTAGATTTAGCTAAGAACCTGCTAGAAACAATGTACTTTTAATGGCAATTTGACTGGTAACCTAGTTTTGCTAAGAACCTGCTAGAAACAATGTACTTTTAATGGCAATTTGACTGGTAACCTAGTTTTGCTAAGAACCTGCTAGAAACAATGTACTTTTAATGGCAATTTGACTGGTAACCTATATTTAGCTAAGAACCTGCTAGAAACAATGTACTTTTAATGGCAATTTGACTGGTAAGCTAGATTTAGCTAAGAACCTGCTAGAAACAATGTACTTTTAATGGCAATTTGACTGGTAAGCTAGATTTAGCTAAGAACCTGCTAGAAGCAATGTACTTTTAATGGCAATTTGACTGGTAAGCTAGATTCAGCAAAGAACCTGCTAGAAGCAATGTACTTTTAATGGCAATTTGACTGCTAAGCTAGATTTAGCTAAGAACCTGCTAGAAGCAATGTACTTTTAATGGCAATTTGACTGCTAAGCTAGATTTAGCTAAGAACCTGCTAGAAACAATGTACTTTTAATGGCAATTTGACTGGTAACCTACTTTAGCTAAGAACCTGCTAGAAACAATGTACTTTTAATGGCAATTTGACTGGTAACCTAGTTTTGCTAAGAACCTGCTAGAAACAATGTACTTTTAATGGCAATTTGACTGGTAACCTAGTTTTGCTAAGAACCTGCTAGAAACAATGTACTTTTAATGGCAATTTGACTGGTAACCTAGATTTAGCTAAGAACCTGCTAGAAACAATGTACTTTTAATGGCAATTTGACTGCTAAGCTAGATTTAGCTAAGAACCTGCTAGAAACAATGTACTTTTAATGGCAATTTGACTGGTAAGCTAGATTTAGCTAAGAACCTGCTAGAAGCAATGTACTTTTAATGGCAATTTGACTGGTAAGCTAGATTTAGCTAAGAACCTGCTAGAAGCAATGTACTTTTAATGGCAATTTGACTGCTAAGCTAGATTTAGCTAAGAACCTGCTAGAAACAATGTACTTTTAATGGCAATTTGACTGGTAACCTAGTTTTGCTAAGAACCTGCTAGAAACAATGTACTTTTAATGGCAATTTGACTGGTAACCTAGTTTTGCTAAGAACAAATTTTCTATCCTCGGCAAATCTCTGCTCTTCTGTGCTTAACAGACCTATGAAAGTGGCATCCAGTTGTGGGAACGACCTAGACATTTGGGATGAGTATAACAGTGGGCATCTTGGCTCTCTCATACCCCAAACATTGAAAACAAATTACATTTAATTTCTGAAAGTATTATTACCTCCTCTTCATCAGCAATGGCCTCAATGTGGAAGTCTATCAACTGTCTAGGATTGTTGACACTGGATGACGTCACTCTGCCCAGAGCACCCTCAAATTGAGCTAAAGGCAATAGTACAACCATCAAACATTCAATGAAATATGACAACGATGTAATATTTACACAAAGTTATTTGCCTATTAACAGTAATCATACTGGCACAGAATTGTCACTTTGTTGCAAAATCTAGCCATGACTTAAAATAGTAGAAACATATTAAACAAAGAATTGAAGTACGGCATCCTCTGTTTAATAAAAACCTTTGTTTAAGAAAAACAATAGAATACAAAATGAAGTGTATATAATTTTTTAGCCATTAAAGTAAGGAGTGCCCGACGTATCTATACTAGCAGGCTATCCTGCTCCTAACGTTGCTCACATCTTCCAATCAGGAGACGCTCTGTAAACATACAGCAGCTTGCTGCATTTGTTGCTGTTAAATCTTCATGTTGATATTGAATATGAGCTCACATCACATAATAACATGCCAAGTTGTACCATCCTTATTAGCATGCAATTCACATAGCAATGCATCAGCATGTGCATGCACATGTATAACGGCTTTCTAACATAACTTTTCTAACACACCCTTTTACACGTTAACCCTCCTACTACTACAAGGGTCAAAATCAGTCAAAATGTTGATATACTTGCCAAGGCATATCTAATGCACTTATAAGTCAAACACTGTCAAACCTTACGTGTAGTAAGTACATTAACCCTCCTACTACTACAAGGGTCAAAATCAGTCAAAATGTTGATATACTTGCCAAGGCATATCTAATGCACTTATAAGTCAAACACTGTCAAACCTTACGTGTAGTAAGTACATTAACCCTCCTACTACTACAAGGGTCAAAATCAGTCAAAATGTTGATATACTTGCCAAGGCATATCTAATGCACTTATAAGTCAAACACTGTCAAACCTTACGTGTAGTAAGTACATTAACCCTCCTACTACTACAAGGGTCAAAATCAGTCAAAATGTTGATATACTTGCCAAGGTATATCTAATGCACTTATAAGTCAAACACTGTCAAACCTTATGTGTAGTAAGTACATTAACCCTCCTCCTACTACAAGGGTCAAAATCAGTCAAAATGTTGATATACTTGCCAAGGCATATCTAATGCACTTATAAGTCAAACACTGTCAAACCTTACGTGTAGTAAGTACATTAACCCTCCTACTACTACAAGGGTCAAAATCAGTCAAAATGTTGATATACTTGCCAAGGCATATCTAATGCACTTATAAGTCAAACACTGTCAAACCTTACGTGTAGTAAGTACATTAACCCTCCTACTACTACAAGGGTCAAAATCAGTCAAAATGTTGATATACTTGCCAAGGCATATCTAATGCACTTATAAGTCAAACACTGTCAAACCTTACGTAGTAAGTACATTAACCCTCCTACTACTACAAGGGTCAAAATCAGTCAAAATGTTGATATACTTGCCAAGGCATATCTAATGCACTTATAAGTCAAACACTGTCAAACCTTACGTAGTAAGTACATTAACCCTCCTACTACTACAAGGGTCAAAATCAGTCAAAATGTTGATATACTTGCCAAGGCATATCTAATGCACTTATAAGTCAAACACTGTCAAACCTTACGTGTAGTAAGTACATTAACCCTCCTACTACTACAAGGGTCAAAATCAGTCAAAATGTTGATATACTTGCCAAGGCATATCTAATGCACTTATAAGTCAAACACTGTCAAACCTTACGTGTAGTAAGTACATTAACCCTCCTACTACTACAAGGGTCAAAATCAGTCAAAATGTTGATATACTTGCCAAGGCATATCTAATGCACTTATAAGTCAAACACTGTCAAACCTTACGTGTAGTAAGTACATTAACCCTCCTACTACTACAAGGGTCAAAATCAGTCAAAATGTTGATATACTTGCCAAGGCATATCTAATGCACTTATAAGTCAAACACTGTCAAACCCACGTGTAGTAAGTACATTAGCCCTCCTACTACTACAAGGGTCAAAATCAGTCACAATGTTGATATACTTGCCAAGGTATATCTAATGCACTTAAAGTCAAACACTGTCAAACCTTATGTGTAGTAAGTACATTAACCCTCCTACTACTACAAGGGTCAAAATCAGTCAAAATGTTGATATACTTGCCAAGGCATATCTAATGCACTTAAAAGTCAAACACTGTCAAACCTTACGTGTAGTAAGTACATTAACCCTCCTACTACTACAAGGGTCTCAGTCAAAATGTTGATATACTTGCCAAGGCATATCTAATGCACTTAAAAGTCAAACACTGTCAAACCTTACGTGTAGTAAGTACATTAACCCTCCTACTACTACAAGGGTCAAAATCAGTCAAAATGTTGATATACTTGCCAAGGCATATCTAATGCACTTAAAAGTCAAACACTGTCAAACCTTACGTGTAGTAAGTACATTAACCCTCCTACTACTACTACAAGGGTCAAAATCAGTCAAAATGTTGATATACTTGCCAAGGCATATCTAATGCACTTAAAAGTCAAACACTGTCAAACCTTATGTGTAGTAAGTACATTAACCCTCCTACTACTACAAGGGTCAAAATGTTGATATACTTGCCAAGGCATATCTAATGCACTTAAAAGTCAAACACTGTCAAACCTTACGTGTAGTAAGTACATTAACCCTCCTACTACTACAAGGGTCAAAATCAGTCAAAATGTTGATATACTTGCCAAGGCATATCTAATGCACTTAAAAGTCAAACACTGTCAAACCTTACGTGTAGTAAGTACATTAACCCTCCTACTACTATAAGGGTCAAAATCAGTCAAAATGTTGATATACTTGCCAAGGCATATCTAATGCACTTAAAAGTCAAACACTGTCAAACCTTACGTGTAGTAAGTACATTAACCCTACTACTAACTACAAGGGTCAAAATCAGTCAAAATGTTGATATACTTGCCAAGGCATATCTAATGCACTTAAAAGTCAAACACTGTCAAACCTTATGTGTAGTAAGTACATTAACCCTCCTCCTACTACAAGGGTCAAAATCAGTCAAAATGTTGATATACTTGCCAAGGCATATCTAATGCACTTAAAAGTCAAACACTGTCAAACCTTACGTGTAGTAAGTACATTAACCCTCCTACTACTACAAGGGTCAAAATCAGTCAAAATGTTGATATACTTGCCAAGGTATATCTAATGCACTTAAAAGTCAAACACTGTCAAACCTTACGTGTAGTAAGTACATTAACCCTCCTACTACTACAAGGGTCAAAATCAGTCAAAATGTTGATATACTTGCCAAGGCATATCTAATGCACTTAAAAGTCAAACACTGTCAAACCTTACGTGTAGTAAGTACATTAACCCTCCTACTACTACAAGGGTCAAAAACAGTCAAAATGTTGATATACTTGCCAAGGTATATCTAATGCACTTAAAAGTCAAACACTGTCAAACCTTACGTGTAGTAAGTACATTAACCCTCCTACTACTACAAGGGTCAAAATCAGTCAAAATGTTGATATACTTGCCAAGGTATATCTAATGCACTTAAAAGTAAAACACTGTCAAACCTTATGTGTAGTAAGTACATTAACCCTCCTACTACTACAAGGGTCAAAATCAGTCAAAATGTTGATATACTTGCCAAGGTATATCTGGTGCACTTAAAAGTCAAACACTGTCAAACCTTACGTGTAGTAAGTACATTTACAGGTCAAAAAGAGTCGACTGTTTTTGACTGGTAAAAGCATTGTCTGGTATTGTTTCAGGGTGGTCAAAATGACAGTAAAAACCAGTCAAAATGACAGTAAAAACCAGTCAAAATGCCCCTGTGTGCACATTTGGGTCAACAGTCAAAATAAGCAGTTGACTGGTTTTGACCTCTGTAGCAGCTTCCCACTAATCAATGAAAATTACATGCTGCATTTTGACACAAATTGCATGTCGATGAACATACACACACAACTGAATGTACATGCTTGGGTATTTTTGTTTGTCTTAGCTATGTGTGGTCATGCACATGCTCTATGCTCATGGTTTCAGAGAATCTGAGATTACGGTCTGTGCACACGCTGCTGTCTAATTGTCTATAGGTTATGTGACTGTAGTTGAGACGGACGTACCTGGTTGATAAACTCTTGTCTCTAGCATCTTAGTGGGTGTGATGAGCTTACTAGAATCCTTCTCATTACTCTTCTCTTCTTGTACTCCTTCCTTCCTCTGATCCTCAATGCCCTGTTTCTTCAGCATGTAAGCCTGTCAAATTCAAAGTACGTTCGTCATTCATTTTTTTCCCCTTCAAAACAGATATTGTCACAGTGACCTCCCATCAGCAACCTTGTACAATCAAGTGCCCAGAAGGTAAAGCCTGTTTCACTTACGCAGAGCAAAAGTTTGTTAGGGAGAAATATTTGCGTATGCAATACTAATTTTTAATAGCAAATAGTGAATTTTGTGTAGAATTTTGCTATGCAATGCAAGCAAAATCGTTTACTAGGATATACTGCTGAAAACCATGTATCATGATAGAAAAGGGGTAACTTACTCCTCCCACCCCTGGATCCCACAAGGAACTATCAATTTACCTGATAGTAATAATCATCCACTTCTGGATTATTGCTCTGTAGTTGTAACATCTGTATCTTTTGCACCCATTCTTTCTCGCGTAATGTCATCAGATTTGCATATTCATCTATACCGAGGTCACCGCCTGGACCCATCCGTCGGTCATTGTCATGGTAACGGTTCATGAAAGGCCGCTGCATTCTACTGTCTCCATAGCGATTTGGAGTTCTGTGGAAGTAAACAAGTGAGTTAAATACTGTGTACTGCTATATCATGTCATGTAAGTAACACGGCAGACAATCTATTAGCCCTCCTACTCCAGTCCATTTTGCCAGCAGTTTGACAGACCCACCAAAGTTTTTGGAAGGTGGAGTAACTGTAAAACAAATTCCTATATACAGTGGAGAAGCATTCCCACACAAATCAACTACCTAGTACTTTTTAACCTTTTCTAAACAAATCTGAATGCATAAAACTGTTTCACTATTTCACTTTCATTAACCTCCTATGCCCAGGCTGAAATTTGGCCCAGTAAGCACCGCACCCACAGACAGTCACTTGAGTATTTTTGGTTGCATTGCTAATTGTTCACAGGTGTATTTTTCTCTAAGAGTGCTGGAGATAGTGGCAAAGTCAAACACACTTGTGTATGTCCTACATAAGTTATATGCAGAGTCACACAGAGCTGTGTATGTACTGCATAAGTTAGCAGCAGACTCGTATACAGTTGAGTGGTTTTGGTTTGACCTCCTACCACAGCTACATGTCCTTGCATTTATTTGAGTGCACTGCACAAAGTCAATGGGTTGGGAGTTACATACAGATTTTGAGTGTCTTTGATTGTTAAACCTATAGGAGGGTTAATTACTCAATAAAATCAGCTGAAATTGTCTAATGTATATCATGATTCAAATAGAGTAAGCATTCTCACAGAAACAGACTTGAAGAGATATAGTGGTGTTCATCTACATATTATGTACAGCACACATGATGCCATTCAACAAATTTAGTTGGTCAGTCTGACTGGTCAGTCTGACTGGTCAGTCTGACTGGTCAATCTGACTGATGGCTGTTGATTGGCCAACTGTGATGAATATGAAATCTTACTGTGAGTACGGTCTCTGGTTATTATTGAATGGAAATCTTCTTCTTATTCCAGGGTCAGAGAAAGGTCGCACTGGAGGAATCCTGTTAGAAGAAATAAAGAAAAATAAAATTTGGGTAATTCTCTCCTTTTTTGTTGGGGGGGGGGGGGGAGGTGGGGGCAGTCTAGACTTTACAATATATGTATGAGACTGTGTTTATTTTTGTCAGATTCTGTAAGAACAATTGTAGAGATGAATCGCAATGCATACAGTCTACTTTCCCTCAAGCCTTGGTTTGGTCACATGGATTTGAAGAAGAAAAACACGGCAACTGCACTGTGATTAATGTCTTTTACATTCCGACATATCACCAAATAATCCGAAAGGGAAAACTCACTTTTTTGGAGTGAACAGAGAATTTACTTACAACCACTATACACAGTTGGTAATCTTGAAAAATAATAATGAACACCGTTTTACATTAAACTTTAATACTTGGTGGGAAGTGTGAAGTACTTGGTGTGAACCTACTATCCTAAAATGGTATCAAACACTTCTCCAGATATTAACCCTCCTACATAGAGGCCACTGTAAACCACTAAATGTCCAATGTGTTGTACACACATTGTTTGTGCATATAAGCCACACTGCCCCTTTGAAGTAATCTCCAATGTAGGCCTACATACCTGCATACAAAGACACCACAGTTGACCTTATTTTCAGCAGGTTATACTGTAAACAAACTCCCAATAATAAATCACCATCAGCTACTGAGACCAATAAACCATACCAAGCCTCCATCATCCATTGGGATTTTCGGCAGTGATTTTGTAAACACAGACTCTCCATAGTAACCTACCACCAGCCATTGAGTCTGGAACAAAGTAATATGCCCTGCAATATGTCAATCACAAACCACTAAAACCAACAGACATATGAGGCATTATGTTACTATGCAGTATAGCTATGAGGAGCCACTGCCTACCATAGCAATGGCTTGGAGTGGCCTGAATGGATTGTTTCAAACATTTCACTGATTGTAGGAGGGTTAATTAAAATAATATCCAAAATAAGTTTCTGTCATCTGCAGAGCTGCCAACTCTTCCGGATTCTGCAGAAGACTTCCGTATTTGACGGTAATTTACTTACTTAAAATATATGCAAGGAGGCCTCTCCTTTTGGTGCCAAAAGGAGAGGCCTCCTTGCATATATTTTAAGTAAGTAAATTACCGTCAAATACGGAAGTCTTCCGCAGAATCCAGAAGAGTTGGCAGCTCTGCATCTGAACAGAAATTTAGACAGAAAAAACAAGACAGAAATTCCATGATGGAATGAATACGAACAATCCGAATGATTTTCCCACATGAAATAAGCTGTAGGTTTCACAGGTTGGTTTTTCTACACATCTCTTGATTATTAATAATAATAATAATAATAATGTGTGGATTTATATAGCGCACGTATCCACCAACTAAGTGGTGCTCAAGGCGCATTATATTATTATCCCTGCTCATCAGGCTCATAAATCATTCCTGAAACCATCTCAGCTCCCTGGGGAGTATACAACTCAATTGCTGCCATTTCTAGCGCATATAGAGCAAACCAACTCTGCCCTCACAGGTACCCATTTAACCCCTGGGTGGAGAGAAGCAATTATGGTTAAGTGTCTTGCTTAAGGACACAAGTGTCATGGCCATGATTCGAACCCACATTATGTTGCTAACACCAGAACTTGAATCCGGTAAGCTAGACCGCTCGGCCATGGATGCATTTATAGACATTTGTATCTTGGCATAAACTTGAACGTGCAACCTCCAGACTGCCATACCAGCACTCGACAAACTATCTAAACCTTAGGTCAAAAACAAAAAGTCTCCACTTTCTGGTCTCTGCGTGCGTCGCCTCAGAGCCGAGCGTCAGCATTTTAATCTCTTTTTTATTTGCTATGAAATGATGTTGAATTGCAACCAAGATTGCTGGATCAATTGGAAATCTGCCGTGTTGTGTTTGAAACGACTTTTTCACAAAGGGGTATGAACGTTTGCCCTATTTGTGAGGCCTCTCTTAGCCACCATACTTTATGTGTGGGGAATTTGGTCTGGTTCCAATAACCAAGTATATATGTATCACGTATTTCACTGGTTGGCAACACAAAAAAAATAAAATAAAAAAATAAAATTACCCCCCCCAAAAAAGTATGTCACTGCACCGATTTTGAAGCTGACCTGCAGCTTTGTGATAGCGGTATCCAAAATTGTCAAAACATTTGTTTTTGTGGTGCTAGTCAGAAGCCATGATATTCATACATGAGAATTTAATCAGTTTCATACCAGATGCTTGCATGAACAACTGTCAACCCGTCCCTTGGATTGGTTGGTTATCTAACATTACGTATTTTCATAAGAACTTGCATCAAAATGATTGATGATTTTACTATAGTTTTGTACTCACTGTGGATGCATTGGAGTAAGGCCATATGTGTTAACATTCCTGCGAGGTCCTGGGCCATGCATGCCGTGTGGTGTCCGAGGGGATGGGCCTCCCATCATGCTACCCGGGGAGAAGGGCATCATGGGAGGTCGACCAGGCTGCATCATGGGAGATCCCTGACGTTGCTGGTGCATCATGGGCGACATCGGACGCTGCTGCATCATGGGCGACCCCATCCGCTGCTGTTGCATCGGTGTCCCCGAAAGAGAGGGCCCACCTTGGGGTGGAGTCATCCCTTGAGGGGGACCCACACCCTTGGTGGTCGGAGTCATGCCTGGTCCCATCGGTCTTGGATATGGTGAAGCACTACCCTGCTGTGAAGTGTTTGCCATGATGAGTTGTCGGATTTGGTTAGGGGATGCACGGCCGCTTGCACTTTGCATGTTAAGCACTAGCTGGGTGATGTGGTTGGGCGACACACGACCTCCAACAGATTGATGTATTTGCTGGGCTAACTGCTGGACTGCGTGTGATGACGCAAGCTGTTGAGGTGTCATAGGTTGGCCTGTGGGCTATGAAAACAAAATAAAATATTAAAATCAACTAAGAGCTCTGTGGAATTGTGGAAACATGAAGCGTAATACCAGAAAGGGGGTGGGGGAGGGTAACGTTTTCTGATAATCTATTACAAACCTCTTCTACATATGATTATTTTGTTTTACTGCAAGCTGTGATTGTGACAATTGAGCAATTAAACAAATGTGACCTGTCACCACAAAATGAGCTGAAAGTCGGAAATTTAAACAAGTGAGTTATTGGTATTTCAGGATTCAGTAGAACAAGAGCTTTCCAATGATATATAACACTTGGGGGTTACAGTGATCCCCCAGACCACCAGAGGGGGATTTGCGGCTTTGTTTCCGTCTTTGTTTCCATCTTTGTTTCAAGTTGTTTGTCAGAACACGATAAATGCTACCAACGAAATTGGCCTGAAATTGAGGTTTTTAATTGTCTGATCCAACTGAAAATTTGGAATTCAATATTAGGATATTTACAAATTGCAAATATAATAACAAAAAAATTAGACCTCCCCTCCGATTTTTTTACTTTTCCCGCTGTACTGTGAAATGGTACAGTGCGACTTTACGCTCATTTCGTTGTAACAGGTCACAAATACGAGAGGTAAACATTAAGCTGCATGACAATGTTTTTTACAAACCAATGAGGCATGGCTATCTGAAAACTATGAATCTGACTTGGTGGTAGCACTGATTGGTCTTATTCCCAATGTTCTGAGAAGGCAGATAAATGTCAAGAGTCTGGTAAGACTGCCTGCTGCCACCTAGTACCTCAAAATTCTTGCATTCAATTTCTGCCTTCAACAACAGCTTCGCCGCTCTACATCCACTCCATGCTCATTTTTTTTGCCCTCTAGTGGTGAAAATGAAGCTAGTCTCCTTAGTGAAATTCTATGACGGTCTCTAACTACTGTAATTGTTTTTTCCATGTCATAGTACCACTGAATCATACATTCCACTTATTAGCAGTGCCATTTCAAAAGCTCTTCCCTGGTAACCTTCAACGCTTGAATGTAAACTCATTGCAGTGCTATTTGAAGTATTATAATAAGTATTGTGAACCAGACTTTCTTTCTCCTTTGTTTGGCAAAGTCATCAGAATGTGGGTTCGAATTCTGGCTGTGAATGTGGTACTTGTGTCCTTGAGCAAGACAACTGCTTCTCTTCACCCAGGAGTATAAATGGGTACCTGTGAGGGTAGAGGTGGTTATTGTGTTTGATTAGCCCTGCAGCACCAAAAAAGGTTGCACATAATTGGCTGTATACTCCCCAGGGAGCTGAGAAAGATTACAGGAATGATATTGGCCCAGTGAACAGGGGTAATAAGGCACCCTCTCAAAACTGTTCCAGGATAAATTGCGCAGAGATTTATTTACCCGCAGTCGAATTTTCAATGCTCAAAGTATCCCCAAGCAGTCCAAAATATATTGCGAATAGGTTTGCGGACAAGTAGTGAAACAAGACCAGGCAATTTGTTTACATGAAGACTAAACCGCCGACATTGAGATCGTTATTTACTGGAAGCCAGCGGGTGGTGCCTGCTGGGTGGATTTGCGGTTTGGTCACTCGCCCAGTGATCCCGGTTATTTATAGAAGCAGTTGTGACACAATCAAAATATAAGCCCAATATGAACGTACACAAAGCACTGACAAAGTGTTTAGTAAAACCATCTTTTGTTGTTTTCAAGAAAAAGTGACCACCGAATTGGATTAAATTTTCACAGGTTGGTTGGATGGTGTGTTTATCGAAAACTTTAAGATGGAAACTAATTTGTTCTTCCGAAAATAATGATGTACTTTCCTTTTAAATTCATATTAAAAAAAATAGTTTATCATTTTATCGTTACCCATCTTTTTGGTTGAAAATGGCATGTTTGTCCAATAGTATAACTAACTGACGTATTGACATTTTTTAAATATAAATTTGCCATTACGGGAAAAATGGTAACATTGAAAATCAACGAATCTGCTTGTTCCCCTCAGTGAACGATTTCCCCTGTATCGCATCGCAAAATGTGACATAATTTGGACAATCTGCAACAGAATTTCAATGGATTTTGCAATACAAATTGATTTTTTCACTACTGTGGTTTAATAATAAACATTTTTGAAATCATATTCACAAACCTTTCCCGAAATAACGTTTCAATACATGTATATTTCCGACCAAAATATCAAGGGATCCGTCCCGACTGGGTTTATTTCCGTGTGTCTAGACCACACCGGGGGTACGTCCGTGCGACGTACGTGGTCAACGATGACTTTCACGACGCGACGGTGTTGACAGTGAACACGTGCACTGGTTTACCTATGTGCATTCGTACATGCAACTTTATTTCCCAGCAATCCGTAAGGATTTTATCCGCAATGCCTAAAATGATATGTGCATGCAATTTTTTTCTGCTGATGAATTAACTACAGGCGAAATTCCCGAAATGGAAAACACGCAACAACCGACCATTTTTTTTATAGCTTCGCACGTGTTAATTTTTTCTTCTCCCGAGTTTGGGGGTTGGAACATTGAGCAATTGAGCCACCCCCTATACACAATAGTACCGTGTTCAGTTCACACGTGCGCTTTCATACGATCACTGCGGCCGTATTCAAAGGAACTCTAGAAACGTTACTAACTTCGTTTTATAAAAGTTTTTGAAAATTAACAAAATGAGCATTCATTTATGTATGTAGTGGTGAGATTTAGAATCATTTCAGCACACAATCTGATTGCACTTTCAACCACGGTGAGCTACTCATTTTCCTGACGAATTTTTAATAATCAAAATCAAGCTTGATCATACCACAAAGTAACGTTACACTCGGCGAAATTGACTTTGAAAAGCACCCGAACATGTCGCAGTCGGTAATTTGTTTTCGTGATATTGCCTCTGTTTTAGCGATTGATATAATCAATATAATAATGTAAACAAAAAGAAAATGGACAGAGGACTAACTTTCCTGAATGACTGCAATTTGGTGAAAATAATTAAGACATTGGCCTGGAAGAAAGATACATGTGAATTTTTTTTACCACCTTTCGTAATATTGCCTCTGTTTTAGCGATCGATATAACGATCGATATAACAATTTAAACAAAAAAGAAAATAGACGGAGGACTAACTTTCATGAATGACTGCACTTTAGCGAAAATAATGAAGAAAATTAGCCTAGAAGAAAGAAACACGTGAATTTTTTTTACCACCTGTGGTAATTTCTGGACACTAAAGATTATATTTCTGGTAAAATTTGGACATTCATATTATGAACCCAACGACAGTAAAGCCTTAAAAAACAATACCTTTACCTATGCACACTACATACTGTAATTTTAAGCATTTTTAAATTTGCTATACAAAATTCACAGATTGCTACACAAAAAAATTATTTTGCTATGCAAATTCTTTCTTTGCATCGCAGTTTTGCTATGCAAAATTTTTTAACGAAATCACTTCCTGGGCCCCTTAGTTGAAAACAAGGTTTAAATACAATTACAGTTAAATCTCACTGACTGTAACCATTGTGCTGTTACTATATTGCCGAAGAACATTTCATTCTTAAAATCTTCATGGTATTGAAGAATTTCAGATCTGTATAATTTTTTATTTAAAATTAAAACCTATGTGTTCTGTTGCTAAAGATCGGGCTCTTTCATTGACATCAAGTAAGCCTAGATTGTCCTTGATCAATACTCTCACAAAATAAATCAGGCATGTCACATTTCGTAAACATTGCCTTGCTTCTCAAAACCGCAAAGGGCTGTGAGATCTTATCAGTTGGCTAAACCGCAGACCGCTTGGTGAAGAGTCTATAAACTTAGAGGGTAAATGTGTCATTTGTATAGAGGAAAAATCTATCTAGCAAAATAATCCAACCACAACGTTTCTGCAATTATATACCCTTTGCGGAAAAAACTTTTCTGCAACTTATCACGGAATAGTTTTGAGATGGTGCCAAATGTAAAGCACATTGGGACATTGTGTGAAATGCTGTATATGAGAATGTTATATTATGATTATTATTATTGTGTATCTTCAAATGTATTTGCTGTTGTTGTTGTTGCACCTGTTGTTGCTGCTGTTTCAGCAGTTGTTGTTGCAGCTGTTGTTGTTGCTGTTGCAGCTGCTGCTGTTTCAGCTGTTGCTGATGCAGCATACCAGCCGGCGTTTTCTGCATAAATGAATGATGTGGAGGGGTACCAACTGGCATCATTTTGCTCATGGGTGGCGAGCCAAGGATTGGTGACACGGTGCGTTTTGGGGGCGCTCTGCTTGTCAGGTTTCGCTCTAACTCTTCAAGGGTGAAGACCATCTTTGCAGGTTCCTCCCTTGGAACAGCATGGACTATAGCCGGATCCTGACATACAAATTATCATTTCAATCATTGACTTTGTTAAAGGGAAGGTACAACATTGGGCAAGCAATGTTGGCAAAACTGCTTCCTACAGAGTGCTTACATTATCATGATTGATAGACATTAACCCTAACCCTCAGCTATTTTGGCTAAGAACCTTCCTGAATCCACCAAAATCCAACACCATGCACAAACACTACCACCAAACTGCTGAACTTGGCTAGAATTGGGACACCCGGCCCCATGTAATGTATCTCTGTCAGGGCTATACAGAACTGAGTCCATCATAATACAACAAACCCTGCTGTTGGAGTTTGAATAGTTTGGGGTGGTTAGGGTTAATAATATAAATAGGTTGATCCCTCATAATGTGGGTTAAGGTAAAAAATATTTGCCAGCGATGTGTATTTGTTTCATGTTGGAATGCATCTATTCAATTCAATATTCAATTCAATATTGGTATTTATTGGAAAAGTCATAAATCATACATGATTGGCACCAGCCACATGTCTGAATTATTCATACTTACAAAAGGTATCATACATTACAAATTATACAAATATTTCAAATATGTAAATGAGACAAGCATATATCTAAATAATTAGGAAATTGGGTGTATAACACAAGGCAGGCCTCGATCTTGGGCAAAAAAGGGGCAGGCCACTTTGGCCTTGCCCTCATCAAAATTCCACAGGGCACCAAGGCCAACTCAAGGGGGCACCAAGGCCAATCATTTCAAACCTTTAATTTACATTTATTTACAGCCAGTGTATATACGTCTACTTTCTAGGTCACATGTATCAATCAAGAGTATTCAGTTCTTGTACACCATGTCCAAAGAGCCAGTATAACATATTCCTTTATCATGTTGCAACCATCCTTCATGTAAAAGTCTGACTTTGGTTAATTTATAAATATTTGATTCCTACCTTTTCTTTGAAAACAAGTTTTCAAGCTTTTGGCATTTTGAGCCTTCCTTGAAAAAAGCATTGTTTTTGCGCTTTTTTACACGATCGTGTGAAGGCATCTTACTTTTGAGCGAAGTTTTTTGAGATGGCGTGTAAAAACGTTGCATGTGAATGGTCAGAACTTTTTCATTCATAAAAATAAGCGCTGGTATCCGACTCATTTGTGCTGAATATACAATCACTGTGCTGTTTACCGTGCATTCATGTATGCAAGACTACACCACGTGCGGCTGGCTGTATCTAAAACGTGTGCTGGTATCCGACCTGTTTGTGGTGATTTTACAATCACGACACTGATTAGAGCCGCTTGTACAATCACAGCAACGCCGCGCCGTGAGTGTGGGACCGCGGCTGTGAGATCGAGAAGGGCCGGCTAGCCGGGGTACGGTGTGAGTCTGATCTGACATCGACATGGGTGCTAGCTAGCATGCAAGCTACGACGCGTGATGTACGAACAAACGACAATAACGATAAAAAGACGTGTATTATTTTCACCGCCGTTTGTTGAATGGTGTTTGTATGCACGGATCATCTACACAATGTCCGTGATGTATGATTGTCATGATGGGATGTAGAGGTAAATACAAAAGGGCACGTTGGCCGCGACATGTGTACTTTTTGAGGGGGCATTGCGGCCAATGTTGGAAGGGCATGCGGCCATTGGCCGCGGTAAAGATCGAGGCCTGACAAGGTGATGATATGGGAAAAGATAATGAAACCTGTCATTAACCCTAACTCCCTAGGCCCATTTGCTTACACATAACCTGAATCCTCCCTAACTCCCTAGGCCCATTTGCTTACACATAACCTGAATCCTCCCTAACTGCCTAGGCCCATTTGCTTACACATAACCTGAATCCTTCCTAATTCCCTAGGCCCATTTGCTTACACATGTAACCCGAATCCTTCAAAATCCTTCAGTAGTAAAGCAAGCACATGACATGTACGTACACATGTGTTTCTAATCTGTGATACATGTACATGGCCAGGGACCCTCCCTGCATGCATGGAGCAATAAACAGTGTCCACTGACCCAAGCACTGACCTTGCAATCACTACAACAAACATGGATGTAAGGCAAGTATGCCTAATAAATTCAATCGTCCAAAATCCTTCACTTTAGCAAAGCGGATTTTGGAGGATACTGTACACAGTAGTATGATCTACAGTTATTTCACCATTCAAAAACTGTCAACCCACTGGCAAAATGGACCGCATGTAAGAGGGTTTTAAACAACTAATAAGTTTCAGCTTATTATGTTGTCCGTAAATTTTAATTCATTAAATTGTGGCATTTGGGAAAGAATACTCTAATTTCACTTTTCTTAAACAATTACAGCACCTCAGTCAACATTATTACAAGGGAAGATTGATACTTGAGGTTTTATACACAAAGTACGTTTTACATTAAAATTGGACAATATAGTTACCTTTGATTTACCAATTTTAAAATTTAAGGGTTGGGTACTGGGTCAATTTCATAGATATGCAAAGCAGAACAAACCGCTTACCAGCTAACTTTACTTAGCAAGTTTAGTTGCATACCATCCAAAGTTCCATACAAAATGTGTGTAATTTGGCTGGTGTTATATAATGCTAAATATTTGGTAAGCAAAATTCTGTGCAGTTCTATGAAAGTGGCTCCAGATATCAAGGTTTCAGATGAAACCTCCACAGTACCTCAAGGGGAGACTCCGCTTTCTTCGGGGGGATGTTAAGCACTACTTTGAGATGCTGCTCTGTTGAGGACGTCTTTTGTATTGTGCTAGGCGATCCCCAGATGTTCATTTTACTTCCTGGCGAGATGAACTCTTGCGGATCAAAGAGAGCGGGTGGAGACGAAGGTCCAAACAACTGGGACATGTTACTCCCGCCACTCTACACAATAAAACAACAAAATAACTGTTTGTGCTTGCAGGGTTCACAACGAGCTGCTGTTGGATTTGACAGGGTTCACAACGAGCTGCTGTTGGATTTGACAGGGTTCACAACGAGCTGCTGTTGGATTTGACAGGGTTCACAACGAGCTGCTGTTGGATTTGACAGGGTTCACAACGAGCTGCTGTTGGATTTGACAGGGTTCACAACGAGCTGCTGTTGGATTTGACAGGGTTCACAACGAGCTGCTGTTGGATTTGACAGGGTTCACAACGAGCTGCTGTTGGATTTGACAGGGTTCACAACGAGCTGCTGTTGGATTTTGTTGGATTTGACAGGGTTCACAACGAGCTGCTGTTGGATTTTGTTGGATTTGACAGGGTTCACAACGAGCTGCTGTTGGATTTGACAGGGTTCACAACGAGCTGCTGTTGGATTTGACAGGGTTCACAACGAGCTGCTGCTGGATTTGACAGGGTTTGCTGTTGGATTTGACAGGGTTTACGAGCTGCTGTTGATTTGATTGAGCTGCTGTTGGATTTGACAGGGTTCACAATGAGCTGCTGTTGGATTTGACAGGGTTCACAACGAGCTGCTGTTGGATTTTGTTGGATTTGACAGGGTTCACGAGCTGCTGTTGGATTTGACAGGGTTCACAACGAGCTGCTGTTGGATTTGACAGGGTTTACAACGAGCTGCTGTTGGATTTTGTTGGATTTGACAGGGTTCACAACGAGCTGCTGTTGGATTTTGTTGGATTTGACAGGGTTCACAACGAGCTGCTGTTGGATTTGACAGGGTTCACAACGAGCTGCTGTTGGATTTGACAGGGTTTACGAGCTGCTGTTGGATTTTGTTGGATTTGACAGGGTTTACGAGCTGCTGTTGGATTTTGTTGGATTTGACAGGGTTCACAACGAGCTGCTGTTGGATTTTGTTGGATTTGACAGGGTTCACAACGAGCTGCTGTTGGATTTTGTTGGATTTGACAGGGTTCACAACGAGCTGCTGTTGGATTTTGTTGGATTTGACAGGGTTCACAACGAGCTGCTGTTGGATTTTGTTGGATTTGACAGGGTTCACAACGAGCTGCTGTTGGATTTGACAGGGTTCACAATGAGCTGCTGTTGGATTTTGATGGATTTGACAGGGTTCACAACGAGCTGCTGTTGGATTTTGTTGGATTTGACAGCGTTCATAATGAGCTGCTGTTGGATTTTGTTGGATTTGACAGGGTTCACGAGCTGCTGTTGGATTTTGTTGGATTTGACAGGGTTCACAACGAGCTGCTGTTGGATTTGACAGGGTTCACAATGAGCTGCTGTTGGATTTTGATGGATTTGACAGGGTTCTACAGCACTACCTAAGGCAGATCCAGGTTGGCAAAACGGGGACACAAGGCTGAAACAACGACATCTGAAAGTTGATAATGTACATATATGATAAATGTGCATGCCAAAAGAGTTGTAGTACTCGTAATCGAGTACTGATGAAAAAGTACTCACCGACAACTCTAAGACATACTCATACTTGTACTTGAGTACATTTTTTCTGTACCCATATTTGTACTTTTGAAAAGTACTCTCCTACAAATCTCCACGATTATACAAAAATTCTCCAAAGGCACTCAAAATTTGTATGTCTCTCTTAACCCATTGACTTTGTGCAGTGCACTCAAATACATGCAAACACATGTGGCTGTGTGATAGGAGGTTAAACCCAAAGACACTCAAAATTTGTATGTAACTCCCAACCCATTGACTTTGTGCAGTGCACTCATACACAGCTCTGTGTGACTCTGTGGTTTGACCTACCAATTGGAAATGCAACCAAAAATACTCAAGTGACTGTCTGTGAGTGCCGTGCTGACTGGGCCAAATTTCAGCCTGGGCATAGGAGGGTTAATAAACCAACAGTTAGGGTTAACTTACTCCAATAGTGATTGGCTTGGACCTTTTTGTTGATGTCGATTGTCCATACATGTCAATATCATCATCATCATCATCCAGTACCAATTTGGTTATGCTCTCCTCAAAGGTTTCCTGATAAGAAGAAACCACAAAATTTCATTACAAACAAGGCAGAGGCTTTTTGCAGAGAGTATGCACAAATGAGGGCATATGGTACATGCATGTTAAAATGGGAGTGCGAATAATAGAGCTGCTTTGTCTGTCGGCTCCACTCATAGCCTAAAGAGGGCGCTATTTACATAATCAGCAATTCACTCATCACCACTGGTCATATTGTCAGGTCAAGGGTACTAGGGCACACTATTGGCTCCATTTAAATTCCACTGTTAACAGTCATCACGGAAGTGTTTCCACTCAAGATTTCTAGAAACAAAATGGCAGAATAAAAATCAGTTTTTCAGGTAGAAAACTACCTCATATTCAATGATAAGTACCAGAAGGTGAAGCAACACATGGAAAAAGGTACAATATTTGGAAGGATGTGGGGAAGCATTTTGTATCTGTTTTTACACAATACCGGACATTTACAGTGAGATCTGAATGTGGTTATTCACTGTAAATATGGTTTGTCTTTACCTCAAGCATTCTTCCTCTCTCCCCACTGTAGCAGCCAGAATCATCTGGCGTCTTCGATCTGATCGGTCTGAAATCATCTTCAAACTCTAGGGTTGTACTGCCAAACCCTGTGCTGAACTTCTCATGGGTGTTTTGCCAGTCATCTTCTGAAACGTGATCAAAACAATAAACAAGAAAATAACTCTCTTAACTTGTCAAACAAGTATAATTTTCTTCTAGGAGAATAAAAGAAACATGGTAAAAAGGAAATTGCATATATGTTGAATAAAAACAGTGAACATGCATTTTCACTTGTATTGCATATCAAAATGCTACACACGTTAGCAATATGCATTTTTATGATCATAAGGGATGTTCTATTATGATTTGTAAGTTAGTATTACAGAAATATTTCTACCTAAAAATTATGCTAAGCAAATTTTTGAGCGAAATCATTCCCTAATTAACTTTACATCTCAGTGGATGTCTTATGATGCGAAAGGTTCAAACTATATGCAGTTCATGTATGACATGTAAATTACATATTTTTAGACAGAAAAACAAAATGGGAAATAACTTTGTTTTTAATATTTCAGATTTAGCTTCTTTATTAATTTGTTATTTACTTTTTTAGTCTACTTACCTTCAATTGCACTTCCAAATGTTTCATCATTGAAATCATTATAGTCTTCCGGACCTTCCTCCAAGGGCTAAAAAAAAAGAGAGAGAGAGAGAAAAAAAAACAAGTCATATTTTACACTTATCAACATTCATAAAGGGTGTAAGTCATATTTTACACTTATCAACATTCATAAAGGGTGTCTATTAATCAAACAGGTAGTCCAAAAGACACCCAAAGGTATCGTTCCAGTGCAAAATTTTTGCTGGCTGAACAAAAGTTAAAACATTCTTGGGTGACAGATCTTTTGAAGTTGTGGCTCCATGCCTTTGGAATGATTCACCTCTGTACATTCGTGAATCTCAATCTGTTGACTCCTTCAAGAATAACTTAAAAACTCATCTTATGTGTATTGCCTATAAGGACTACTAACATTTATCTATGCATTTAAAAAAAAAACTTTTGTTTAGTATTATATTGCATTTGCTATTGTATAATTTCTTGTTTACTGTAAAGCGCCTTGAGCACTTGGTGGATATGTGCGCATTATAAATCTTCTGTATTATTATTATTATTATTATTATTACTGGCTAAAACTATGGTGGCTAATCACAGCACCCGACCACCCAAAGCCAAGACAAAGGAAAATTCCAAAGCACATGTGCTCCGTAGAGCGTGTACGTTCCATAACACACATTACAAGTACATCATGTACACAATACGCAAAACACATGCATTTGATAACATTTTCATTGATGAAGACAAGTAGACATTCATTTATATGTTACAAGTTGTCTTAGAAATCAACTTTACATGCATCTTCATCTACATACTGATGTGCTCATCTGAAATACAAATATATGCCCTACATGTTGTGTGTGTACAAGTTGTCTTAGAAGCGTGGCTAATTAGCAAATGGCAACAGGTCACTATAATGGCCTAGATTTTGTTTCCAATGACTGGAGATACATAGTCTTTGGGGTAGAATGTTGTATCCGACCGTCACTTTTTCTCATTCAATATAACCAATTTTTTAATGTCATCTTACCTACGCAATAAGGTGGAGAACATATATGCATGATGATGGACATATACTTCTAATTATTCCAGGATATATATTTCATGAAAAATCAGGCATTTTTGGTATACAATGACTTCCTCATTCATGTCAGTCTGATCTTGTCAACTCCCCCATTAGTGACCAACACGGTCATTGTACATGAACAGTGGCAACTATAATAATAATAATAATAATAATAGTGGCTTCTTATATAGCGCACAAATCCATCACGTAGTGACACTCATGGCGCTCAACAAAATTAAAAATGAGATTAGAGTGTAAACAGATTTGAGTAATTGTTTGTAAGAACTGGTTGAAGAAGCTTGACGAAGGAAGAGGGGAAGACTGTTCCAAAGAGTAGGGCCAGCTTGGGAAAAGCTGTGGTCACCCCAAGAGCGTAGCGATCTGGGAACTTGAAGAAGGGAGGAGTCTGATGACCTGAGTCTGCGTGGAGGGTTGTATGCCTGTATTGAATTCTGTATATAAACTGGTGAAGAGCCATGGACTGCGTGATAGACCAGCAACAGTACTTTGAAGGTGATGCGTTTCTAGACAGGCAGCCAGTGGAGGGATCTGAGAACAGGTGTTATGAGACAGGTTTTCTTGGTGAGAGTAACAAGTCTGGCAGCAGAATTCTGGAGGCGTTGCAGTTTATTTAGCTGTTGTTGTGGGAGGCTTACAAAAAGGGAGTTGCAGAAATCAAGGCGTGAAGAAATGAGGGCGTGGACTAGCTGTTCAGTTGCTTTTTGACTCGGGTACTTGCGAACAAAACCAAAGTTGCGCAGTTGATATCTGACTGACCTAGACACATGACAGATGTGATCACGGAAGGACATATTGGTGTCAAAGATGATGCCAAGATTACGAGTTTTGGCAGACGAGTGGATACTACTGTTGCCCACACGAATTTGAAATCCCTTCGTATTGACTTTGTCGAGTATTTGCTTTGAACCCAGGATAATGAGTTCAGACTTAAGATGATTGAGTTTTAGACCATCAGAGTCCATCCAGATGTTGATGTCTTTGATGCAGGCCTCTAGTTGTTTTTCTGTAGATGAAATTGCAGCACAGGATGGTGAGAAAGAAACATACAATTGTATGTCATCAGCATAATAGTGGTATTTGATATTGTGCGCATTTATGATGTTGCCTACAGGCTGAAGGTACAGTGAAAACAAGAGGGGGCCACCAATAGAACCTTGGGGAACACCGTAAACAAGATGGCTAACTTTTGACTTTGCATTGCCAATGCTTACACACTGAGAGTGATTTGACAGATAAGACATGAACCACTGCAGAGCTGTTCCACTGACTCCCAATGAGCATAAACGATCAATCAAAATACGATAGGATCCTTCTATTTTCTGAAGGGGAAGATTTTTTTAGAACGGAAATAAAGTCAAAACACCATCATAAAAGTGGATTTTAAAGACAGTTTTCGCTTTCTGTACCCCCAAAAATCGATAGAATCATTTTTTAACTGGTTAGTGGTTGTAAAAAAATTCCAAAAACCCCTTAAAAAATGGCGGTCTGATGAGCTGCAGTAACTGTGTCGCGCAAAGTTAGTCACAGTCTGGAATCCATATTCCGTATGCAATAGTACACATCAATCTTTGGAACCTATCTAATTTTACTTTACCGCACGAAGGCATGGAACTTCATTTACTCGGTGAATTGCTCCGAGTCAAAATTTCGGTATTTTTTTATCGGTACTGTCCTTGCTGATACATTCAAAAGATAGCTGACTTATTACTGGTCCATTTTTTATAAAGGGAATTTATTCTAATTAAGGTAGTATTTTTTGAGATATTGAAAGGGAGTCAAAATTCCCCAGAGGGTCACCCAAACTTTCCAAGTCAAAGTCTGTAGCTCCTAGGTCTAATTCAACCCAATGACAAGACCTACATGTATGAGATACAGTTACTGCAGCTACGGTTGGATACGACATTCTTTCCAGTCTTTGTTGAATTAATGGTAAAGACATGAAGGATTTTGAAGGACTGTTATGGTTTAAAGAAGGGAGAGTAACTACATTTTACATGGACATACACAAACACCCACACAAAACAATGATTCCACAAGTCTAGAAATTGTATGGTTTGTGTGCTGCTATCACTGTGCACTTGTACATGTACTTGGTATAGGCAGTTTCATGAAAATTTGAAGTTGCTTCAATGCTTTTAAATGTCATATCACTGGATAGAACAACAAATTTGAAAGAAAATGAGGGGTCAATGGTCATGATAGGTTAACCCTATGCAAAGTTACGAATTTTTGTTGATTTAAATATTTGGTAATTTTTAAGATCCAGTTTCAATGGAAAAGGTTGTGACCGAATGTGCCTGCAATGTATCCTTGTAGTACTAACAAAGTCTATTTTCAGCAAGTTGCACTGTTTTTAAGCCAACGTTACAGTTGGCATGGACTGATCAATTAAGATAACCACGATGTGTAGTATCCATTTATCGACACTAGAAGTGACTACATCCGTAGACTACCCTTTATATTAGAATTTTACCATGAAAGTTCGGTGGGTCACAACTTCGACAGAAAAAAAGGATATGAAAAATAGCGCCACCATCGGCGGTTTGCGTGAATCTGCCTACTTGGTATGCTTGTATGGTTGAGGGGCATTATATAAGGTCATAAGACAACTCGACCCATGTGACAACTCGACATGGACAACTCGACCCACGAGACAACTCGACCTTGTGACAACTCGACCCTTTATGTGACAACATTCATGACCCTTGTGACAACTCAACCACTTTTTTGCAGGAAGGATTGAGTGTAGACCGAATTGACAACGCATTTTCTTTTCATCGGATCATTTTTCAAAATAAGAAGCATGGTTTTACTGTTATAACGTTAAACCAAGCCTATGACAATTATATTCACTTTTCAAAGAATTTGTTTTCCTTTCTATAATGAAATCAAGGATGTTATCGGTAAAACACGTTTTGTAATAATTTTTCAAATAATTTTAAATCTATAATTTTATATCTCGCATTCGTGCACAGGGAAGAAGCAGAAAAGCCAGCACCTGCAATGGGCGTGAACACGTGTTAAAAATGTGTAGGGCCTAATTATATGCCCATTGTCGTTGATTTTATGGTTTATTATTTGAATGGAGTCTACACTCCATCACGCAATTTGCGCTCCAGCAACATGTCACTCCTAAAGGAACCAACTTCAAAACGGAACTGGGGTGATAGGTCTTTTTCTGTCGCGGCTCCGAGACTCTGGAATCATCTTCCAACTAAACTCAAATCTTGTCATAGTATAACTAGATTTAAGTCACTGCATAAAACTCATCTTATGTCACAATTCTTCAAAGATGATGTATATTTGTAATTACATTGTAGGTACATGTATCTCGGTACATAATTTTTTTTTCTCTATGCTATCATTGTACATGTATATTGTTTGTATTCATGTTTTTTTCTTTGTTTCTGCGCCTTGAGCGCCCAGCAGGGTGGATATGTGTGCACTACAAATCTTTATTATTATTATTATTATTATTAATATTATTATTATTATTATGGCATTTAATAAAATATAATATTTAACATTTTTATACATTTGGAAACTTCAAGTCCTAAAAACTAATTTCGCGGGTATTGCGGGGGAAATGATTGAATTTGTGCTAGAACTTTAGCCATTCTTGGTGCTAGAATAAGCCTAGTGATCAATCTTTTTTCGAGGGAAAATGATGATCCACTTCTAAGCAATGATAAATTGGGTTGAGTTGTCCGTGTCGACTTGTCACGTAGGTCGAGTTGTCACAAGGGTCGATTTGTCTTGTGGGTCGAGTTGTCACAAGGTCGAGTTGTCTCGTGGGTCCAGTTGTCACAAGGGTTGAGTTGTCTTGTGGGTCGAGTTGTCCGTGTCGAGTTGTCACATGGGTCGAGTTGTCTTAACCCCTTATATAAATATGTATACGAGTCATACACCGTGTGTGCGACTGCATTGCAACTTTCCATCAACACAGGACCCAATGTACAGCTAGCAATTTCTATGCCTAACACTAACAGTAACACAGTCTAAAAAGGTACATGTATGTCCAACTCCAATGTGTTGTGTACCATGTGCATCTTTATGTGTGCGGGAATAATGTGAAATAAATTGTGTCCAAGTGTCCAAACAATAACATTTTTCAAGGAATTCAGCACCTGCGTGTTACTTACTATGACTAGTATGACAATGTACGTTACTAAAAGTTTTGGTGAAAGAAGGAAGCATTTTGTTAAATTAATGCTGGGCCTAACTTTCACTGATATTATTTTTAGTTCGAGTATGGCCCCAAACAACACCGCCCTCTAACTAAGGACTAGTTTTTTAGTGTTAACTTGAATGTTTTGTTAGCACAATAAATAGCAGGTAATTTCTTCAAAAACTGCAACAAACATAATCAACAAACACAGCAAATTAACAGCTTAAAAGTCTTAAGTTTAAACTTACAGGCATTTCCGGCTCGTCGCCAAACATAAATTCTGTCATTTTAGCTATTATCGTTAGATTTCATCACGAAATAAATTGCCAAACTTGCATTACAGCCGAGCACCTGCATGGGGAACAACCACCACAATCTATTTTGAAATCATACACGTAATGTTATGTCTATGTGCTTCATGCATGCAGCATGCAGTACTACATACGTGATAAATACTCATGCACGCAGCGCAAGCGGCGCGGCGCGACGAAGTGAGGTTCCAATTTGGAACACTCCATTTCTGTTTAAGGGGATCTTTTATATGGAAAGGGTAATACCTGTTTGCATAATTTCTTATCTTTAGAAACTGTATACCAGTAAAGAGTAATATAAATATATGTATTTACTTAAAATGAAGATTCAATGAAATGGATTAATATTTTATTTATTTAAGATATAAGATATGTTATTCGTGTTTACAAATCTTCACACACAGTGTAATAGAATAAGTCCATTTCCAGGTCTGGTGATCGGACTCTTACGAGTGTTAGTTTTGAATTAATGATCTGGAAAGCAGTACGTAGACTAAACAATGAACTAGTATTGTATTTTGCAATCCATCGATCCGATCCGGATCCGCGGATCCCCGAGAGCGCTATCTGAAATAGCTCGGCCATTTTGACGACTCGGGTCGAAATTGACCGATTATAAAAACCAAAATATTGTATATTATTTACAGTATTGAGTAAACATTGTGATGTTAGATCATTGCCTAGATACAGAAATATAATTTTGCCGTTTTGAAAAGACTTACTGCGTGGACTTCCAACAAAACTATGGAAAACACGGAACCTTGCGAAGTAACTGAAGTGTCCGTCGGTATTGCCGAAGCGGGCAACATTGATATTCACCAAGTAGCCGAGGAGTTACCGAATGGTGCCGACGACTCGACGTCAACAGATCAATCCAACGAAAACAGTGCTGATGGCCACGAAGAAATCAGCGGTTCTGCTGTTTCTGATGAAGTCTTTCATCCTCACCCTGTGGGGATTTTAACAACTGTTCAGGGGGCCGGTGGTAGGGCAACAAGGCTGGTTGCTATCGTCCAGCAGGATTCACACGCTCACCTTGTCGACAATGCATGCAATGTTGACGGGTTAAAAACTCCAGCGACACCGTGCACACCAGGAACCCCGTCCGGTGACAAACGGAATCATTACAGCTGGGATGAGTTGGTCAACGCTCCAAATGGTGTCCTGCCGGTGCGCTGTAGGAACATCAGTGCCGAGTTACATAAAGCAAAGCTTGGATCAGGTATGGAAAAGTCTCTGTTTTAAAATGTGTTAAATACCTCAAATTATTTTTCCTTTCACAGTTTCAGTCTCCTATTTTTAGAATAATGTCGCTGTTGGCAAAACACACTCCATACAATCATCAAGACAGCAGAATGCTGGGCTGTGCCACTGCCAGCACTGTTCAAAAAACATTTAAGTAAAATATCATGTCATGATCAGTGGTTTAGATCTTCATCCCATTGCAGTCATAGGAAAGAATGTTGTATCTGACCACCACTTTTTAAGGTTTTTTTGGATTTATTTTGTGACAACTAACCAGTTAAAAAATTATTCTATCGATTTTTGGGGATACAGAAAGCGAAAACTATCTTTAAAATCCACTTTTATGGTGGTTTTCGAACTTTATTTCCCTTCTAAAAAAAATCCTCCCCTTCAGAAAATAGAAGGATCCTATAATAGTTACCACTGCGCATGTACAATGACCGTAATGGTCACTAACGGGGGAGTTGACAAGATCAGACTGACATGACTGAGGAAGCCACCGTATACCAAAAATGCCTGATTTTTCATGAAATAAATATCCTGGAATAATTTCAAGTATATGTCCATCATCATCCACATGTTCTCCACCTTACTGGGTAGGTAAGATTACATTATTGGTTATATTGAATGAGAAAGAGTGGCGGTCGGATACGACATTCAACCCCAGTCATAGGCCAGACTATTTTCCTCCCAGCCTCGGTTTGGTTACTTGGATTTGAATGGCAGAAAAACAAGATGGCTGCTCAGTGCTAAAGGGAAAGGTCTATTCAGGTTTTAAAAACAAAAACAAAAGTCTAAACTTGTTAACATACATGTGTAAAATCAAATTGGGGTAGAATGTTGTATCTGGCCGCCACTATTTTTCATTAAATATTATAACCAATAATGTAATCTTACTTACCTGGTAAGGTGGAGAACATATGGATGATGATGGACATATACTTCAAATTATTCCAGGATATTTATTTCATGAAAAATCAGGCATTTTTGGTATACGATGACTTCCTCAGTCATGTCAGTCTGATCTTGTAAACTCCACAATTAGTGACCAACACAGTCATTGTACATACTATTTTCTGAAGGGGAGGATTTTTTTAGAAGGGAAATCAAGTCCGAAAACCATCATAAAAGTGGATTTTAAAGATAGTTTTCGCTTTCTGTACCACCAAAAATCGATAGAATGATTTTTTAACTGGTTAGTGGTTGCAAAAAAAATCCAAAAAAGCCCTTGAAAATACAACATTCTTTCCTCAAATTGGTTTACATCATCAGGGGGTAAAGGACGCTGCATCAGATTCCAAGACAGCTGGTACACACCCTCGGAGTTTGAGAGCTACTGTGGGAGAGGTAACAGTAAGGATTGGAAGAGGAGCATCCGCTACGGAGGCAGGACCTTGAATTGTCTGATAGAGGAGGGAATATTAACACCCCATGCAGCCTCTTGTACGTGTGGAGCCTGTTGTGATGACGAATCAGTGGTAAAGCTCTCTTGAATTTAATTTCACAGAAAGAAGATTTTAGTATTGGGAATCATACCTCAGGCCGGAAATTTCATTCTTGTAGGGGCAAGGCCACTTTTCCTGAGTAAAGTGCCCTTCTATATGAATATCAGAATGTTTATATGATAGTTACAGCAGAGTATAAACCAGGATTTGGAAATACAGCATCCAAATTTGTTGTTCTATGGAAAACAGGGTGTCAACAAATTTGCATACATGTGTATTACAATTAAAACAGGGTGTCCATTTGGAAAACAGCATGTAAAAGACACCGAAAGGTATTGTTGACTAATCAATAGTTACAGTGCTATTGTTGCTTTTGAGGAGTCCTGGGTTTCATTACCAGAAAGATATAATAGTATTAATAATAACGACTTTCTTTTTAATTGAACGAAGTCTTTTGTTATTTAGGAAACCTCCCAGTCAGGCCCAGTGCGGCTTTTCGTGCCGTACAAAAGACGCAAACGAAATGAGAGTGAGAGCCTTCCACCAACGCCAACATTGAAGAAGAAGATGAAACTCAAAGATGGTAATAATCAGTAATTTACAAATGGAATCTTTTGTTGAGTAGCACTGGAATTTGGCTTCACCCCTAGCCCAAAATAGACGTATTCACTGTGTATATACTGCGACCGAGTCCAATGAAGGAAGGGTTGAGCACTCGGAAGAAAATGTCCTTTCTATAACCCTCCTACTTCTAGTATCTTTTTCATACAAGTTGATGCACCATTTGAAACCATTCGCTTTTGTGGTTTTGAATGGTGAAATAACTGTGTACAGTATTGATTTCCACAAATGGTTTTGAATGGTAGGTCAGCTAATACAAAACCTTGTTTGGATCTTTCCAAATGGTAGTACAGCTAATACAAAACCTTGTTTGGATACTTCTAACTGGTGAATCAATGGACCCTCTATGCATTTGAATGGATTTGAATGGTAGTAAAGCTTGCTACCAACACTGTTCAAATGGTATCACCATGTGTGTACAAAACCAATGGGCATTTTGGTAAGTGGAAATTTTGAATGTTTCAAATGGTCAAACAGTAGGAGGGTTAATTTGTTTAATTGCTACCTGTGCGAAGCGGCTGAAACTCAGCACAACAATTCCATGACTAAATACAATTTTAGGTTCCAAGGTTTGAAAAGTTGCACCTCGTTATTTTGTAAAATAAATCCCAGATTTAACTGATTATTTTATCCCAGATTTAACTTATTATTTTAGTTTCAATGTCTGTTTGTCACTTCATTGCCCATTGAGGTACATGTATGCTCACATAGAGACAGAATGGCATGTGCGAATATTGCAGTGTGATACATTAACCCTAACGATCCCCATCCAGCCAAACTCCAACACCAGGGATTGTTGGAGTTTGATGGGTTGAGTACTGTGTACTTCTGATATGGCATGTGTAAAGTGTTGGAATATGGCTGGATGAGTACTGTATGTGTGCAGTAACAGTGTTGGATTTTGGTTGAGTGAGGACGGTGGTTCTACTAGCATGCAACATTGTTAGACCTTGAGTGGAGAGAGTGTATGCATGCAACCTGCTGTAATAAACAACTGATAAAGGCAAATATTGTACTTAGGTATGCTTGGCATTGTGTCTAACATCATATACATGTAACTAGAACCTACCATTTATTCCATAGGGTGTTTTAGTTTTTGTATAGTTAAGTTTTTTTAGCATGAAAACAATTGTTGGATTATGATGGGTTGAGTACTGTGTGACTCCAGTGTTCAAACTTTACTTTGGGCCATGTGTCCCCACTCAATCAAAATCCAACAGCTAAGGGCCTGTTGGAGTTTGACGGGTTGAGTACTGTTATGGCAAGTGGACTGTTGGAGTTTGATGGGTTGAGTACTGTAAACCAGCAACAGTCAACCATGATGTTGGGATTTGATAGGTTGAGGAAGGTTTCTAGTAAAAATGCTTAGGGAGTTAGGGTTAATTATTCACGCAGGCAAATGTGCTCATGCTGATATGCTCATTTTGTCATTACTTTATTTAGCCATTTAGATTAAATAAATCCTTGAGTTTCGATATCAATTTAGTGTAACAACAAAATGAGCTCGATGACGCAGTTTGTATGCAAGTTTGGCTGGTAAACAATAAAACAATAGAACATTTTTCTGCTAATCAATTTACTTCTGCGTAGCATCTCCATGAGCTTGGTCGCATCTCCATGAGCTTGGTCCCATCTCCCTCTCTCATGTTTTCTTCTATTACTACATAGTATTCTGTTACAATAAATGATTGTGTAGTTTGTATGTGACATGTAACAGATCCAGATGAGGCTCGTTCCATGAGCTTGGACAGTACAGCCAGCCAGTTAGAGGTTGCCGGTGCAAACCTGGTGCTGAGCCCTCTCCCGCCTACTACGCCCAAAGCCCCTGGTTCGGAACTTGAGCAACAGCACTGGTGGCATCTGGAAGAGGTAGGTCATCAAGGCTCAAAGGTCAAGCTTGTGGAGAAGTTGTTTCGCTACCCATGCATGCACATGCTTTATTTGAGGCATCTTGTGTGCTTTATCCCAGCATATGTTTTCAGTAAATGCATCCATGCTTTATAAGAATCAAGATATTATGTGTATAAAAACCAACCCTTGAAAGTTGCAGCTTATTTCATTGTTATTATTCAGAAAATAGTGTAGGGCTGTGCGTTTTCGAATAATTTGGTAACCGGATATTCAGATTTTGATTTCGATCGAATATTCAATATTTGAAGGCTGCCGATTGGTAATTGCGCCACGCAATACAACAAGCACGTACGATAGATAAGGCATGACATAGCCTGGCCTACACCATGTAAATAACATTGTGAATAGGATGGGCTTGCAAATGTAGATGAGTGGATGATAGGGGGGGGGAGATAATTGTAATTGCGCCACGTGATACAACAAGCACGTACGATAGATAGGGCCAGACATAGTCTGGCCTACACCATGTAAATAACATTGTGAATAGGATGGGCTTGCAAATGTAGATGAGAGGATGATAGGGGGGGGAGATAATTGTAATTGCGCCACGTGATACAATGAGCACGTACGATAGATAAGGGCTGACATAGCCTGGCCTACACCATGTAAATAACATTGTGAATAGGATGGGCTTGCAAATGTAGACGAGAGGATGATAGGGGGGGGGGGGAGATAATTGTAATTGCGCCACGTGATACAACAAGCACGTATGATAGATAAGGTCTGACATAGCCTGGCCTACACCATGTAAATAACATTGTGAATAGGATGGGCTTGCAAATGTAGATGAGAGGATGATAGGGGGGGTGGAGATAATTGTAATTGCGCCACGCAATACAACAAGCACGTATGATAGATAAGGCCTGACATAGCCTGGCCTACACCATGTAAATAACATTGTGAATAGGATGGGCTTGCAAATGTAGATGAGAGGGTGATAGGGGGGGGGGGGGAGATAATTGTAATTGCGCCACGTGATACAACAAGCACGTACGATAGATAAGGTCTGACATAGCCTGGCCTACACCATGTAAATAACATTGTGAATAGGATGGGCTTGCAAATGTAGATGAGAGGATGATAGGGGGGGGGGGGAGATAATTGTAATTATGCCACGTGATACAATGAGCACGTACGATAGATAAGGGCTGACATAGCCTGGCCTACACCATGTAAATAACATTGTAAATAGGATGGGCTTGCAAATGTAGATGAGAGGATGATAGGGGGGGGGGAGATAATTGTAATTGCGCCACGCAATACAACAAGCACGTACGATAGATAAGGGCTGACATAGCCTGGCCTACACCATGTAAATAACATTGTGAATAGGATGGGCTTGCAAATGTAGATGAGAGGATGATAGGGGGGGGGGGGAGATAATTGTAATTGCGCCACGTGATACAACAAGCACGTACGATAGATAAGGCCAGACATAGCCTGGCCTACACCATGTAAATAACATTGTGAATAGGATGGGCTTGCAAATGTAGATGAGAGGATGATGGGGGGGGGGGGAGATGATTGTAATTATGCCACGTGATACAATGAGCACGTACGATAGATAAGGCCAGACATAGCCTGGCCTACACCATGTAAATAACATTGTGAATAGGATGGGCTTGCAAATGTAGATGAGAGGCTGATGGGGGGGATAATGATGGAAACTCCAATAAGAAAAAAACAAAAACAAACAAATTCAACGTAAACTTTATTGTCTGCAGAAGCTAGATTTTTTTCTTCGAATATTAGAACTGGAAAAAACCAACCAGATGTTCGAACCATCAATCGAATATTCGGTTATTTGGCACAGCCCTAAAATAGTGAAAGTGTATCAGACTGTTTGTATTCATGCCAAATGTGGAATCTCTCTCTTCGTGATGACAGAAATTCATTTTTGGAAATTATTTCACTCATTTTACTTAAATATTGTCACAATCAGAGCAGACTTTCAACAGGGCATAATAATAATAATAATAATAATAATAATAATAATAATAATAATAATAATAATAATAATAATAATAATGTGGACTTATATAGCGCACGTATCCACCAAACTGGTGCTCAAGGCGCATTATATTATTACCCCAGCTCATCAGGCTCATAAATCATTCCTGAAACCATCTCAGCTCCCTGGGGAGTATACAGCTCAATTGCTGCCATTTCAGCGCATATGGGCTAATCAAGCACAACAACCAACTCTGCCCTCACAGGTACCCATTTACCCCTGGGTGGAGAGAAGCAATTATGGTAAAGTGTCTTGCTCAAGGACACAAGCACCATGGTCGCGGTTGGGATTCGAACCCACATTCTGACGACTCGGCCATTAGAACACAAATCCGATGCACTAAACCGCTCGACCATGGCACTGCATGGAATCTGTGTCCTAGTTTAAGATGAAGTGACTGAAAATTACTGACTCATGCAGCAGCAACAGTAATATGACCTGTGGTGTATTATTTTCAGTCAGAGTTTATAAGATAAAAATAGCACTCAGATTCCATGCCCTTTTGATTGTGACGATATTGTCCCTTTAAAACGATACCAAGGCAGAAATATATTATGGGATGTTTGAAACCATTATTAATCCTCCTATAGGTTTCACAATCAAAGACACTCAAAATGTGTATGTCTCTCTTAACCCATTGACTTTGTGCAGTGCATTCAAATAAATGCAAGGACATGTGGCTATGGTAGGAGGTCAAACCAAAACCACTCAACTGTATGTGAGTCTGCAGTACATACACAGCTCTGTGTGACTCTGCATATAACTTATGTAGGACATACACAATTGTGTTTGACTTTGCCACTAACTCCAGCACTCTTATACACATGTGTGAACAATTGGCAATGCAACCAAAAATACTTTTAAAAAAGTGACTGTCTGTGGGTGCGGTGCTTACTGGGCCAAATTTCAGCCTGGGCATAGGAGGGTTAATGTAACACCAAGTAATTTTTTATGTACAACCGTGATCATTATTCTTGCTCATTGTATACCTCACTTCTGGTTTTTCTCCTTTCCCCTTTCCTAAAGCGCTCTGAGACTTTATTGTAATTTTGCGCTATATAAAAACTGTTTATTATTATTATTATTATTTAATGATTTTTGAAAATAGCAAATTGTCTAGTTGCTTGAAAGGCTTTTTCGGTTCAAGCTTTGTTTCTTCACAACAAAAGTACAATAAACTAGTCATTTACCTTTTGCAAAATGTTGGAGTTTGTTGGCCATAACTGCAAATAACTTGTTTATCTAAATGCTGACATTACATGTAGTGAAAGCAGGATACCTTCCACAATTCAACAAAATCCATCACAATACAATAACACAACTTGACTTTTGGACTATGTTTGAAAAGGATCCCTGGCTGGGATGTACAATACTGAATCCATCAGAATCAACAAAACCAGCTGCTGGATTTTGATGGATTTGGGAATACATAGTTAGGTTTAACCCTCCTACTACAACAAGGGTCAAAATCAGTCAAAATGTTGATATACTTGCCAAGGTATATCTAGTGCACTTAAAAGTCAAACACTGTAAAACCTTACGTGTAGTAAGTACATTAACCCTCCTACTACAACAAGGGTCAAAATCAGTCAAAATGTTGATATACTTGCCAAGGTATATCTAGTGCACTTAAAAGTCAAACACTGTAAAACCTTACGTGTAGTAAGTACATTAACCCTCCTACTACTACTACAAGTGTCTAAATTAGTCAAAATGTTGATGTACTTGCCAATGTTTATCTAGTGCACTTAAGAGTGAAACACTGCCAAACTTTACATGTAGTAAGTACATTTACAGGTCGAAATGAGTCGACTGTTTTTGACTGGTAAAAGCCATTGTCTGGTATTGTTCAGGGTGGTCAAAATGACAGTCAAAACCAGTCAAAAGTGCCCCTGTGTGCACATTTGGGTCAACAGTCAAAACAAGCAGTTGACTGGTTTTGACCTCTGTAACAACTTCCCACTAAAGTGCAGCAATAGTAAGAGGGTTAAGGACAGTATGCACAATTGGTAAATTGTCTATAAGTGCACCCATATTTCTCCCACAAATTAATTGACACTTTCACAAGTTGGTTTCTTTATATATCTCTCTTGATTCTCATAAAGTGTGGATGCATTTACAGACATTGGTTGGTTTCTTTATATATCTCTCTTGATTCTTATAAAGTGCGGATGCAGTTACAGACATTGGTTGGTTTCTTTATATATCTCTCTTGATTCTTATAAAGTGTGGATGCATTTACAGACATTGGTTGGTTTCTGTACATATCTCTTGATTCTTATAAAGTGTGGATGCATTTACAGACATTGGTTGGTTTCTTTATATATCTCTCTTGATTCTTATAAAGTGTGGATGCATTTACAGACATTGGTTGGTTTCTTTATATATCTCTCTTGATTCTTATAAAGTGTGGATGCATTTACAGACATTGGGTGGTTTCTGTACATATCTCTCGATTCTTATAAAGTGTGGAAGCATTTACAGACATTGGTTGGTTTCTTTATATATCTCTCTTGATTCTTATAAAGTGTGGATGCATTTACAGACATTGGTTGGTTTCTGTACATATATCTTGATTCTTATAAAGTGTGGATGCATTTACAGACATTGGGTTGGTTTCTTTACATATCTCTTGATTCTTATAAAGTGTGGATGCATTTACAGACATTGGGTGGTTTCTTTATATATCTCTCTTGATTCTTATAAAGTGTGGATGCATTTACAGACATTGGGTGGTTTCTGTACATATCTCTCGATTCTTATAAAGTGTGGAAGCATTTACAGACATTGGTTGGTTTCTTTATATATCTCTCTTGATTCTTATAAAGTGTGGATGCATTTACAGACATTGGTTGGTTTCTTTATATATTTCTCTTGATTCTTATAAAGTGTGGATGCATTTACAGACATTGGTTGGTTTCTTTATATATCTCTTGATTCTTATAAAGTGTGGATGCATTTACAGACATTGGGTGGTTTCTTTATATATCTCTCTTGATTCTTATAAAGTGTGGATGCATTTACAGACATTGGGTGGTTTCTGTACATATCTCTTGATTCTTATAAAGTGTGGATGCATTTACAGACATTGGTTGGTTTCTGTACATATATCTTGATTCTTATAAAGTGTGGATGCATTTACAGACATTGGTTGGTTTCTTTATATATCTCTCTTGATTCTTATAAAGTGTGGATGCATTTACAGACATTGGTTGGTTTCTTTATATATCTCTCTTGATTCTTATAAAGTGTGGATGCATTTACAGACATTGGGTGGTTTCTTTATATATCTCTCTTGATTCTTATAAAGTGTGGATGCATTTACAGACATTGGGTGGTTTCTTTATATATCTCTCTTGATTCTTATAAAGTGTGGATGCATTTACAGACATTGGGTGGTTTCTTTATATATCTCTCTTGATTCTTATAAAGTGTGGATGCATTTACAGACATTGGGTGGTTTCTGTACATATCTCTTGATTCTTATAAAGTGTGGATGCATTTACAGACATTGGTTGGTTTCTGTACATATATCTTGATTCTTATAAAGTGTGGATGCATTTACAGACATTGGTTGGTTTCTTTATATATCTCTCTTGATTCTTATAAAGTGTGGATGCATTTACAGACATTGGGTTGGTTTCTTTATATATCTCTTGATTCTTATAAAGCGTGGATGCATTTACAGACATTGGGTTGGTTTCTTTATATATCTCTTGATTCTTATAAAGTGTGGATGCATTTACAGACATTGGGTGGTTTCTTTATATATCTCTCTTGATTCTTATAAAGTGTGGATGCATTTACAGACATTGGGTGGTTTCTTTATATATCTCTCTTGATTCTTATAAAGTGTGGATGCATTTACAGACATTGGTTGGTTTCTTTATATATCTCTCTTGATTCTTATAAAGTGTGGATGCATTTACAGACATTGTGTTGTTTCTTTATATATCTCTCTTGATTCTTATAAAGCGTGGATGCATTTACAGACATTGGTTGGTTTCTTTATATATCTCTCTTGATTCTTACAAAGTGTGGATGCATTTACAGACATAGGTTGGTTTATTTAAATAACACTCATGAATATAATAAAGTGTGGATGCATTTACAGACATTGGTTGGTTTCTTTATATATCTCTCTTGATTCTTATAAAGTGTGGATGCATTTACAGACATTGGTTGGTTTCTGTACATATATCTTGATTCTTATAAAGTGTGGATGCATTTACAGACATTGGTTGGTTTCTGTACATATATCTTGATTCTTATAAAGTGTGGATGCATTTACAGACATTGGTGGTTTCTGTACATATATCTTGATTCTTATAAAGTGTGGATGCATTTACAGACATTGGTTGGTTTCTGTACATATATCTTGATTCTTATAAAGTGTGGATGCATTTACAGACATTGGTTGGTTTCTTTATATATCTCTCTTGATTCTTATAAAGTGTGGATGCATTTACAGACATTGGTTGGTTTCTGTACATATCTCTTGATTCTTATAAAGTGTGGATGCATTTACAGACATTGGGTGGTTTCTTTATATATCTCTCTTGATTCTTATAAAGCGTGGATGCATTTACAGACATTGGGTGGTTTCTTTATATATCTCTCTTGATTCTTATAAAGTGTGGATGCATTTACAGACATTGGTTGGTTTCTTTATATATCTCTCTTGATTCTTATAAAGTGTGGATGCATTTACAGACATTGGGTGGTTTCTTTATATATCTCTCTTGATTCTTATAAAGCGTGGATGCATTTACAGACAGTGGGTGGTTTCTTTATATCTCTCTTGATTCTTATAAAGTGTGGATGCATTTACAGACATTGGGTGGTTTCTTTATATCTCTCTTGATTCTTATAAAGCGTGGATGCATTTACAGACATTGGGTGGTTTCTTTATATATCTCTCTTGATTCTTATAAAGCGTGGATGCATTTACAGACATTGGGTGGTTTCTTTATATATCTCTCTTGATTCTTATAAAGCGTGGATGCATTTACAGACATAGGGAGTGAGAATTGTATGTCACTCTTGATTCTTATAAAGCGTGGATGCATTTACAGACATTGGGTGGTTTCTTTATATATCTCTCTTGATTCTTATAAAGTGTGGATGCATTTACAGACATTGGGTGGTTTCTTTATATATCTCTCTTGATTCTTATAAAGCGTGGATGCATTTACAGACATTGGGTGGTTTCTTTATATATCTCTTGATTCTTATAAAGTGTGGATGCATTTACAGACATTGGTTGGTTTCTTTATATATCTCTTGATTCTTATAAAGCGTGGATGCATTTACAGACATTGGGTGGTTTCTTTATATATCTCTCTTGATTCTTATAAAAGCGGATGCATTTACAGACATTGGGTGGTTTCTTTATATATCTCTTGATTATTATAAAGCGTGGATGCATTTACAGACATTGTGTGTTTTCTTTATATATCTCTCTTGATTCTTATAAAGTGTGGATGCATTTACAGACATTGGGTGGTTTCTTTATATATCTCTCTTGATTCTTATAAAGCGTGGATGCATTTACAGACATTGGGTGGTTTCTTTATATATCTATCTTGATTCTTATAAAGCGTGGATGCATTTACAGACATTGGGTGGTTTCTTTATATATCTCTTGATTCTTATAAAGTGTGGATGCATTTACAGACATTGGGTGGTTTCTTTATATGATTCTTATAAAGTGTGGACATTTACAGACATTGGTTGGTTTCTTTATATATCTCTTGATTCTTATAAAGTGCGGATGCATTTACAGACATTGGTTGGTTTCTTTTATATCTCTCTTGATTCTTATAAAGCGTGGATGCATTTACAGACATTGGGTGGTTTCTTTATATATCTCTCTTGATTCTTATAAAGCGTGGATGCATTTACAGACATTGGGTGGTTTCTTTATATATCTCTCTTGATTCTTATAAAGCGTGGATGCATTTACAGACATTGGGTGGTTTCTTTATATATCTCTCTTGATTCTTATAAAGTGTGGATGCATTTACAGACATTGGGTGGTTTCTTTATATATCTCTCTTGATTCTTATAAAGTGTGGATGCATTTACAGACATTGGGTGGTTTCTTATATATCTCTCTTGATTCTTATAAAGTGTGGATGCATTTACAGACATTGGGTGGTTTCTTTACATATCTCTCTTGATTCTTATAAAGTGTGGATGCATTTACAGACATTGGGTGGTTTCTTTACATATCTCTCTTGATTCTTATAAAGTGTGGATGCATTTACAGACATTGGGTGGTTTCTTTACATATCTCTTGATTCTTATAAAGTGTGGATGCATTTACAGACATTGGTTGGTTTCTTTATATATCTCTCTTGATTCTTATAAAGTGTGGATGCATTTACAGACATTGGTTGGTTTCTTTATATATCTCTCTTGATTCTTATAAAGTGTGGATGCATTTACAGACATTGGGTGGTTTCTTTATATATCTCTCTTGATTCTTATAAAGTGTGGATGCATTTACAGACATTGGGTGGTTTCTTTATATATCTCTCTTGATTCTTATAAAGTGTGGATGCATTTACAGACATTGGGTGGTTTCTTTATATATCTCTCTTGATTCTTATAAAGTGTGGATGCATTTACAGACATTGGTTGGTTTCTTTGTATATCTCTCTTGATTCTTATAAAGTGTGGATGCATTTACAGACATTGGTTGGTTTCTCTACATATCTCTTGATTCTTATAAAGTGTGGATGCATTTACAGACATTGGTTGGTTTCTTTATATATCTCTCTTGATTCTTATAAAGTGTGGATGCATTTACAGACATTTTTAATACCAAACGTGTATACTGGCTTGAGAAGATGAATGACCAGTTTTTAATACATGCAGATGGCCAACCAGTTAACTCAGAATGTACAACAACTGAAGTCACTGATAGAACAGTCCAAAGCACAATCAGCTTCCAGCAGAGAAGCAGCCATACTACACACAAAGATCATGTTTGATGCCGAGAGAAAAGAGGTAAGATATACAGGGACAAGTCTAAGCTTGGGTGATAACACGATAATAGCGAATATCGCGATACCTTTTTTTATTCCATTATGATATCGAGAACCTTTTCAAGTTATCGGAATGTCGTGATTAAAAAATATATCGCGATTAACCCTCCTACTGTTTGACCATTTGAAACCATTCAAAATTTCCACTTACCAAAATGCCCATTGGTTTTGTACACACATGGTGATACCATTTGAAAAGTGTTGGTAGCAAGCTTTACTACCATTCAAATCCATTCAAATGGTTTTTGAATGGTGGATATACTACACCTTGGTGTGTTTCCATAGCCGAATGGTTTCAAATGGTGAATGTACTACACAGTGGCTTATAAATCATTCAAATGGTTTTGAATGGTGGATACACTACACCTTGGTGTGTTTCCATAGCCGAAGGTTTCAAATGGTGAATGTACTACACAGTGGCTTATAAATCATTCAAATGGTTTTGAATGGTGGATACACTACACCTTGGTGTGTTTCCATAGCCGAATGGTTTCAAATGGTGAATGTACTACACTGGCTTATAAATCATTCAAATGGTTTTGAATGGTGGATACACTACACCTTGGTGTGTTTCACAAAACGAATGGTTTCAAATGGTGCATCAACTTGTCTGAAAAAGGCACCAAAAGTAGGAGGGTTAAAAAAAAGCCATTGTGAGTCAGAAATTACATGGAAATGAAGTTAGGACAGTCTTTTAAGCTTTCGGAAACTACTTCAGAAGTTCACATGCTATGGAAATGAATTTGTGATTTATTGTGACGCTTGTTGAAGGGTACATACCTGTGGTTATCGGCTCTAAAACAATCATGCATGAATCAAAAACAAATAATCGCGATACTATCGAAAATCGCGATATATGTTTGGCGATATATCATGGATGAAAAAAATGGATGTCGCCCAAGCCTAGACAAGTCTATGTTGAATTATTGAATCTGGGGCCCTGGTTCATTCTACTAATGAATGAGAATTATATGAGTTATCTGAGAACATCCATGATAATTCACCATTTGTAATTACAGCTTGTGACTTTTTAAATATCAGTTTCCCTTGTAGTTAGTTTTTCATGTTGTACAGTAACCTGTAGGTCACAGGTTCAAGTCCAGCTTCAGTAAAGTTTCTCGAATTTGTAATAAGATTTTATGAATTTGGCAACAGGCAATATCTCAAATTCGCTTGGAGGCACAAATGCAGTTTTCAAGAGCCCTTCTAGAAGCCAGAGCAGAGAAGGACAGTGCTGTGGCTCAGGCTTTGGCCCAGGCTAGGGCAGAGAAGATGGAAGCTGTGGCCAATGCAAAGACTACACATCTTATAAAGGTAGGGTAAACATGAAAAATATTCAAGGTAAAAATAAAACTTAAATAGTATTAAGGCATTTTTTGGTTTTCTTCTTTTTAATTTAATTTTTTTTTAAAACTATGAAACGGTGTACAATTGCTGCCAAAATTGCTTGATCGATTGGAATTCTTTTGCACTGTTTTAAGCGACATTTTCACATAGGGGTATAAACGTTTGCCCCATTTGTGAAGCCTCTCTGCTAATCATTTTTTAACCCTCCTATTATCAGTGTTCTTAACAAAGTCGACCCATACTTCAAAATGTCACAACTGTGACATTTTGAGGCACACACTTTCTTATCTGAAGATTAATGGCATTCCCAAGGCACTTTAGAGAGATGAGGTAAACTGAAGCAGCCACCTGCTTTGTTTCATTGCAAAATACACTGTACATGTAGCAGGAGTTATCCACAAAATACCATGAGGCACACTGGGCACACTCGGTTTGTGTGAAGGTCAGAACACTTTGTTTTTGTCCCAGGGGCATTTTGGGGTATCCATGTACCACTCTTGTGTACAGTATGCAATATTTTAAGGCATGCATAAAAAAAGCATTGTGTATTTAGCAGACACATGTTTTTGAGGCATTTTGGAGACTGCATGTATACAAGGGTTAAAGTGAAACATGTTAACATGTATACGACATAAAACACAATAAAGGGGGCCACTTTGCATCCGTCACGTTAGCAGTTTTTCCAATGGTTGTTATTTATTTTTATAGTACCTGAAATCGACCAAAAAGTGTTTCAACATGTGAATGGACATGCAGGCTTATACTAGAACTAATTTGAGTTGATTTATTTTATTTTTTTATTTATTTTTTTACCCGCAAATTTCCATGAAAATTGGACGGAAAAAGTTACCTCCCTTTTCCGTCCATTTGTTGATGGAAATTTTAGGGTAATTAAAAAAATAATAGTAATAATCAACTTAAATTATCTTTAGGATAAGCATGCATGTCTATTCAAATGTTGAAATTCTTTTTGGGTGGTTTCAGATATTAAAAAAAAAATTACAACCATTAGAAAAACTGCTAACGTGACGGTAGGAAAGTGGCCCCCTTTATTGTGTTTTATGTCATACGCAATTATTAGAACCATACCAATTTCCCATACACAAAGTGTGGTGGCTAAGACAAATTGGGCAAACGTTCATACCCCTATGTGAAAAAGTCGTTTAAAACACAGCACGGCAGAATTCCAATCGATCCAGCAATTTTGGCTGCAATTGGACATCGTTTCATAGCAAAAATAAAAATAAAAATAAAACTGCCGATGCACAGGTCTGAGGCGACGCACGTGGAGACCAGAATATGGAGACTTTTTTAGGGTCTAAAGCGCCCTCTTGAGGCCACTTGTTAGCAAACAGATGTTGTACCTTAACAGCTCAATGAAATTAGTCCCAATAACTAATAAATATTTGTTGAATCCTCAGGCATGTGTGAACTGTGGTCGTGAGGCACTGTGTGAGTGTATGGGATGTCACTCAGTATTGTACTGCAGTAGCTTCTGTCAGAGGAAGGATTGGGCGACACACCAACATAGATGTGGGCAAGGTGTTCTGTCCAGCAGTCGAATTTGTCGGGAGGATAATGAGGAGGATGAAGAAGAGGAAGATGACAACACAGCAATAGAAAAAGACAAGGATTCCGATGACTAGCGTGGGGAGCGGCATACGCCTGATCAATCCTCAATCATGGGGTAGCTCCATCTACGATTCTTGCACAACGGTTTGCCTGGGAAACGCTTTCATGACCTGCGTCCATGTTTGATAAAAGGAGTGGCTCATATCTGACTGATTTTTCAATCATGGAGTATCTACGATTCATGCAATGCTTTGTTTGTGTACAACACTTTTAAATCGATCCAATCCCCAAGGATGGGGTAGCCCCACTTACAGTTCGTGATATTTTTGAGTGTGAACAATTCCTTTTGTGACCTGCCTTTATATTTGAGGAAAAGAAGTGGCTTATAACTGCCCATTGCCCCACCTACAATTCATGCAGTGGTTTGCATATGATTAGCACTTTTGTGAACAGCCTTCATATAACTGGCCCATCCCAAATCACAGGTAAGCCCCACCTACTCTTCAGGTAATGGTTTGCATTTGAAAACTCTTTCGTAACCTGTATTCATGTTTGAAAACAGTCTAAGCTCAACCTTGCTCCCATGGTGATCAACCCCACGGCTTTCTCACCCTTCAATTGGACTTTTAAATAGAGTATCCCAGAATGTAGAAATAATATGGTGCATTGCAAGTAATATGAACTAATGAACAATATTGTGGCTTAGTCTGATGCTGTAACCATACTACCAAGTTAGTGTGTGCTTTAGAGAGTGGTCATCAGGGGGCCAGACTTGATGTAGCAATAACCAATCACTATTGCATAGTGACTTTGCCCATAAGGGTCAAGTTGGAGGGATGAGCTAAACCATAGGAATGAACAAGGAGCACGTCTGTCAAGGTTTTTAGATCAAGAATACCTTTATTAAGTGGCCGCCAGTTGTTTGATGTGGGCGGAGCTTGGGAATTTGTCAATTTGGGCATTTATAAACTACAATACTGCCAGGTTGTCATCAGCGGTGACGATTTCTTGTAATGATTATTGGGGGGGGGGGGGCTAGACTGTAGGGAGCAGGACCCATGACCTACCCCCCAGAAATAAAGGAATGGGGGTGAATGAGTAAGATGAAACAGAAGAAACAAAATCTTGTTTATTTTCACTCCAACCCAATGTACATGTAGTGGGGGTCCACATGTCCTTATGTTTCTAGTCTCACAACACACAGTGTGCCAGTTTAGAAATATAACATGGTTTGAGGGTGGACAGTCGATATTAGCTCCCCGGGGTATTGGAAATTGACAAACTAGTTTGTCAACTTCCAATACCGAGGGGAGCTAATATCGACTGTCCACCCGAAGTAAACCATGTTATATTTGTTTTACTATACCTCATACATATTCAGTTGCCATTTGGAGTGTCGTGGCCGAGCGGTCTAGCGCACCGAACTCAAGTTCTGGTGTTGCCAGCAGCAGGGTGTGGGTTCGAGCCCCGGTCGTGACACTTGTATCCTTGAGCAAGGTACTTAACCATAATTGCTTCGTCCTTCGGATGGGACGAAAGTCAGAGGTCCCGTGTGTTGTATAATGCACGAAAAGTGGATTGTCGTGGCCGAGTGGTCAGCGCACTGAACTCAAGTTCTGGTGTTGCCAGCAGCAGAGTGTGGGTTCGAGCCCGGCCGTGACACCTGTGTCCTGAGCAAGACACTTAACCATAATTGCTTCTCTCCACCCAGGGGTTAAATGGGTACCTGTGAAGGCAGAGATGGTTTGCTCTCTATGCGCTAGAAATGGCAGCAATTGAGCTGTATACTCCCCAGGGAGCTGAGATGGTTTCAGGAATGATTTATGAGCCTTATGAGCCTTATGAGCAGGGATAATAATATAATGCGCCTTGAGCGCCACTTAGTTGGTGGATACGTGCGCTATATAAATCTATACATTATTATTATTATTATTATTATTACAATAATAAGGAGCTCGGGAAAATGCGAATTGACATTTACGTGTGCCGCCATCTTTTCATGTGTATGTAGCTAGGGCGATGTTCGCGCGTGCGTACTACACCCGTGCGACTGTTCCCGATTGCTTCGTAAAGCGCATGCCGCTGCGTAGTAGACTGACGCGTATGCGACAGTCTACTACGCATGCGTATTTACCCTGTGTGTGAATACTCGCGGGCGCTTGGTAAACAGCCAAAATAGCATCTGGCACGTGATGGTGAATGGACCAGTGAGAATTCGGCTCTCGATCATGAACATGTATGAGGTATAGTAATCTATAATAACCCAGTCCACGGCATTGTACTCCATCTGCATGCATGAACAACAAGTAATGAGTTTGACTACCATGGTTGCATAATGGGAGAAGCGCTTGACACCACTAGCTCGCAATAGGGCTGCAGCAGCGAGTTACTCAACATTATTAGCGCAGTGTAAATTATCTAGCATGCCGGTAAGTTATTTAGGATGCTGTACTGCATCTTTTGAGAGCGAGGCCTTGGGTGCCAGTCTGTGGAATACAATGTCATGAATGGCCCAAATCCATCATACAATGTTGTGGACTAGATTATTACAGCTGAAGGGGTCGTTGTCACCTAGGTACCCAGGCAATCTCAATTCTAGGTATGTTAGAGGACTTGATAATTGGCTGGGTTACATTGGGGAGTACCCTGGGTGACAATAACCTGCAGCATTATTACACAATCTGCACACGTCATGTACATGTAGGTTATACGACTCTGCTGGGTCATTCCATGTCAAATCAACCAAATTTCTGAAAAGTTCCCAGGTGACCCTCTCAGATTTACATGAAACTTTGTTAAACTGCTCCACTATAGCCAAAATGAACACACAAAAAAGTAGATTCATACTCCATATCGTTTCCGAGATACGGCCTCTTGAAATTTGCTTAAAAACCCCCCTTTTTGTGTTCTGCCCCCCCTTCCCCGGCCGAGTCGCGAAAACGTGCCATCGCGCTATTTTTCAACTTTAACAGCCCATAATTTGATAACGGTAACAGCTATAGAGCTGAAAATTCCTATTCTAACTTACTTTTGGCCCTAGATTCATAATCTGGCCTTAAATAATAGATATCTCATCTACATTTCAAGTTACTTGCCCCCAAAGTAGGCACTTTATTCAACCGGGAGTGATTTGGATGATTTTTGGGGTCACCCTGTGACCTCATCAGGGATCACATGAATCCCAAATCTCAGATAAATCATCTATACACTGTAGGTGCATTTCTATTACCAAAATCAAATATGAGCTAAATAAAACATTTATAAAGGAGTAGCATTCATCCAAAGTTGGGTCCAGGTGAACAAAAATAAAAAAAGACCCCTTCCGTCATGTGGACAGTTTTTGTTGTTGTTGAAATTTACAGCAGTTAAACATGTACATTAGATCTACTTATATACCAAATTTCAGCTTTGGTACTCAACTCCTTCATGGTCAGGTTGCATTTTGAAAATTACACAGTTTTGCACATATTCGGGGACATAAAATTGACTTAATAGATGGCATTTAACAGAATTACCATGCATGTATTCTAGCAACTAGCTTTGAGAATACTGTCTAGTTAGTTGCAGTGGTTTACTTGATAAATACTGGTAGTTTGGCTTGAATGTTATTGAAGTCTGCTTTAGATAATTTATACTGACGGCCCCCTTGTCCCTGCAGTTCTGGAGCACTGATGGTACATATCACATCTTTTTTTTGTTATGCGCTTTTGATCATTTTTAAATGGAAACAGCGCAATAGAAAATTTTTAATTTATTATTGTTATTATTATTATCTTGAAATGGTATCCAACACTCATTGCGGGAGTCATGTGGCCAGGAGAGTGTATTTGAGTTCTTTGCTCTTCTCATGAACTTCACATAGACATCATTTTGTTCCTCTGATCTCTCAACTATGGTGCCAATGTACCATTCATTGTCATATATGCATGATCTCCAATGGAAACAATACTAAAAACCTTGTTATCAGAGAGTCGCCGCATTTTAAGTTGTGGCTTTCTATCAGTCACAGGAACAAAACTATGGTGTGATCGAGTACCTGATATAGTCTTTGATGAGGAGAATCGATCAACTAGCTTGAACTTATCTGCATTACATTTCACATCATCGTTGCTGACATAAAAGAACTTGATGCCCGTGATGTTTTTATCAGCCCATGCAAACATCTGCTGTGGGGTCAAAATCTGTTCATCCTCGGTAGCCTGCAGACTGGCTCTTGCTACCAGCCTCTTTGTGGTGGCACCCAAACCATCGCATGGACTCTTCCCATGGCTGGTTGCAAAAAAATGCCATTCGGCTGCAAGTCCATGGTCTGATAAGTGGTAGCAAAGGTTGGACAAATTCTTGTGATTTTTATACTGGCTGGCTGCCCCATCACTGAAGTATATCAGCTTGCTTTTGCTAGGAAGCTGCTCTTTGATAAAGGAAATAAGCCTGGATATGAAAGCATGGACAGTTGTGGTTTCATGTTTCATGCAGTCTGAAATCACGACTACACTCGCACATTTCAGTTCACCTTCCATATGGTAGATGGCAAATGGGTGCAGCGTGGCTTGGCTGTTGTCCCAATAATACCCCTGGATAGCATCTTGCACCAAAAAGCTGTAATTCTCAGCGAAGTCCAACAAAACTATGGCTGTATCTTCTGGTAGCGTTTCCTTCAGTGAGCGCAAATATGAAGACTGCGATTTTGTAATAAGGTGGTGCTCTCTTAGAGAATCAACTTGTGTCAAGAAATTCTTGAAGCGATATTTACCCATCTACTTTACCCATCTACTGATTTCCTGTATCAGCGTCAGGAAAATCAGGACAATAGAGTATTGTTTATATATTAACAACTGTATTCACCTTGAATTCTTCCAAGAAAGAGGACAAACTTATTACAATGTAATTTACATAGCTCTTGTGATAATTTGGTAATTTTGAGATGGAATTAAATATGGATGTGGCAGTTCAGGTCTTTATAATGCGTGCAAGTAGGCCAAATCAAGTAAAAAATCACGATAAATGGTGTAATTTTCAAAATGCAACCTGACCATGAAGGAGTTGAGTACCAAAGCTGAAATTTGGTATATAAGTAGATCTAATGTACATGTTTAACTGCTGTAAATTAAAAAAAAACAAAAAAACTGTCCACAGGGGGGACCACTCGCATGACGGAAGGGGTCTTTTTTATTTTTGTTCACCTGGACCCAACTTTGGATGAATGCTACTCCTTTATAAATGTTTTATTTAGCTCATATTTGATTTTGGTAATAGAAATGCACCTATAGATGATTTATCTGAGATTTGGGATTCATGTGACCCCTGATGAAGTCACAGGGTGACCCCAAAAATCATCCAAATCACTCCCGGTTGAATAAAGTGCCTACTTTGGGGGCAAGTAACTTGAAATGTAGATGAGATATCTATTATTTAAGGCCAGATTATGAGTCTAGGGCCAAAGGTAAGTTAGAATACAAATTTTCAGCTCTATAGCTGTTACCGTTATCAAATTATGGGCTCTTAAAGTTGAAAAAAAGCGCGATGGTGCGTTTTCGCGACTCGGCCGAGGGGGCGGAGCACAAAAAAGGTTTTTTTAAAGCAAATTTCAAGAGGCCGTATCTCGGAAACGATATGGAGTATGAATCTACTTTTTTGTGTGTGTTCATTTTGGCCATAGTGGAACAGTTTAACAAAGTTTCATGTAAATCTGAGAGGGTGACCTGGGGACCTCTGGTTGATTTGACACGGAATGACCCTGCTTTTAGATATAAACTTGTACATAGTACATGTTTACAGAAACACTTTTTTTTGTAAATTATCAACGAGTTTTATTTATGTTCGTTATAACTTATTGACTTCAAAGTAGTATCTTTCATCTAAAATTAAAACTTCATCCTCCTACACATTGAAGCCACTCCGATCCACTAAATTGTTCTTGAGCAACCTTCAGTACATACATGTACAAGCCTGCTGTCCTTTCAAAGTAATCTTACAAAATCAACTGTGTGCCACCCAAGGCCACTGTAAATGTTTGAACATATTAGTATGGCCTACAATGTATCGATGGGAGACCACTTTACCCTGCAATCTCAGTGGTGTGAGAGTGCACAGAAGGGTAACCATAGGAGGCCACTGGCAACAGCTAATGGCTTGGAGTGGCCTGAATGGGTTGTTTCAAAAATTGCACTGATTATACAGGAGGGTTAATAAGAAATGTTGCTCATTTGGAATTTTCAGTGTTTGTTTATCTTTCTGAATCATTACAGAACATACCCATCTTTTTTCTATATATTGTAACCAAGTTTCAATATTTGAAAACTTGTTTCATATTTTTCTTTTGTGCATTATCTAGTTATCAGTAAAGTTGATTTTAGGAGAATATTGATGTTTCATTCTGAATGTAATTTTTTTATTGGGTTGCCACCCACATACAATGTAATGTGCTTCTCAGTGTCAATGTTTCTGGTAAAGTTCTTGAAATTATTGCTTTAAAACCCTTTTTTTCTGAAAAGAGATTAATATAAACATTTATATGGAACTGTTAAATCTTTTAATGAAAATATTAAATTTGTTATAATAATTCATTCGGTAACTTTTGACCATGTATTCTATGTTTGTAAATTTACCTGTATTGTAACCATTTAAAAGTCAATTTAATATTGTGGTATTGGCATTTTTACATGTTTTATTTTCTATTATAACAGTCTACAGACAATGTGAACTTTGTTGACAAAATTGTGGTGCATTCACAAGTTTTCTGCCTGGCGGTGTGTGTGCTCATCCTGTTTAGGTTTTGACATGATGTAACAGGTCACAGGTCACATCATCTCATTGATCTCCATCATCACTAGAACAGAGATCAATGCATTGTCTATAAATGATGTGATGTCATACCTACACCAAAACAGGTATGTTGATAACTACAAATACCTTGGTGTTATTATTTATAGGGACTTAGCTGGAAAACCTATATTAGCAATGTTACTTCCAAAGCCACTAGGCTAAATGGATTTATTGGTAGAGTAGTTAAAACTAGGGACCCTAAAATTCTTATTTTACTTTATCGCTCAATTAGCAGACCCATACTTGAGTATGCAGCCCCTGTCTGGTGCCCTGTCCGTACTACCCAGCAAGAAATGCTTGAGAAGGTACAGAGACGTTTCACCCGTTTTTGTTTGGGCCTGCCGAGAAGGGCTTTAATTAATTCTGGTAGTGAAATTGAATATTCCGACAGGTGTGTCAAGTTGAGTCTTCCTTTTTTAAACAACATAATTCATTTCCTTTCAATTGTGTTTGTTATTAAATGTTTATATAATAAATTTGACATTCCTATTGATCATATCCATGTTAATCGTAGATACACTGAAGTTGTTAAGTTTTCTCATCAAATGGCAAGGTCCAATGCTGCTCATCATTCTCTTTTTTATAGATTCCCTAGATTATGGGAGGTGCTACCAGCAGATGTTAAAGAAACATGTTATTTATACTTTATCGTTATTTATTAATTCACTTAGAAAACATTTATTAGTCCCTGGCCTAGGAGATGCCCTAACTCAAACTGTATAGTATTAAGTTTTTATATTTTAATTTTAGTATTGTTTTTATATCTCAAAGTGTGCCTATAGCCATGTTGTTTATCGTTCTTTGTGTGATTCAATGTTTCTTTACTTCCTAAGTGGTAGCATCAGGAGATCAACTCGACAGTAATTTAGTTTACTTTTTTTGTAATCCTATACAGGGGTGCTACTTTTGTTTCTGTTAAAATTTAATGTAAATGTGTGTTTATTTGTTTTTTCTACCTGTGAAATCAATAAATGAAATGAAAAGCGCATATACTGCCAGGCAGAAATGTGCTGTTTTGGTTTAGCATCGTCTATACACTGACAGTGGTCATTTACAATATACATCTATTTTCTCATTAACCCTCCTACTACAAGGGTCAAAATCAATCAAAATGTTGATATACTTGCCAAGGTATATCTAGTGCACTTAAAAGTCAAACACTGTCAAACCTTACGTGTAGTAAGTACATTTACAGCTCAAAATGAGTCGATCGTTTTTGACTGGTAAAAGCATTGTCTGGTATTGTTCGGGGTGGTCAAAATTACAGTAAAAACCAGTCAAAAATTTCCCCGTGTGCACATTTGGGTCAACAGTCAAAACAGGCAGTTGACTGATTTTGACCTCTACAGCAACTTCCCACTAAAGTACAGCTAGAGTAGGAGGGTTGACACAATGAAATAATGCTGAAAATTTAACAGGTTGTTTTTTTCCATCTTGATTCTTATAGTATGGATGCATTTACAGAAATATTTCCAAAAGTGTATACTGGCATTAATGAGTGACACAGTGTAATAACCTTAAACTTTCACAGGTTGGTTTTAATATGTACACATGTATCGTGATTCAAAGAAAGCAAGTGGACTGTCTTAGAATGAATTTCATTGGTATCGGTGTTTTTAGTTGCTCTTAGGGTTGAGCAGTGCTGTACTTTTTGCATTTGATTTTGTTGCATGTGACAGGATTCATATTGTGTTTATGTAAATCATATGTAACAAGTATATTGATTATGGGCCACATGCTTTGTTCACATGACTTTATCTGATTGTACAGTATTTAAGTATGTAAAAAATGTAACACATTGGTCAGAATGAATTGATATATGTATATGCTTGTACCTATCTATCACTGGTCAGAATTGCATGGAAAATCCAGTAGTATGAATGAGACTTTACAATAACTGTTTGAGTGTTATTATGTCAGATAAGAAATCCCATTAATTTATTCTTGTAAAAAGTGTAGATTTACTTGTCCTCAAACCTGAAGTGCATGTACTCGGTGTTTAAGTCATGCAGGTCATGTACGTACGAGTCACATGTCCTTTACCAAATCAAACTTTAGCAATAATATCAAACACTGGATTTAGACAACCGTTTATTACATTTTTTACTGTAACAATTCTATTCCCATTACGATGTACACTCTAACTATAAAGTTATTTTTCCAATTTTGTACATGAGAATTTCATGAACTTGGTAACCTTTCTTAATAGTGAACTAGTGACTATTTCTTTAGTTACAAGCCTCAAATAATGTACTCTGTACATGATGACTCAAGGAGTTGAAGGTACTAAAAATTAGTCCAGAGACGAGACTTCTGAAAAGAGTAAATCGGCTTATCAAATGGAAAGGTTTTAATTGTCCGCCTAATTAAGCAAGTGCCCATTGTACATAAACAAAAGATTGCTTTTTAATATATGTTGTTTATTATCATCTGTTTGTACATAAATACAATTTCTTTTCTAGTTTTTCCTCATCTTGGTTCAAGTTAAGCTGTTTGCTGATTGTTACATTTTTTTCAGATTAAATGTAATTTAAAACATTGAAATTATACCAAATAAAACCGACATAATACAAAATGATTACTTATACACATGTACATGATACAGACCTGTTTGAGCACACAGGGAGTGTTAACTACTCTTGTCAAGCACGATTGTGAACACAAAAATAAATGATGTGGTATCATGATAGAAGATGCTGTTCTTTTGTTTATTTTAAACATAACTTGTGATTTATACTACTCAAAACAATTTAGGGAACACCGGAATAATCTCAATTAAAGCAAGATCATTTATTTCAGAATAAACACAATGTTTCACAGAATTGATGAGAAACAGATGATAAAGGATGCATTTAGTGATTACACATTTCATGACATGTGGAGTGTCGTGGCCGAGCGGTCTAGCTTACCGGACTCAAGTTCTGGTGTTAGCAGCAGAATGTGGGTTCGAATCCCGGCCGTGACACTTGTGTCCTTGAGCAAGACACTTAACCATAATTGCTTCTCTCCACCCAGGGGTTAAATGGGTACATGTGAGGGCAGAGTTGGTTGATTAGCCCTATATGCGCTGTAATGGCAGCAATTGAGCTGTATACTCCCCAGGGAGCTGAGATGGTTTCAGGAATGATTTATGAGCCTTATGAGCAGGGGTAATAATATAATGCGCCTTGAGCACCACTCAGTTGGTGGATACGTGCGCTATATAAGTCCACACATTATTATTATTATGACTACTGAAAGAGAGGGGGTTGCAAATGAAAATCCCGGTTCATGGAACATTTCAATAACGGGTGTGACCACCTCTTGCAGTAAATCCGGTGTTCCCTAAATTGTTTTGAGTAGTATAATCTGCACTCACTACTTCTTACCAGCAGGTCTCAATGGGATGGATCAAGGGTGGCAAGTGGGGGGAGGAGCACACTGCCAAGAAAGGGAGGGCACTCAAAATAACATTGTTTAATCCTCCTGTTGACTGATCATTCAATATCAATCAAATGGTTTTGATTGATAAAGGTACTATGCAAGTGTGTGTAATGTTTGCCAAATGGTACTGTGTGGTGAATGCATCTAAATTATACATGATATTGTCATCTACACAGCTTATTCATTGACAGACGTTTGTAATGGTCAGTCAACTCACTGGAAAATGTATTGAGAGTAGAAGGGTTAATGATGATTCTGCCCCCTGCCCCCTCTCCTCCTCCCTGCCCCCTCTCCTCCTCCCCCCCCCCCCCACAATCTGCAATGCCTCAAGGTGCTTAGTAACCAACCCTCTTTACACAGCCTCGTCAAAAAAATTATTAGTGGACCTGACAACATGGGGATTTTACACTTTTAACTCCATCGTTTGTTAATAACTGACATTTTCAATTGTCAGTTTTTCATTTAGACATTTCTTTTCCCTTGTAGAAATTTCTGGTTAAATACTGAAAAGTATATGTATATGTATGTCTTTAAATCAGCTTCTCCAAATATTGAAGGAAGGATCTTGATGTCTGGTATCCCGTATCCCCTCATCCTCTTCTGCTAATACATCACCAATCTGAGCTGCATAAGTCTGCAGGAAGGATAAATAAATAAATATCCATCTTACTTGGATAGTAAAAACAAACTGTTTGATTCTGCATCTGACCTCTAGGCAAATAACAGTGGGGGCACAGGCAAGCTGATTTGTGTAATGCATGCTGGTCTATCTATTGATCAACATACTGCAAAACCTACCTGTTCTCAGTGACAAAGATGTGTGACAGTCAATGGGCCTCTATGCCTGGTATGGTATACTAATCTTCCTTAACCCTAACCACCCCTCTCCTGCAAAAAAATCAGCACTGTTGGAAACTGGTACTTTCCCCTCTTCAAATGGGACAAAATTACTACCTGGCAAGAAGTACAGGCCATAAGTACTGAATATGAAAGATCAACGGAAATGCAGGGTGCATTTTGAAGATAAGGGCATGTTTCCAAAAGTGCACTGATGGATTTTGGAGGATTCAGGAAGGTTCCTAGCCAGATTACCTAGGGGGTTAGGGTTAATCATTGTGATGTACATAACTCACGATGCATGCCAGAAGCAACAGCAATACCCTAACAGCCCTTAAGGGGAAGGTACAACATTGGAACTTAGTAACATACATATATTTCAACCCTCTAATTTTCAAGAAATATATCATAAAAGTAAAAAATCTGTAAAAATGTTTTTGAGAAAACAACAATTTTTTTTTCTCCTTTTTTTATGTACTACACAAATTTGCAGTCTGGCAAACCTTTTGAAAATTTGACATTTAACAATTTTTGTTTCCTTTAAGATGGAAGCACTTCAGACAAAATAATTTCTCAGAATGATTGATACATGTACCAACTTTACACCAGGTAAATGTTTAGAAGATAATGCAATCATTTGATAATCTGGTAATTACCAATATTTTACCTTCTCTTTAAGGGGTGAGGGGAAAAACAGAAGCCTGCCATTTTTGTACTAGCATGGTAGGGTTGAAGGGGTCGTTGTAACCCAGGGTACTCCCCAATAGTACCCGGGCAATCATTAAACCCTCCTACAATCAGTGAAATTTTTGAAACAACCCATTCAGGCCACTCCAAACCATTGCTATGGTAGGCAGTGGCTCCTCATAGCTATACTGCATAGTAACATAATACCTCATATGTCTGTTGGTTTTAGTGGTTTGTGATTGACATATTGCAGGGCATATTACTTTGTTCCAGACTCAGTGGCTGGTGGTAGGTTACTATGGAGAGTCTGTGTTTACAAAATAACTGCTGAAAATCCCAATGGATGATGGAGGCTTGGTATGGTTTATTGGTCTCAGTGGCTGATGGTGATTTATTATTGGGAGTTTGTTTACAGTATAACCTGCTGAAAATAAGGTTATCTGTGGTATACATGCGTCTTTGTGTACATGTATGTACATTGGAGATTACTTCAAAGGGGCAGTGTGGCTTATACACGTATGCACAAACAATGTGTGTACAACACATTGGACATTTAGTGGTTTACAGTGGCCTCTATGTGTAGGAGGGTTAAAGTACTCAAACCTACATGGAATTGAGATTGCCTGGGTACCATTGGGGAGTACCCTAGGTGGCAAGAACACCTGCCATTGGTACCTTGTTTGTGTTGCTATCCCCTCTTAGTGATTGAGACCTCACTGCATAGGCTGATCCCGGCCGTGAGAAATGAGCCAAGTCCTGGGGAATGCTTGGATCATAGTTGGTCACCTATAGTTAAGAATAACAATTAAATAGTTCCAATTTATTATTTGGCTGCAGTTTGCAACGTTTGTTTGTGTTTGTTGCAGTTTTACCGGCAATTTTCTGAAATTGTTATTTTCGTCTGAACATTGATAATTTTCTTTTTTATAGAAATAAAAACAATTCCTTATAACCAGATACTTCCGGAAAATAATCATCAGAAGCTTGGTTGGTCAGTAAGAAAAGTCCAAATTAATTTATAATATTTATAATATATTCTTATACCTAGATGTAGAACGAAAAGCTATATACTAATAGCTTTTTCCCCATGTGCTGCATGTCTTTGGAATTCCTTAATACCTGATGCATGTTTCCATCCTATAATCTATTTAGTTTCAAGAGAAATCTCATTTCTCACCTTCATCTCCTCTGAGTGTTTTTTACTTTTTTACTTTTTCTTCTATTGTAGCCCTGTACCTTGAGTGGCTTTTAGATTGTTCAAGGTGAATATTAATACATGTACAATTTAAAAACAAAAGCAGGATCCATCATAAATTAATTAATTGAGACAAATTTACTGAAAACCATGCCTCTCATGATTACTGTAAGAAATGTGTCATAAAAGTATAATATTTTCCCTTTCTTCAAGTAAAAAAAGCCATGATTTGTTGAAAAAGAAAAATGCCTGTAATATAGCGTAAAAAACGATACATCTGTAATGACGGTGTACACTTTCCAAATTACATGAACACACCCCCAAATGAGTGAATGAGTATTGAAAAGGACTTGATTCAACTCGAGCCTCTGCCCAAAACACTTGACTGGAATAATTATAATATAGCATAGCTGCCAACATTTCAAAATTCCAATTAGTAATGAAACTTTTCTCACTTCCGATTGCATGTTTACACAGTGGCGGACGCCATGATGAAACCGTAGGATCTTCATTGGTTCATGTTTATTACCCAGTACTACATCCCACAAACTGGTACCCCGACAAGTAAAGTATCGATACTATGCTAATTTACATCCATAATACTTTTCGTTAATTCAGAACTTATATATTATAGCACACTACACGTATGAAAATATTCGAAAGGGGTACCAATTCTGATTTTTACGATCGTTATACGTGATTTTACCCGAATGCTCATAAAAATGGTGCCATAAAAATGGGCTTTTTTTCAAGGGCTTTTTTTCTCGTTGGGCGGAAAACTTGAAATTCGTAATTTTTAAAGAGCAATTCGTACTTTCGTAATTCCTGAAAAAATTCGTAATAATTACTAAAAATTCGTAATAGTTGGCAGCCATGATATAGTACAGTGACCTTTTTCTACAATTAAACAGTGGTAGGTAGTATGCGGTCTTCACCTTTTGAATGATATCAAGTCGTATAAGATCCGCTTTGGCTGTTCTTTTACATCCTTCTGCAGCAAAGAAAGGCCAGATTGTCCCTAATGCTGATGCAAAGTCAACAGCCGTTCTGAACAAAACAACAGCAACATGAATAAAGCCCCATATTTTAAATCATATCAGGAAATGTTTGCACAAATGGTCCAAAAAGTGATCTGTTCTACTTGGGGCTGAAGGAGAATTAACACATTAGTTGATGCAAAGTAATGGCCCTTTTAGCGCTGACCTGATCTGAGCTAGAGTTCATTAGACTTCTAAAAAGGGAATTCAGAACCCATAAGTTTTTCCGCTAACTAAGTAAGGGCAGAATCCATGATTACATCATCATGGTAAAACCACCATTCATCTCAAATATTATTGTTTAATCATCATTTCACAGCTCAAGATGAAAATATTGTTGGTCTATAAATGATTCGTCTATAAAAATATTATGTGACTTTCTTTAGTTAAAATATTGTTCCATGTAAAGTGTAAAATGCCTTTGAAGCCCAAATGTACTTTTGGTAAAAGACAATAGTTTTCCAAAAACCTTTTTTCCTCCTTAAAAGATGCCGTTAATTTAAAACAAATTATTTCTCAAGATGTTTAATATCATTATACTTTACAGTTTACACCAAGTAAAGTCTTCTTAAAAAGGGGACTTGGGAAATACAGTGCTTTAAGAAGTGTTTATATTTTACCTTCCTCTGTTGTCTTTCAATGTGAAATTAGGTGCTTTCTCCAAAAGTTTCATGAGTACTTTACCGTGGCCCTGGAATGCAGCACAGTGACATGCGGTCCACTTTGTCCCGCTATTACTCAAGTTGACATCAGCTCTTAATCAAGAACAAAATAATGAAAAATAGATGAAGTTCAAAATGGACGGTTTTATATTGGTAGCCCTAACTCCCTAGGCCCATTTGCTTGTAAACACATAACCTGAATCCTCCAAAATCCTTCAGTAGTAAAGCAAGCACATGACATGTATGCACACATGTGTTTCTAATCTGTGATACATGTACATGGCCAGGGACCCTCCCTGCATGCATGGAGCAATAAACAGTGTCCACTGACCCAAGTACTGACCTTGCAATCACTGCAACAAACATGGATGTACATGTACCATGGAAAGGCAAGTATGCCTTTTAACCTCAATCCTCCAAAATCCTTCACTTTAGCAAAGAGCATGTAGCAAAGTAACCTCAATCCTTCAAAATCCTTTACTTTAGCAAAAAGGATTTTGGAGGATTTGGGAAGGTTAGGGTTAATATAACAATAACTTAATTTCTATTGTGTCAACTCTATTACAAAAATGTTCACAGACACATGACAGCATTATTTAAAACGTTAATAACATAAATAAATACAGAATAAAAGTAAAATTTATACAGAAAACCATCCAAACTATATTGCATGAACAAAAGTAACAATAACATGAAGAGAACAAACATTATTATACGACTATTCATACAAATTACAATTATCAATTATAACAAAACCACAGCAGTGACAGCATCCACAACCCACCTCCCCCATCATTCAACAACATTTCAGTTTTCACTAAATAATCTCAAATTAGTATTTTTTGGTCATTTGGGGGTGTGATTTATGGTGTACCCTGCTTTAAAACCCATGGTACATATTTACAAATTTGCATTTTGACAATTTGCAAGTATGTTGCTCTCAGTGGTGAATCAGAAGGCAATTCAAACAGAAGGGTTGGCAAGGAAATATGTTTGGTTACCACGGTTTTGTCTGATTCTCAAAGTAAAATAGTACACACCCATGACTCAGAAGATATCCCACAATATCACTGTAGCCCCAGAATGCTGCATTACACAGTGGAGTGAAGCCATCGCTAGACTTCTTGTTGACATCAGCACCCTTGGTCACTAGAGATCTTACAAACTAGGAAAGATGGGAATCATTCCGTATGAAGTTTTATGAATCAGCTATTATTTAAAAAAAATTGTTTGGAGTGAACAAAGAAAATTTCACCAGATGTTTGCATATACAATTATGAACTTTACAATGGTAAACTGAGAGCTAGAAAATAGCACACTGTTTATCAAGTCTAACGTTAGCCCTGGCCAATTTATAATAACAACATTTACAAACTATTTTAACTGGGGCAAAAATTACATTACATTTATGCTAACGTTAATAGTAATACTAACGTTAATAGTAACACTAACACTAACTGTTATAAATAATATTTTAACAGAATAATGTGGTCCAAGTGAGAAAAGTCTTTGATTTGAATTTAATTTTCCCTTTAAGTTTAAGCTAGGTTATCCAAAATAAATCCATCAATGCCACTTTAACACAAACAAGTTAACTGTTTAAGTTTAAAATTAAAGGAAACTAAGTTAACACTAACGTTAATGTTAACGAATGCCATGACGCCCCTCACCATAATGCCCCATCGTCATAACGCCCCTGACAAAATGCCCCATCGCCATTACGCCCCAATGCAGTTACGCCCCATCGCCATTACGCCCCGCTATACAAAGAACAAACTACACTTACGCCAATGTAAAAGTATTCATTAATTAATTTAAAAGTATTTTTTTAATTAATTTGAAATGTTTTCAAAATTCTGCCCTTTTTAAATAAAACCGTACCAAAGGAAATTTCCATCACAAATAGGTACATTTTTTGAAAACTATTACCTGCTTACACATAAACTACACATTTTGGCTGATAACAACAGTCAGTCCAGTTAAAAAGCTAGGTATGTATTAATATTATAAATAAATTACATAATAAAATAATTCACGATCTTGATTGTGTTTTTTTTGGTTTGTTTGTTTGTAGGGCCTATTATTATTTTTTAAATAAATTAATTAAATAAAATTTTGTTTTTTGTGCAGGGAAATCCTATACTGGCTATAGTGTGGCGTAACGGCGATGGGGCGTAGGCAAGTCAACAGAAATTTGAAATTCAGAATCTAGAGCTAAAAGTGGTACCAATGGATAGATCTCTCTGGGACAATTCCAAAAATGTATACTCATGCAGGGCTAGGACATTTGGTTTCTGAGTTACGGTGAATCAAAATGTTCCAAAATGGTCGTTTTTCATACCAAAACTCATGTTTTTGACAGAAAGTGCCAAAATACTGTTTTTACAATGCCATATTTCCATATTAATGACATATAACAAACTTAAAACAGCTTTTCTCTGAAGAAAACATCCCATATTTTACCAAAAATGGAAAATAAACATACCAAAATACGCATATTAAAAAATAGAGGGTCTTAAAAAATGCAAATTATGCCGTCAAAACTACTTTAATCATAAAAAAACCACAAAATTTACCAAAATGTGGGTTTTTAAAGGCGTAATAACTCTGGGTTAACATGGAGCATGCTACTTGTCCTGCAGGATTTGGGTAGAGGTCTATCTCTATTTTAATCATTTCAACTTTGGTATGTATGCAAGATTCATCTCAATTGTTATGAATCACCAAAACTTCAAATAAGTCCCGAATTCACATATTTTGAGGATTTTGAAGCTAATTAATATGCAAAAATGGTGTAACAGCAATACGGCATTCTGTATTTTTTTGCAGATTGGTACTCTGGGGTGTTTTAAGATGGATATTAAGGTGGCATTAATTAAATTGGGCAGTCGCCTTGTTTTATGTTATTAATATGCAGATTATGCTTATTTGTATGCAAATTACCTCATTAATATGCAAAAATGTCGTATCTTAGCAACCAAACATACAAATTTCCCCTAACCTTGTCAGAATTCACTGGCTTGTTAAGATTTATATACCCTAATAATATTATGCTTAATGGTTAAAATATGCAATATTTTCATTCATTACAAAATTAATAAAAGCATATCTGTGAAACCATCCATACATGATCAAATTTTACAATTTTTGGGACAATTTCTGACACTATTTTTTTCTTAATTTTGTGATAATATACTAACCTGTAACTCTTAAATGAGTTCTAGATCACAATTTTCCCAATCAACCTTTAATGCATAGGGATCGATGTCATCATAGCCATCATACTCCATCATATAAATGGTGTTGCCTTGTTCTGCCAAGTCAAAATCGTGATCACTCAAATCCAACATTTCCAGTTCAGTTGCAATACGTACTACAGTTGCCTTGTACCAGCGCCGCTCTGTACTCCCAGATTTGGTTTTAATTTCAAAACGGTGCCGGACTCTTTTGCCAGTGATGTCTTCAGGAAAGGGTGTGTCATTTGTCTTTTTACTGGTGTGCTTCCTTTTTTTCTGTTGCAGCATATCTGTACCACCAGAGTGCTTCCTCTTCTTGATATCATCAGCCTCAGCAATCAATCTTTCACGGAGCCTACTAACATCTCCATCTTTTGCACGTATGTTATTGCCTGGAGCATCCTGCAACTCAGATGTACTTCCGGTTGTCATTATTTGATTCCATTGTTTCAAAACAATTATCAAACTTTCAGTGAGGTCATCCAATGACCTGTCTTTTCCGTCTTTAGATTTGCAGTAATGTTTGTATTTGACATTGGGCACACTGACATTAAACTTATAGAACTGGAGCTGGTTACACAAAGCATTAACTTGTGATGAATAATGACCATCATACTTTTTCAGCAATTTATCAATGTCTGCCTCCGTTTTACATTGTCCATCATCTTGAATGGCATCCATTGCCGACTGTTTTCGCTTAACTCGTGTGACCTGGAGATTTTCCCTGTGTTTTTTTTGGTTTTGAATGGCTTGCACCCGTAATTCATTCAGTTGTTTTTTTCGTTGCTTATGCTTTTCAAGAAATGCCCTAGCCTGTGTAATTGCACTTGCAATAAGTTGTTTCTTGACATCCTCTGGTTGCTTAAACAAGTATGCAGCTGTGCGGTTGTTAGTATAAAGCAGCATTGCTTCCATGAAGCACACATTGGCAGTTGGCATCCTTCTAATGAGCCTATCCAGGCCAGAGAAGTCCCTCTCAGATATATCATTATTACGTGGTACTGTTGATGTCATTCTACGAAGATCTTCAGATGGATTGGGGTCGCTCCACTTTCCATGAAGAAAGTCGAATAGCTGCCGCTCGCAAACTACAAGAAAACTTGCACACAGTACTTGTATCAACTGCTCAACAAGTGCCTCTTCTTCAGAATTCATTTTCTGATACAAACTATCCCAAAGGGGGTCTTTCACTGGCTTTGCATCTTCAAATAGCACTGCAGATCCATCCAATATGTCTGCAGGATTCTTAGCAGCTTCAGTGAGAAATTCTCGAAGACGTTCATAATACTTGTGAAGGTCGAGAATGTGTTCCTTACGGCTGCTCACTATGGAGAGTGGTGTCGTGATATGTTTTTCAAGCAAAGCCATGGCATGGACTTCTGCAAGAACAACGTTGCTCTTCAAATCTTGGAATACTGCCCTGTGGACTTTGTTAGTACAATCTAGGCTTTCAAGCAGTTCCCCCATACTTACCCTGTGGAAATAAACAGCTGAACTGGCTTCAAACACAATGTTAAATCTATTGTGTTCAAAAACTGGAAGAAAATTCTTGACACCTGTTTGCTGTAGAACTTTGTCAAAATCTTCGGGAATTCCATGGGGCATTTTGGCAGCAGGGCCAAACACTTCACAGGCAGTACGGACAAGTCTCAATCCACATGGTTTTTCACAATTCCATTTTGCAAATTCTGGAAGGGCCTCCATCCCAACTGATGAGCCAAGCACATCTCTCAATTCATCTTCCCATAAAGTTAATCCTACCTTAACTCTATCAGCTAAACCAAGCAGAAAGTGTTTGCCACAGTAAAAGTCATTAATCTTTGCCAAAGAAGAAATTGCTTCTTTGGACAGGTTGTCGTATCCAGGCAGGACATTCTTTTCCAACACCTCTTCTCTCCAAACTTCTAGCTGTTTTACCCATGGCAGACTAGTTGGGCCTCTGTCAGTCATTGTATTTTTTATGTTCAATAACATTCTCTGGACCACAGACTTTTTGTCACTCTCATCCACAGCAATTGTTTGTGCCAGTTCAGTTAACATATCAGCAGTCACGTCTCTTTGGATTTCTGCATTTCCAGAAAGAGTCTCAGATAAGTTGGTGGAGAATGAACCTTCATCAGTGCTGACTTGTACGCTCCAAAAGTGACGCTGCCGTTTGGTAGTTGCATCTGTATGGAGTGTAGCATTGTTACTCTTCAGTAGAGCTTCAGCAACTTGTCTTTTGGCTAGCACATCTGCCTCTAAGGCCATCAGCTTGACGATGGTTTGTTTTGGCAATCTGTCCACTTTCAATCCTGCTATATTTTGAAGCACACTTTTGATTAGCTCAGACACATGCCTTGTTCCTACATTTCTGGAGAGAAAATCATAGCACACAAGCCTGATAGCATCAGTATATCGCCCACTTTCAAAGGTCTTGATTTCGTTGTCTTCCATGCACTCTTCTAATTGACACTGCAAGTGATCATTTTCAATGACAACTTCATGAAGCTGCTTTTCCAGGAGTCTCTGAATCTCATTGTCATCCATTGTATTTAGTGTTTTTACTTGACTTCTGTAGTAGTAGATGCGTTGTTGAGAAGATTTTGTTTTCTTTTTTTGATTCTGTAGTTCATTTTGTAGTTCTTCAATTTTTGATATCATTTCCTGTCTTTCACTTGCTAATTCAACTTTATACTCTTGAATAACACCGCGAAGTTCTTTTATGCAGCCTTCTCTATACAAGAGTTTTTTCTGCATCTTGGATGGTTCGTATGTTGCAAGTTTGTCCGACTTTTCAATGATTTCTGTTCTCAAACTTTCCTGTTTCCTGTTCAGCTTTGTAAGTTCAGCCTGAAAAGTCCCCTTTTCAATCCTATGCTGACAAACCTCCTCAAGCAGTGAATCAAACTCATGTGATAATAAGCCATATTTTGACCGTATGTTTTCAATCTCATCTTTACAGGTATCTAGCTCCTTCTTGTAGTTTTGTATTTCCCTTTCTTTTGATTGTATGTGTTCAACAAGTTTCTGCTTTATTGGTGAGCTATACTCCTTTTGATATATGTTGTCAGCCTGTTCCACTGAAATTCCTGCTTCAGTCTTTTTTGTGGGTGGAATATACTTCATTTGAAGATACTCTCTTCCACGAACTGTGCGCTGCCCATGTAGCTGGGAAGCACGACGTCTGATCCGTATCCATGATGTACTGAATGTTTGCAACGGAATATTCATGATATTCCTTGCAGGAAACATTCGGTGTGCCCACTGCTGGACAAGTTGCCAGGACTTCCCTGTTTTGGATGTGTGTGTTGTCAGCTCACTGATGACCATATTAGTGATAGATTCTGATTTCTCTGGTGTTAATACATCTGATCCTTCCAGCCATTGTATATTAATGCCCAATTGGAAACAAGCAGGTCCTATTTGACCATCGTTAGAGGCATATATACTATCAATAGTACATTTTAACTCGTCAAGTGATTTGACTGTGTTGATCTTGTTTCTGATACTTCTTGCAATATTGTCTGGAATCTTAGTGATTGTTCTGTCCACACAAGCTAGGGCTATTGAAAGTGTGGAAGTCAAGAAGCCAGCCTCTTCAATAAGATGAAGAAGATAGACACCAATCTCATAAGTAATAGGTGCCTTGATGGGAAATGAGGCAGTGTAGTCTTTAGAAAAGAAAAAGAAAAGAAAAGAAAAAGACATTTTTACGATGCGAAGATATAATTAATATATAGAAGGTTTACGGTTACACCATGTAATATATCTCTTTTAGAAGATGTGTGGTTCTGAAAAGAACCGGTGAGTGTGAACTAAAAAAATCAAAAAAAACTTGATGAAAATTGAAAGAAAGAAACAAAAACTTACAAGTAACTTAATGGATATGAATGATGTTAAAAATGGAATCCAAGCAAAAAAATATTAATTTAACTTTTAAATGAATTTTAATTGTTTTTGTGTTAACAAAACGTACTAAACTGAAAATTAACAGGCTTGTTACAATGTGAGTGTTTTCATGTTTTTATTAGAAATTGTATTCAACAAATAATTAGCTATGGTGATGTCAACATTAAAACGTGAAAACAATCTGCATTATTTATTTTGTTAAACAAGTTTTAAAATGGTGATGTAAAGTTTGAACATCAACATTAAAACATGCAAACATTAAACAGCCCCAATACACTTGTGGATTAATTTATTCACATTTTGGTGATTGCCTTGAAATACTGCATTAAGAGTTGTTTGAAAGGTGAATTTGTTTGTCTCGAGGAAGAATTGTTCAGCAAACTGCAAATGAAATTGATAACTTTTTCCACAAATTTCAAATGATAATGACCCTTTACCAGAAGTGTATTCGGTGTTGTTAATAAAGTGTTGGTACGTGTAAGTGTAAAGCAAGTAATCACCATCCTCCTGTATAATCCTGATAATCTTATCCTTTTCTTGATCTGTTATGCCCAGGTTTTTGGTAAGTTGCCGGATGTCTCGAGGAAGCAGCTTCATTTTATTTTCATTAATTCCTACTCTGCAGGTTTTCACAAAAGAAAATACAAAACAAAGTACACATTGTGTAGGCCTACTTAAATATTGATCAACATGAGCGCCACTTAGTTGGTGGATACGTGCGCTATATAAATCTATACATTATTATTATTATTATTAACATGACCTTTTATTTCAAATGCTTCCAAGCAGCAATTCAAATGTTAAATACAAAATAATTAGGCATCTATATAATAAAAATGTACATCAAAACCCCTTTTTAAAGTTAACCAAGAATCAGCCCTTTTTTGCAAATAAATTCATTATGGATCTTCCAAACTTGAGGGGTGCATAAAAATAAAACGAAAATATCTTCACCCTTTTTTTTTTTTTTTTTTTGGCAAACATGTATTTCCCATTTGCTAAATTGTGTGTGTAATTACAAATTACGGTTTCTCATTAATAAATCATCTTTATTTTCCCTCTACAAAATATAAATATAACAATCAATCAGTCACCCACCCCTCCTCACAGAATGGTATAGTCCCACAAATGCAAGCCCGCGAAACGGTAGTGTACACACAACCGTTAACCACACACGAACAACACACACAGCTAGCTGTACTGTACATGTACATGTACACGTACACATACACGTACGTGTACGTCTAGCACAGCAGGCCACCGGCCGTGCAACAGCATGAATGTCACTCACGTTAAAACCTTTTCAGATGCGATTTTCATCGTGAATTAGCACCAAAACAGTACAAAATATAGAGTCTTATGGTCGAGAAAACACTCAGTTATATGTAAGAGATTGCGGTCTGAAAATTACTTACCTTTTTCTTGGTGATCGCAAGTCAAATTTGTTCGGTCGGTTGTAACTTTTTGGTCGAGCAGAACCCCCAAACAGCGCATGCGCCAAATGAAAGCTTAAGATGCAAGCTTTTGATTGAGACCTCTTGCGGTGTTATAGGGCAAGGGAATCAACGGAATTATGGCGATTGAAAAATCAACGTAAGAATTTTGGTTGGCTACGGTTTCGTGAAGTCAAGCTCTGCGCTGTGAACAGTGAAGTTCAGAGTGGCGTAAAATTGTAATTTAATACACAAAATTAACGAAACTTTCACAACATAAACAACATAGGGCCTATAAGTTTATTTTATTTCCCCAAATTTTACAATTATAGCATAAACAACACAACAAAAATACAGAGATTTGAAAACGACTCTGTGTTGCCGTTGGTCTGTATCCAGGTTTTGTTTGCGTTGAGCGTTGACTTGCTACTTCACTCATACTACTACGTCTACTAGTACTACTGTCACTCTATTTTCCTTCCTCCATGGTCAGTGTCAGTGTCACTGACCTGACTGTGTTAACTGTTGGCATGGTTTACTCCCGGATAACATGGATAATGTTCGGGCTTATAACACAAATGGTCAGAGAATCCTACATATTTCACGTGAATCTAAGTCTTCTTAAAAATCAAAACAAGTTTTCAAACAAACATTTAAATCTCCGCTGGCGGCGGCGGTTGCTAAGTTCATCACCTCCATGGGCGCAGCCATCTTTATAATCTGTTAATAATCTGGCTACATGATCCTGATCCCTACTATTCTCATGAACGGTATATTGGAGGGTAGGGTACAAGACTGAATGCAGTTTTTGTAATATAGCGCCCTCTTTCGTTCATTTATTTAAAGAAGAATATAAACAGAATGGAGATGACAGACAGTGTCGGTGTGGTCAGTTAGTCGGTGTGAACAAAAGTAAGATTTTTCCTTTTTCCATGGACACAGATAAATAAATGTTTTTCATCAATAAAAAGTAATTGTTTGCTGATTTTAAATATGCGAGGATTGGATGATAATTTAATTTAATTTAAAGAAACAAAACCAGCAACGTTTTTGCACAAGTGAAATGATGTTACACTTACACTAACACTCACTTGCATGCTTGACCTGGAATCAGTCATTAGTTAGTGCATGGAGGTAGAATAAACCCTTTCACGGTAATATGCGCCATGTTTTTGACGGGGCAAAATTGTTTATTTCGAACACTCGTTGCCGTCTGCGACCCAGCGCTCGAACTTCACGTACATTCCAGACGCGTGCGTGAAGTTCGAGCGCTGGGTCGCAGACGGCAACGAATGTTCGAAATAAACAATTTTGCCCCATCAAAAACATGGCGCATATTACCGTGAAAGGGTTTATTAGTGTAGTCCGAATGCTTCTTCCGTTCACAAAGTCACAGTCTATTTTTAGAATGATTATGTAATTTGTCCCTGTGAACATCAGAACATGGCTCCTACCCCACACGCTAAATAACATGTTGAGCAAATTCTTTAACTCGTAAACCTACATGTATGATTTCTCCCTTCCAGAAAATCCCTCCGCTTTCAACTTTACATACAATCATCTTCAATTATTGGCCATTACTATAACTTTTTTGCTCGCCAATTGTCAGCATCTTCGACATGGTTTCATACACATCTCTCTCTGTGATAGCACCATTTTAATATCAGACGCTGAGTGCACAAAAAACATGCATTCATGCAATGACGTTGGCGTTCACGTGTTTTTTATAATAAACTTTACACAGTAATTATTAACGCGAGTGCGCGGATCATGGGAATTGCATATATATTCATTGTAAATGTCACTGCATAAATGCATATATTATGATGTCACTCGTGAGAACTCGGCAACCAATTTAAAAATGACATTGTCGCTGAAGGTGTTTACAAAAACATGTCGAAGACGCTGACATTTGGCGAGCAATAAAGTACCCGATAAAAAAATGTTATTTAGCATGTGGGGTAGGAGCCATGTGCTGACATTCACAGGACAAATTAGGGTAGAATGTCGTATCCGACTGCCACTTTTTCTCATTCAATATAACCAATAAAGTAATCTTACCTACTTACATGTAGTAAGGTGGAGAACATATGGATGATGATGGACATATACTTCAAATTATTCCAGGATATTTATTTCATGAAAAATCAGGCATTTTTGGTATACGATGACTTCCTCAGTCATGTCAGTCTGATCTTGTAAACTCCACAATTAGTGACCAACACAGTCATTGTACATGCGCAGTGGCAACTATAATAGGATCCTTCTATTTTTTGGGGACCGTACTCAAGTTCCCTCAGCCTTATGTTCCCTCAGCCCTATGTTCCCTCAGCCCTAAATAGACCCTATGTTCCCTCAGCCCTATGTTCCCTCATCCAGTCTTAACACTCCATGAGGGAACATAGGGCTGAGGGAACATAGGGTTGAGGGAACATAGGGCCTAATTTGGATTTAAAAAAAATGTTAGGCATTGAGGGAACATAGGGCTGAGGGAACATAGGGCTGAGGGAACATAGGCATGACCCCATTTTTTGAAGGGGAAGATTTTTTTAGAAGGGAAATAAAGTCCGAAAACCATCATAAAAGTGGATTTTAAAGATAGTTTTCGCTTTCTGTACCACCAAAAATCGATAGAATAATTTTTTAACTGGTTAGTGGTTACAAAAAAATTCCAAAAAAGCCCTTAAAAAGTGGCGGTCGGATATGACATTCTTTCCACAAATTACATAATCATTCTAAAAATAGACTGTGAATGGAAGAAACATTCGGACTAGAATTAGTGCATCTTGAGCAACGACCAGGGCCCAATGTCATAGAACTGGTAAGCAGCCAATTTCTTGCTTACTGTGCTCTGTTCATCGCACTAATTACCATTTAATTAAGCAACACACTAAAAAAGGGCACGCTAACTTGTCGGCCTTTGTTGCTAGCAAATAAGTAACGTAACAAGACAAATCCATGGCATGGTGAACACTCATGTGACTCACTGAATTATCTTGCTTACCTGTGAAATACGCAGATTTCTTCTGCTATAAATAGTTAGTACTTAGAAAAGATTGCTTACTAGTAAGCAGCGCTAATGCATTATGAAAATTGGCCCTAGATTATGCTCTATGGTTTATTATAGTGATACTAAATGTACTTACATACTATGTACTAACGTTATAACGTTAGTACAGTAGTACTTGGTATAAGTGGCAATGCTAGGGCCTTATTTCATAGTGCTGCTTACTGGTTTGTGCTAACTATACAGGCTTGTGATTTCTCAGGATTTTTCCTGATTTCAGGATTTTTTACAAATCTCTTGTTCTTGAAACCACCGAGGAAAGAAAGAAGTACCCAGTATTGTGTCCAAATATCTCTAGTTGGGTAGAATGTCGTATCCGACTGCCACTTTTTTTCTTTCAAAATAACCAATAATGTCATCTTACCTACCCAGTAAGGTGGAGAACATATGGATGATGATGGACATATACTTCAAATTATTCCAGGATATTTATTTCATGAAAAATCAGGCATTTTTGGTATACGATGACTTCCTCAGTCATGTCAGTCTGATCTTGTCAACTCCTCTATTGTGACCTACACGGTCATTGTACATGTGCAGGGGAGGATTTTTTTAGAAGAGAAATAAAGTCCGAAAACCATCATAAAAGTGGATTTTAAAGATAGTTTTCGCTTTCTCTACCCCCAAAAATCAATAGAATCATTTTTTAACTGGTTAGTGGTTGCAAAAAAATTCCCCCAAAACCTTAAAAAGTGGTGGTCGGATACGACATTCTTTCCCTCTAGTTTCTTGTTTGTTGGGATGTGGAGACTGGAGAGTCTGTAAATCCTTCAAAATGAAACATCCAGTGTATTTCACAGGTTAGCAAGAAAATTCAGAGCGCCGCGTGCACATTCACCATGGACTTGTATTGCTTCATCACTCATTTACTAGCAATAACATCCGGCAAGTTATCATGCCTTTCTCTAGATGCTTAATGTTTAGTAGTGCTATGAAATGAGCAAAATATTGGCTGATTATCTGATTAGCAGGTCTTTGAAATTGGGCCCTGGTACATCAATACAATGTGTCAATCATGTGAGGAATCATTGTTAATGTGACAAGCACAATGCTGTGTGGTCACGGTTGAAAAGTCCTATTTCACCTATTTCACCTTTCATGGATTTTTTTCATCCACGATATATCTTCGAACATATATCGAGATTTTTAATAGGATCGCAATTAGAGGTGACGATATTGAATTTCTTTGATAGTCGCCTATCGACAGTCATGATATTGGCAGTATACGATATTATCGTCTCAGTACGTGGATTTTTTAACCCTCCTACTACTACAAGGGTCAAAATCAGTCAAAATTTTGGTATACTTGCCAAGGTATATCTAGTGCACCTAAAAGTCAAACACTGTCAAACCTTATGTGTAGTAAGTACATTTACAGGTCAAAATGAGTCAACCGTTTTTGACTGCTAAAAGCATTGTCTGGTATTGTTCGGGGTGGTCAAAATGATAGTAAAACCAGTCAAAAATGCCCCAGTGTGCACATTTGGGTCAACAGTCAAAACAGGCAGTTGACTGGTTTTGACCTCTACAGCAACTTCCTACTAAAGTGCAGCAATAGTAGGAGGGTTAAATACATGAAAAAAATGTATGTATTGTACATTAACGAGATTGGACACCGAAAAACCTATTTTTACATATATGCAAGTTCTGCAGGGACAGTCGCTCCAAAACAAGCCGAGTTCTTAGAGACAGTTTATCACTCTGGCGATATTTTAACTAAAAAAAGTGATATAAATTTAATATCGGCTATATTTTTGGTATTTTCAAAACCATAACCGATTTAGCCAATATTTTTTTGAATATCGTATCGTTAACGATATTATCGTGATATCGTCCACCCCTAATCGCAATTATTTTTTCATTCACGCATGATTGCTTAAGAGCCGATAACCACAGGTATCTACCCCTCTACAAGCATCACAATAAATTGCTAGTGCTTAGCTGAGAGACACCTACATGTACAATCATGTGTGCAACATGGACATTGGCAAATTCGTTTGCATACTGTGTATAACATGTACTTCTGTAGGCCTCTGTATGGCGGCTCCTTTGTGATCCGACAGTTGGCTAACCACTGAAGTAGTTCGCTTTTGTTTCTCACTTCTGAAAGCTGAAAAGACTGGCCTAATTTTGTATCCATGGAATATCTGACTTGACTCACAATTGCGATTTGTGTTTTTCAATCGTGATTTATTTTTTTAATCGCCATTTGCCAATATCTCGATAACTTGAAAAGAATCTCGATATCATAAATCGAATAAAAAAAGTATCGCGATATTCGATATTATCATGTTATTGCCCAAGCTTAATTTCATCCCTTGTCTGTAGTACTGTGCAAATCCTTCATGATTAAATTAACTCTCCTACTGTTTGACCATTTGAAACCATTCAAAATTTCCACTTACCAAAATGCCCATTGGTTTTGTACACACATGGTGATACCATTTGAACAGTGTTGGTAGCAAGCTTTACTACCATTCAAATCCATTCAAATGCGTAGAGGGTCCATTGATTCACCACTTAAAAGTATCCAAACAAGGTTTTGTATTAGCTGTACTACCATTTGGAAAGATCCAAACAAGGTTTTGTATTAGCTGTACTACCATTTGGAAAGATCCAAACAAGGTTTTGTATTAGCTGACCTACCATTCAAAACCATTTGGGGGAATCAATACTGTACACAGTTATTTCACCATTCAAAACCACAAAAGCGAATGGTTTCAAATGGTGGATCAACTTGTATGAAAAAGGTACCAGAAGTAAGAGGGCTAGAGTAGTTTTGGGGGAACTCTTACTTCATACTGACTTACACTCATTCTTGGGACTGAATTGTCTTGGCAAGAATTTCACTTTTCTTAAAAATGACAGCACCTCATCAGACAAAATTATTTCAAAGGAAAAGTTATATCATCATCAGCTTTACACTACACCAAGAAAAAGTAAAAATTGTGGTTATTTTGATTTATCAGTTTTCATTAGTTGATAATAAAACCTGTCCTTAAAATAAAATGTTTCACAAAATAGTTGTACATTTCAGGATTAACCCTAACCATGCTCAATGCAAGGAGATGCAACAAATTTGTAAAAAAAATTGTTTCTTGTTCCCACAGAAGAGAACAAAAGAACCACAGTTCTAGCTGGTGGATATTGTTGCATTGAGCAGGCTACACACTTTCTGTTGTTGCATTGTGTTGCATTCAATAGGGTGTCTGTGAAATGCCTAGAGGGGTGTTAGGGTTAAATCATAGTGAAAGGACAGTGTCCTTTCTCTATAGAAAGACTAAGAATATTTTTTGAAAAGAATGTAAGTAATTTTAAAGTGCATATTCCTTTTCACAAGGAAAATAGCAATTTGAAAATTAAAAAGAAAATTGTTCTAATTATAACCCTAACCCATACAGAAATACATAGGATTCACATGGGAAAATGGTGGAAAAATTATACAGCCGACACTTGTGCACAAAGTCTAGTGGTTTTTAACAGATTACAAAAGGGTCAATCTCTAAAGATGTGCACAAAATATTCAGAGCTCAAAATCTTATAAAATTACAAATTACAAATTGGAGTGTCGTGAATGTGGGTTCGAATCCTGGCCGTGACACTTGTGTCCTTGAGCAAGACACTTAACCATAATTGCTTCTCTCCACCCAGGGGTTAAATGGGTACCTGTGAGGGCAGAGTTGGTTGATTAGCCCTACTGTATATGCGCTGTAATGGCAGCAATTGAGCTGTATACTCCCCAGGGAGCTGGGATGGTTTCAGGAATGATTTATGAGCCTTATGAGCAGGGGTAATAATATAATGCGCCTTGAGCACCACTCAGTTGGTGGATACATGCGCTATATAAGTCCACATATTATTATTATTATGTTTATAATTGCCTTTATCCAATGAAAAGGTGCGTGAAAAAAAAAAGATTTCTCATTCTTCATGGAATGTGAGAAAGTAATTTATGAAAGTGGCGACTTGCTGACCACGACATGGACACATATTTGTGCATACATTTTTGGGTTTGTGTGAACCGACTAATCCGAATAGATGCATTGTGTTGAAAAAAAAAAAATGTATATTGCCACTCCAAGTGTAGATCATTTGGAAACATCTATTATGTCTAAAACCAGTTAAACCTATTAAAACCCTTCTACACATGGAGGCCACTCCGATCCACAAAATTCTGTTCTTTAGCAACCTTCAGTACATACATACATGTACAAGCCTACTGTCCTTTCCAAGTAATCTTACATGTTTGAACATATTAGTATGGCCTGCAATGTATTAACGGGAGACCTCCTTACCCTGCAATCTCAGTGGTGTGACAGTGCACAGAAGGGTAACCATAGGAGGCCACTGGCAACAGCTAATGGCTTGGAGTGGCCTGATGAATGGATTGTTTCAAAAATTGCACTGATTGGAGGAGGGTTTTAATAATTAAATTGTCATGAATAAGACAAGTTAGTAGCTTAGATAATCCGTGAAAATCCCTAGTAATCCATATATGATCCACCATACTCAGTATTTTATTGATCTGGATTTAGGATGTATTGAGTGATGGTTGTTGTCTCAACACAATAGCAGGTATAATTGAGAGTCTAGCCCTGTCTTAGCTGTTCAATAATGCTCTTTTATGCTGACATAGCAAAGATGTTTGGTATAAATAAAAAAACATGAATATACAGTACAAATAACACTGAAAGTTCATTTACAAATTGGTAATTGATTGGTGTGTAGTTACAATTCTTTGTAGGCCCACAACGTACTGCCATGTTCACTGATCGACAATTCCATGGTAGTCTGTTGTTGTTTATATGCGTGCGCACCAAAAATGTAGGCCGCGCTAGCATTTCAAATTGACGCATGCATAATGGTTTCCCTCCATTTTCGGGGGGAGATTCTACGAAATTCCCAAGACTGTGTTTGGTAGTGGTTCGTGTGTGGTAGCGGTTCGTGATTGTAGCGTTCGTGTAAACATACAATCACAGTTTTGAACCAAGACTAACCAACTAGACTGCATATATGTCTGCCCCCAAACAAGGATGGATCAATACCTTCATTGGAGGTTTGGCTGAATTTTCATACTGAATGTTCTTACATACATAGATAGGATACAATATTTTAAAGGGGGACTGACATGGATTTAAATCAAACAGTTAAATATGTGATCATTTTATTCTTTTATATCAGTAAAGATCAATAAAAATTTTGTTTTGTGTTTTATTGTTTTTGAGAGTGTTATTTTACCATTGGCCCCCAACTTTGCTGCCCAGGCTACGGAGGAGCTGTTTGTCCCGACGATAAGTCCATGCGGACAGTGCTCAAAACTCGGCTCAAAATGCGGCTGCAGGAAAGCTATGTGAGCCGATGGACCTGACCACTTTACTTTTGTCAGTCGTTTGTCACAACACCACGCATGCGCTTTGGGTCATTGGGAACAGATGAAGGCTAACACATTTGGTGGTGTTGTTGCATCCTGTAGAAACACATCTTCCTGGCATTTTATTGTTGGGTCAAACAAAAGGTCACGGAAGAAATGAAAGCGCCCTCATGAGTCATTATACTGACAGTTGTATGTACTGTACATGGTACATCATGTACAATCGGATCTTCCGACCTGTCACATATGTTATGCAAATGAAGCGGACAGAGGTTACATTTGACCATTTTTCATTTTACCATCGTCTCGGTAAAACCTTCCCCAAAAAAAGTCCAGTGCGAACACAGCTATAGATAGGATACAATATTTTAAGATGTAAAAGTTTCAGTTACATGGGTAGTGGCCCACCTGGTCAACCATTCGTTAGAAGGACGTGTTTTTTTTGACATTTTTGCCTGCGAACCTATCTTCAGAACCCAGCCAAACCTCCAATGAAGGTATGATTGGCCCATCCTTGTTTGGGGTCAGACATAATGTACCTAGTTTGTACACATATAACATTTAAAAACAATCTTTGCTACTTTTCACAGTAGATTCTAGCAGACTGGGTGTCATTCACCCTGTGTAACAATTTGCAACAAAATATCTTCACCCAATGTTGAGATATAGGCCTAGGCCTCTTTTACTTTAATTCAGTGTTTTTTCTTTTTTGGTTCTCAGATTGTGCAGTATAGAATAAGCTGGGATACTATAATGGCTTAATAGAATGAAGACTGGTACATGTTTATTGAATCTACATGTACCATTGGATATATGGGCTCTCTAGAGAACATTACACAAGACTGAATTCATTGTTGGTTTATGTGTGGACCACCGTGGAGGAAGGAAAATCCATGTGAAAAGGAGGTCATCACAGGAGGTCAACTTTTTTAATGCTATGATGTGCTCAGCATGCACATTATTCAAGGAATGTGCATTGTGCAATAGTTACACTGCATGCAATTAATTGCAGATCTAAAAATAGGTTTGAATGTTTCATGTGAGCAGAGGTTTGCCTTATTGGATTTTTTTGTCCAGTACGTAACATTTGATCTCGTTGTGGAATCACTGGTGCCATTTGGTGGTGTTTGATGTACTGAATTGATAGAATGGCTCCCCGCCAAAGACAAATAAACAAGAAACTTCATCATAGAGATTCTTCCAAGTCCTCATCCAATCAGAAAAGAGTGACCGCTAAATTGTCCGGCCCGTCCAATGGGACGAATTCAGGGACCAACCATGATCAGACTCATGAGGAATCCATGTCATCTCGGACCTCACCTACAAGATCCAGTTTGTTAATGTACTTGGCTGTCTTCACAATTGCTGTTTTGTGTTATGTCAATACTCTTGGCCATGCCTTGGTCCACGATGATGTCTTTGCCATTCAGAATAACAGAGATGTGCGTCCTGACACCCCGCTGCGTAATCTATTGTGGAATGACTTCTGGGGGAAACCGATGGGGGATAATGAAAGCCACAAATCATACAGACCCCTGTGTGTTTTGACATTCAGGTAATTATAATAAACTGTTATCAAGATTCAGTAAGTTTATACCTAAACAATTAGTCTGCCAGCCTGCTATCTCAGTCCGTGGTATTGTATGTGTGCATGAATGCGCATGTTAACCCTAACCCTGCCAGACGCAGCACAGTGCATCAGGTGGAAAAGTCTGGTGCACTTTGATGCAAAATGCAACCACTAACTGCTGTGAACTTTGTAGCAATACTGATGGAAATTGAGGTCAAACCAGCTAAGTGCTGGGGAATTGGGCAAACCACTTTGGGTCCCTGGTCTGAAGGGTATGTCTTGGGTTTCACTCTACTTTCATAGTGCAGTTTGGGATGATGCATTGTACATGTACATGTATGGCCCAAAGAAAAAGTTTGAAAAAGAAACAAAATGTAAATAAGAGGAACAAAAGAAAGAAGAAGAAAATAAAGTAGAAAAGAAGAAAATGAAGAAATCCATAAAAAAAAATAAAAAAATTGAGTTCAATAGCAGAAAACCCAGAAAAGAATGTAAACAAAAGGAAAACATAAAAAAGAACAGGCAGTGATGATATTTTGTTTCAAATATTCAAAGCCAAACAAAACCTTCCCAGCAACTAAATTCCCAGCAACCAAGAAAACCTACTACCCTCCCAGCAACTTTTGATGCATCTACGGGTGCATACTGATGGAATTTGCATGGTACTTGTACCACCACTGATATATATACTATACACCCTTGAATGCCACATGCAGCAAAATGCACAGCTGCACTTTGCTGCACTCTGCAGCCAAGTCACTTTGACAAACGATGCAATCTGATGTGTCTGGCAGGGTTTCTAGCCAAAATACCCTGGAGGGTTAGGGTTAATGGCTTCCTGTTTGGGAATCATGAGATGTAAAGCCCTTTTCACACGACCAAATAAAAACAGAGATTCCTTGAGATGAATTTTACGAGCGAGGATTGTTTATCTTATCATCCCACGAGTGACTGCTTTCGCAAGCTTTCACAGGACACCAAGTAACAAACCAACATTCTATGAGAGTACACACATTGATATCGTTGGTCATGCACTATCCGATATGGTCATTTAAATTTGCCACACACAAATCTGTGACGACAAAAGACGTTAATGTAAAAACAAATTATATTATAACTCTAATTCTGTACAAGAACTGACCTTAACATTTCAGAGTTATGAGTAACGATATCTAGGGTACTAGCATAGAAAATATGAGTTAAAATGCACAAATGTACGAGTAGAAAAATGTAGAGAGATCATGATAGACCTCACAAATTAATCTGTGCCGACAAAAAAGTTGTTCAAGTGGAAAGAAATTAAACCATAACTCTAATTCTGTAAAAGAACTGACCTTAACATTTCAGCATTATGTGTGCTGATATCTAGGCTACTAATAACGAAAACATGAGTGAAAACATATGACAATTGTTTGAGATACATGTACATAAAAAAATGTAGAGCGATCGTGAAAGGACCGATGTTGTGCATATTGATACGCCACGTGCGTTATCATCTAGGCCGCCCACCACGCGCTAGTTGTACAGTACATACAGTGCATGGGTGCAGTGCATGCAGTCAATCGCGCACGATGGGTCTTCACGCATGCGCAGTACGACCACTTTCGCACAGGACGTTGGTCAATAAACAACGGGTCGTTTCACACGAGGAGTGTACTACATTTAGGTTCCTTGAGAAAAATTCCGCTAGCGTAAGATTTTGTCGTAGGTCGGGACCTCCGACAAAATATCTCAATGTTTGAGAAAATTTTGCAAGGAATGTACATGTAGGACATCTCAAACATTGGTGTCCTTTCACACGAAGCTCATTTTGTAATATTTCTCAAACAGTGAGAAAATTTGTCAAGGAATGTTGGCTTTTTTTCGTCGTGTGAAAAGGGCTTAAGGCGCTCAACACAGCTGGCATGTCTACATTATGTAACACCAATTATTATTCATTAAATGTGTGTGTATTTACATGTAGGTAAGATTGTGTACGGTGGCGATTCTCCCAAAATGCACCTAGCTTCTTTTTGAGAATTTGTGTGTCTATCGGAAGAGTACAACATCGTGAATATGTCCAAATGACTACATGTATTAAGATGCCCATAATGAACACAAATTTAGTCTGTGCGATTACGTGTAGACAAAGTGCACAGATGGCTGGCTTCTGGAAGTAAAACATGTATACATGTATGGCATGAAATATATACACCCTTACAGAAATTTCATGGAGCTTGCCGCAAGCTTGCCGGCAAGCTTGCAGGGTTCCAAAAATGCAAATTAGGGCAAGCTTGCCGGATAGCTTGCTGGCAAGCTTGCCGCCTTTACAGAAATATGATGGAGCTTGCTGGCAAGCTTGCCGGCAAGCTTGCAGGGTTCCAAAAATGCAAATTTGTTCAAGCTTGCAGACAAGATTGCAGCAAGCCTGCAAGCTTGCTGCAGACAAGATTGTAAGCTTGCTGCAATCTTGCAAGCTTGCATGAATATGCAAACTAAACTTACAGACACCTTGCAGCTTAATCCCATCCTGCTTCACAAAACTTGCTTGAAATTTCACTGCTTCCATTGAAAAACTGCTGTTTGCTGTAGATCTGTTTCTTCCAGTTTGAATTTACACTGCAGAGGCATAGCTTGACCATGAATGTCCAATGATTGGCCAGACAGCTATGGCCACACAGTGTCAAGTTACACACACTACCCCATACAGTGATAGTATTACATAATCAATGCAAAATGTGTACTGCACTAGAGGTATCAATTACAGCTTGCTTGCCTGTAGTCTGTAATTCCAATAAGTGGGTTACATTACACACAAATAAACAACTTACTTAATGTATTTGGGTATGAGGAAAGTCATCATAGTACATGTATGTATTAATGTACACCTGTACAAACTGCCTCCACAAATATACTCATCAGATCACAGGTTAGTAAAATGATTGACCATCAGGTTGTTTATTTATTCTGTATAGTATAGGCTAGAGAATTTCTGTCATGATGAAAAAAAACTTAGTTGGTTCAAAATCACTTTGGTAGCAATTAGAAATATGGTTCATTTCAAACTTGTGTACATACTTTAGGCCTGAACAATGTATGATTCTGCTATACATTAAAGGAGGCTTCTGTTCTTTTTATTACTATAGATTTCATGATTTGCCAAACAATCTAGGAATTTAATATAATACATAAATTGAATATTATGTGTTATTTCAAAACTGTACATACATAATTCAACATACATGTATGTATGTGCTTTCTGAAAATAAATTACTCTTTGGACTATGAGTAATTCACTGATTTGAATAAAAATTTTAATTGCGTTAATTTTGTTAAATTTGTTAAATTTGTTAATATAAGGCTTGAGAATTCCATTGTAAAATGCAAGATGAAGTTTAATTACAGCATTATACATGAAGAATAAAATATAGTACAATATTATTAACAATCAAAAAGCTTGCAAGAAGGCAAGCTTGCTGCAAACTTGGCAAGCTGGCCGCAAGCTTTCCGCAAGCTTGCCAAGCTTGCCGCAAGCTTGGCAAGCTGGCCGCAAGCTTGCCACAAGCTTGCGGCAAGCTTGCAAGCTTGCAGCGAGTTAGTACTAACCTTGCAGAAAATAGCGCAAGCTCATATACATGTAAGCTTGCGGCAAGCTCTTTATGATTGCGGCAAGCTTGTGGCAAGCTCGTGGCAAGCTTGCGGCAAGCTCGTGGCAAGCTTGCGGCAAGCTCTATTTTCTGTAAGGGCATGTACAGCAAGCATGGCAAGTGACCTTGAATTGGAAAGCTCAACTCCAAATTAATGTTAACTGGAAAAATCTTTTGCTAAATTAAAGAGTAATTAGCAGCATATATGTTTGTTTGATGTTTTCAATTTCATATGTATACAATGACATGTGTATTACCAATCAAACAGCACAGATTGACCAGTAAGGTTAAACTATACCCGGCAACTGTTGCTATCTGCCATTTTGTTGGTATCCACACAGTTTTGGGTTGAGCAAATTTAAATCATCCTTTCTCCATGTTAAAATGCTGCTCTTGCATTAATTGTTCATATCTGATAATATGTATCCACATCTTGTTCTTATCATCGCCAGTCTAACGTTATGAATTAAGTTGAACTTAGTCTTGATAGCCCCGATGTTTTTTAAATGTGTTCACATTGCACTTTCCTCGCACACTGTACAGTGCGAATAGATCTAAAAAATGTCTTGGTGCAAGACTAGACGTGTCAAAGATTTTCAGAATTGCTAAGGGTGGGTGGGAACTATTGCCAAATCTGGGTTTGTGTCCATTGTGATGGAGACACACTCTTTGATCTTTATCAGATTAAACGTCATTGTACATGAGCTTTCCTCGTACACTGTACAGTACAATTAGAGGTGGGGAACTATTACCAAATCTGGGTTTGTGTCCATTGTGATGGAGACACACTCTTTGATCTTTATCAGATTAAACGTCATTGTACATGAGCTTTCCTCGTACACTGTACAGTACAATTAGAGGTGGGGAACTATTACCAAATCTGGGTTTGTGTCCATTGTGATGGAGACACACTCTTTGATCTTTATCAGATTAAACGTCATTGTACATGAGCTTTCCTAGTACACTGTACAGTACGATTAGAGGTGGGGAACTATTACCAAATCTGGGTTTGTGTCCATTGTGATGGAGACACACTCTTTGATCTTTATCAGATTAAACGTCATTGTACATGAGCTTCTCATACACTGTACAGTACGAGTAGAGGTGGGGAACTATTACCAAATCTGGGTTTGTGTCCATTGTGATGGAGACACACTCTTTGATCTTTATCAGATTAAACGTCATTGTACATGAGCTTCTCATACACTGTACAGTACGAGTAGAGGTGGGGAACTATTACCAAATCTGGGTTTGTGTCCATTGTGATGGAGACACACTCTTTGATCTTTATCAGATTAAACGTCATTGTACATGAGCTTCTCATACACTGTACAGTACGAGTAGAGGTGGGGAACTATTACCAAATCTGGGTTTGTGTCCATTGTGATGGAGACACACTCTTTGATCTTTATCAGATTAACCCTAACGATCCCCATCCAGCCAAACTCCAACACCAGGGATTGTTGGAGTTTGATGGGTTGAGTACTGTGTACTTCTGATATGGCATGTGTAAAGTGTTGGAATATGGCTGGATGAGTACTGTACATGTATGTGTGCAGTAACAGTGTTGGATTTTGATTGAGTGAGGACGGTGGTTCTACTAGCATGCAACATTGTTAGACTTTGAGTGGAGAGAGTGTGTGTATGCAACCTGCTGTAATAAACAACTGATAAAGGCAAATATTGCCAGTTATTGTATTTAGGTATGCTTGGCATTGTGTCTAACATCATACAACTAGAACCTACCATTTATTCCATAGGGTGTTTTAGTTTTTGTATAGTTAAGTTTCTTTAGCATGAAAACAATTGTTGGATTATGATGGGTTGAGTACTGTGTGACTCCAGTGTTCAAACTTTACTTTGGGCCATGTGTCCCCACTCGATCAAAATCCAACAGCTGAGGGCCTGTTGGAGTTTGACGGGTTGAGTACTGTTATGGCAAGTGGACTGTTGGAGTTTGATGGGTTGATGGGTAAACCAGCAACAGTCAACCATGGTGTTGGGATTTGATAGGTTGAGGAAGGTTTCTAGTAAAAATGCTTAGGGAGTTAGGGTTAAACGTCATTGTACATGAGCTTTCCTCATACACTGTACAGTACAATTAGAGGTGGGGAACTATTACCAAATCTGGACTTACACATGTATGTACATTGTGAGGGAGACAAATGATGTATTCTTTAACACTCTTTGATCTGTATCAGAATGAACTACATTGTACATGAGTTACAGCCATTTGGATATCATCTTGTTAATATTATCCTCCATGGTATTGTCAGCGTTGTCTTCACCTATGTGTGTCAGACAGTGATATTTACTGAGACGCTACCATCAGCTATGGCTGGAGTCTTCTTTTCCACACACCCAGTTCACACTGAGGCAGTGAGTAAAATGATTGTGATTGATAAAAATGGTATCATCCCTCCCCTATTTTGAGTGTCCAGTAAAAAAAAATAACAGACAAACAAACAAACAAAAAACATTGTACAAAACTGCTTTGCACATGTTTTAAAAATTCCATTTAAAAAAAAAAATAAAATAAAATTCTCTCAAATTCTCTCAAATTGACATAAAATATAACACAATTCACAAAAAAGTAACCAAAATTACAATAACAAATTCACAAATTCAGTGGAAGTTGGAATCAACTCAACTTCCCTTTTTTTGACATTTAGGCTTGTGTTTTGGATGACGGAACTTTTGTGCACGTTTTGTATTTATTGCACAAAGGACCGAATATCATTATTATTTCATTGGCTCCGATCTAAAAGGTCCTTATTGCAATCTGCTTGTGGATGGTTTATTATGTGAAATATCGCATTTGTAAGTGCTTTATGTACACAATCACAAGATAAATTGAAGTACGTACAGTGTAGTACCGATTAAAAACAAAAGTACTGGTGAAATAGTAAAACATCAATCATTGATCAAGATTGACCCCGGCATGTAGCTAGGATTTCTAAATTTACCCAGCAATGTCTCAGTCAAATTGTACTGTTTTTCAGAATATATTTTCACTAATTTTGTTGTTGTTTCAGGTCGCTGGTGTGGTTGGTCGAGCTGACATTATGGCATGTCTGTTTTTCTTGCTGTCATTTCTTGCTTATGAAAGGTAACTAAGGCAAAAGATACGTCCGATTTGGGCCCATTTATTTTGTAGGACAAAAAGTGGACATCTGTTTTTCAGCTTTCTTAACCCTAACCCCCTAGGCCCATTTGCTTACACATAACCTGAATCCTCCAAAATCCTTCAGTAGTAAAGCAAGCACATGACATGTATGCACACATGTGTTTCTAATCTGTGATACATGTACATGTACATGGCCAGGGACCCTCCCTACATGCATGGAGCAATAAACAGTGTCCACTGACCCAAGCACTGACCTTGCAATCACTACAACAAACATGGATGTACATGCACCATGGAAAGGCAAGTATGCCTAATAACCTCAATCCTCCAAAATCCTTCACTTTAGCAAAGAGCATGTAGCATGTAACCTCAATCCTTCAAAATCCTTCACTTTAGCAAAGAGGATTTGGGAGGATTTGGGATAGTTAGGGCTAATAGGCAAGATGCAAAAAGAGCATTTGACATAAAACACAATAAAGGGGGCCACTTTGCATCCGTCACGTTAGCAGTTTTTCCAATGGTTGTTATTTATTTTTAAGTACCTGAAACCGACCAAAAAGTGTTTCAACATGTGAATGGACATGCAGGCTTATACTAGAACTAATTTGAGTTGATTTATTTAATTTTTAAATTTATTTATTCACCCTCAAATTTCCATAAAAATTGGACAGAAAAAGTTACCTCACTTTTCCGTCCATTTTTTTATGGAAATTTTAGGGTAATTAAAAAAATAATAGTAATAATCAACTCAAATTATCTTTAGGATAAGCATGCATGTCTATTCAAATGTTGAAAGTCTTTTTGGGTGGTTTCATTAGAAAAACTGCTTACGTGACAGTAGGAAAGTGGCCCCCTTTATTGTGTTTTATGTCATTTGCAAAATGGAAATGACTTTATCATGTGGGGTATCATTTTCAGTCACTGAGTTAATCTAAAACTAGCGCTCCGATTCCATGCCCTGTTGATCGTGACGATATTGTCCCTTTAACCTCCCCCATCCCTTCCAGCATTATCTCCTACTTGTCAATCTCTTGTGTTATCATCTTGTAATTTGACTGTTTCTGTGGTCTGAAGTATTGAATTTTCTTCCAGGAGTATCAAGCCCAGCAAATCGGGTTTTGCCTTCACTGCTAAGCCGGCATGTCTGGTTCTCAGTCTCCTGCTTGCTGTATGTGCACTAGTAAGCAAGGAGCATGGTGCTACGGTATTAGGAGTACTCATAGTATATGATGTTATGATGACATCACGAACAGGAATTTCCAGGTGAGGAGGGATTCAAAAGAAAATTCTCAAACTAATAACTGAAAGAAAGAGCATTGCACGTTTCACCTTACTGATCAATTTGTTTAGATTTTAAAGGTACAATATCATCATGATCAACAGGGCATGGAATCGAAGTGCTAGTTTTAGATTAACTCAGTGACTGAAAATAATACCCTACATGATAAGGTTATATTACCATATAGTGTCGTGTCGTGGCCGAGCGGTCTAGCTTACCGGACTCAAGTTCTGGTGTTAGCAGCAGAATGTGGGTTCGAATCCCGGCCGTGACACTTGTGTCCTTGAGCAAGACACTTAACCATAATTGCTTCTCTCCAGCCAGGGGTTAAATGGGTACCTGTGAGGGCAGAGTTGGTTGATTAGCCCTATATGCGCTGTAATGGCAGCAATTGAGCTGTATACTCCCCAGGGAGCTGAGTTGGTTTCAGGAATGATTTATGAACCTTATGAGCCTTATGAGCAGGGGTAATAATATAATGCGCCTTGAGCACCACTCAGTTGGTGGATACGTGCGCTATATAAGTCCACACATTATTGTTATTATTATTATTACCATTATTGCTGCTGCATAAATGAGCCAGTAATTTTCAGTCACTATGTTCATCTTAAACTAGGACACCGATTCCATGCCCTGTTGAAAGTCTGCTCTGATTGTGATAGTACTGTCCCTTTAAGCTGCATGTAATTGGATGTATGCGAGTATCATTTACAAAAATGCGCAACATGTACATGCAACCAGCAATTTCCATTTTAATTGGAATAATTATGGTTATTTTTTTCTTTTAGAAATGAAAAACAGCATTTCACAAAATAAATTGTACTTGGCATAATCATGATTTAATGCAAAAAACTATTACTGTAAAGTAATTTCTCAAAGGCTTATTACATGAATATACATGTTACATGCAGCTCAACCCTTCTTCAGTAAATTTCTGATTTGTGAAATTCGTCCCAACTCTATGTAAAACTACTTCTTCTGAAACGAACAAATTATGTTGTCATTTTGGGAAAACTGGATAATTAATATCTAACAATAACCCATTGAACATTTATCAACAAATGCTAATTGAATTCAATTGTCTTGTGTTGATTAATTCTTCATAACATTGCATGTTTAACCTTTAACCTCACCATTAGGAACCTTCCATTTTCCTGTAGGGTACTGATAACTAGACGATTTGGGAGGGGCTGCATGCCACTCATTAAACGAAGTGCAATTATTGTTGTAACAGTAAGTATGCAACAGCATTCTATTGTGTTTCTATTGTGTTTCTATTGTGATGAAGAATATCATGGTGTGATTTTGCATTGTTTCTCTGTTTGGTTGATATTTGATACATAAATAGATTGTATAAATAGATTGTGTTTTGGATGCAAACCCTTTCAGTGTAGTATGCAGGCAATGCATGGAGTACCTATGTAAATGTATCTTAACTTGAGAATGCGCTTTCACCATCTAATATTCATAAATGCCCAAGATGCTTCAAAGACAATCTCATTGTACGAAACATGATCACTTTGTGGTGTATTAACGGCAGGTAAAGACTGGCTGGCTATGCATTATGGACGATAATAACCAACCAGATAGTATGCGACTATGCACCAAGTATGCATGTATGCACCATGCAGGAATCAACCAATCAGAGTATAGAAATTTGTATCATGTGATGCAAACTCTAGGGCCAAGTTGGAATATCATCCATTCTCAAACGGTGGATTTGTCAGATTCTTTCTGGCTTTTTTTCAATACAAATGGTACTGGATATTGAAATTTTGACAACGAAATCAAGGTGGGCGTTTATGAGTGCAAATGTTTGCCACGTGGTCTGTACCGCAGGATAAAGAATGATTGTCATGGCCACAGGCGATAAAGGACCGAGCCGAAGGCAAGGTCTTTTATCACCCATGTTCATTACACTGAGGTCATTACACTTAATTCTGCGGTAAAGACTGCGGTAAAGACCACGGTAAAGACCACGGTAAAGACCACACAACAAATTTTGATTCCCTTAGTAACACGGTACAATTTTTTGGTGTTTGTGCGACAGCGTGAACACCTCTTGAAATTGTACTTTTTTTCTTTTTTTTCTTCTCCTTCTTTTCGATGAGACTTATCAAACATAAAAAACATAGTTCCAAAGTTCACAGGGCCTTCAAACTTGACACATACTTAGACCATAACATGTAGTTGTCAATAAATTTATGACATACTTTTAGGTAAAGTTGTGACATCATCAGATATCGAAATACACTAAAATCCAATTTTAATATTTCAAAAAATCATATCTCATGAACCACAAAAGATATTTTTACAATCTTTGCATCATCTTACAGATCGTGAATTATGTGACATTTCGTACACAGACATGACCCAATCTGACCTCTCCTTTCAGTCGAAACTGGAAGTTTAAGTGAAAAAAATATTCTGAAGCACTTTTATAGGGTCTGCAGCCAACATGATATGGTATTTGGGAGTGCCTTCCGTGGACGAAATTACTATTGACATGTGACCTTTTCAAAAATGTGACTGATGACGTCATGACCTATCACAGCGCCCTCTGGCGGCAGGTTTAGAAAAATAATAATTTTCTATCTAAAAAAAACCATAGGAAATTTGAATATGACTTCTGTGAATAAAGTGACTAGTGACATCTTATCTTTAAAAAAAATATGTTTGATGACGTCATCAACGTTCAGAGCGCCCCCTAGCAGCAGTTTTACAAAAGGATTATTTTCCAATCTCAGAAATTGAACCAAAGCAGGTACTAACGTTATTTTTTCATGATCATGACGAGGTCATATATATGACCTTCAAATTACCTCATCTGACCTTTACTTCCGGTCTAAACAGGTAGTTCAAATTCAACATTCTAAAGCAAAATTGATAGGTCTTTCGAATATGAAATTGATATTGTTATAATAAAAGATGATACACCTTTGCAAAATATGATTGACATCATCGATGATAATTTGATTGAACCGGAAGTTGACACGAACACCGTGTGTTTGTTCTAACAAACACTTGAGCTCTAGTTATATTTTTAATTGGTTTCAAGAGTGGAGTGTCGTGGCCGAGCGGTCTAGCTTACCGGACTCAAGTTCTGGTGTTAGCAGCAGAATGTGGGTTCGAATTCCGGTCGTGACACTTGTGTCCTTGAGCAAGACACTTAACCATAATTGCTTCTCTCCACCCAGGGGTTAAATGGGTACCTGTGAGGGCAGAGTTGGTTGATTAGCCCTATATGCGTTGTAATGGCAGCAATTGAGCTGTATACTCCCCAGGGAGCTGAGATGGTTTCAGGAATGATTTATGAGCCTTATGAGCAGGGGTAATAATATGCGCCTTGAGCACCACTCAGTTGGTGGATACGTGCGCTATATAAGTCCACACATTATTATTATTATTATTAAGATAACCAAAGGTTTGTATTATGTAGCCCTTGGTACATGTTTTGAATTATTCATAGTTTTCCTTTAAAAAGGGAATGTACGTACATGTGCAACATTAGTTAACAAAACTACAATTATGCTTACTTTCTATTAACCCTCCTACTGTTTGACCATTTGAAACCATTCAAAATTTCCACTTACCAAAATGCCCATTGATTTTGTACACACATGGTGATACCATTTGAACAGTGTTGGTAGCAAGCTTTACTACCATTCAAATCCATTCAAATGCATAGAGGGTCCATTGATTCACCACTTAGAAGTATCCAAACAAGGTTTTGTATCAGCTGACCTACCATTTGGAAAGATCCAAACAAGGTTTTGTATTAGCTGACCCATTCAAAACCATTTGGGGGAATCAGTACTGTACACAGTTATTTCACCATTCAAAACCACAAAAGCGAATGGTTTCAAATGGTGGATCAACTTGTATGAAAAGTAAGTATGAAAAAGGTACCAGAAGTAGGAGGGTTAATCAGTATATACAACTTACCTGTGAAACTTTCATGTATTCATTCTAACATGGAATTTAGGAAAGATAACTCTTCCTGATAAACTCATTGGCAATAATTTCACTTTTCTCAGCATCTGAGATAAAAGACATTCTAGGGAATATATTTTTCTTTTCTTTTTTGGCACTGGTCTTGATGATAGTATAAAACATTCCTTGAATTTGTTCTTTCAGATAAACTGCTATCATTCATGTAAAATTTATCAAAACGGAATTAAAATCTGAAAGCATAACAAAATTCATTAACCCTCCTATAGGTTTAACACTCAAAGACACTCAAAATTTGTATGTCTCTCTTAACCCATTGACTTTGTGCAATGCACTCAAATACATGCAAGCACATGTGGCTGTGATAGGTCAAACCCAAAGACACTCAAAATTTGTATGTAACTCCCAACCCATTGACTTTGTGCAGTGCACTCATATAAATGCAAGGACATGTGGCTAGGATAGGTCAAACCAAAACCACTCGACAGTACATACATGCACACAGCTCTGTGTGACTCTGTGGTTTGACCTACCAATTGGCAATGCAACCAAAAGAATGCGCCTTGAGCACCACTTAGTTGGTGGATATGTGCGCTATATAAGTCCACACATTATTATTATTATTATTATTAATCATGGAAACACATTATACATGTACCTTTTTCATACATGATTTGTTGTAAGCTTAAGCCAGCCTTTGTCATCAACTCTTTCCCATTGATATAAGGATGTCTGTATTAATTGCAGGTAGTTGTGTTACTCTTATTGAGGGTCTGGATGTTACATGGCCACTTACCTCATTTCTCAGCGCAAGACAATCTGGCATCATTCGCTCCACACATCATCACAAGGTATTTGAGAGAATAGTTTTTCCCCCTTTTTCCTTTTCATACTGAATATTACTTTTTGAACACAGTTAAGTATTTTGTGTTTTCTCCCTTATTTTCTCACTTTTAATTTTTAACCCTCCTACTACTACAAGGGTCAAAAACGGTCAAAATATTGATATACTGTACTTGCCAAGGTATATCTATAGTGCACTTAAAAGTCAAACACTGTCAAACCTTACGTGTACATGTAGTAAGTACATTTTAAGAGTTTCATTGCAAAACGCTATAGATCCATTTGGCTGAGAGGGGAGATATTGCAGATTGCAAAAAACTGAGTTTGAACTTGTGTTTGCCTACCTGTGAACGATGTCTGAGTGGTGTTGGTTATAAATATGGCATTTATCGCGTTTTGCTATGAAACTCTTCATTTACAAGTCAAAATGAGTCCACCGTTTTTGACTAGTAAAAGCATTATCTGGTATTACTATACCTCATACATATTCATGATCGAGAGCCGAATTCTCACTGGTCCATTCACCATCACGTGCCAGATGCTATTTTGGCTGTTTACCAAGTGCCCGCGAGTATTCACGCACAGGGTAAATACGCATGCATAGTAGACTGTCGCATATGCGTCAGTCTACTACGCATGCGCTTTACGAAGCAATCGGGGAACAGTCGCACGGGTGTAGTATGCACGCGTGCACATTGCCCTAGCTACATACACATGAAAAGATGCCGGCACACGTAAATGTCAATTCGCGTTTTCCCGAGCTCAGTGCTCCTTATTATTGTAATGGCAACTGAATATGTGTGAGGTATAGTAAAACAAATATAACATGGTTTATTTCGGGTGGACAGTCGATATTAGCTCCCCTCGGTATTGGAAGTTGACAAACTAGTTCCCGAGGCGAACTTCCAATACCTCGGGGAGCTAATATCGACTGTCCACCCTCAAACCATGTTATATTTGTATATTGTTCAGGGTGGTCAAAATGACAGTAAAAACCAGTCAAAAATGCCCCTGTGTGCACATTTGGGACAACAGTCAAAAACAGACAGTTGACTGATTTTGACCTCTGAGGCTACATTTGTACTTGTCCTCAAAGTGCAGTTAGAGTAGGAGGCTTAATGGCTTTTTTCAAAACTTGTTTATGATTGTTATATTCCATTCTTTATTTTTTTATTTCTTACTTTTGTCTCTAAATGCTCAACAGATTTTATTGTTCACGCTTGTGATTTCTCAGGATTTTTTTACAAATCTCCCTCTGTCTCAAAATTTTCTATAAAGAAGAGAAGTAGCCACCAAGGAAAGAAAGACATAGCTTGTAGTTTCTTGTTTGTGGGGATGTGGAGAGTCTGTACGTAAATCCTCCAAAATTAACCCCTTAAATTGTTATTAGTGTCATTTAGAAAGAATAATAACAGAAAAAAATATTAAAATATGATTGAATAAAACAATTTGATTAGTGTTTATTATTGTGCCCAAACACTAGTTGTTATCTTTTTCATATAAATCACTAGAGTTTGTTTTTCTTTCCAGGTTTTTGTCATTTAGCTTCTTGATATTCTTCAATATCTGGTTGCTATTGTATCCTGTAACCCTGTCCTATGATTGGCAGATGAACAGCATTCCATTGGTGGAATCATTATGGGATGTCCGTAACCTAGCAACCATAGTAACATTGTTCAGCCTTGGGGCAATTGCTGTTGGCTGTATCATAGTAAACAAGGTACATTTACAGTGTTGTAAGTTTCTTTAAACCTACTAACCCTTAGAACCTTCCCAAATCCTCCAAAATCCTCTTTGCTAAAGTGAAGGATTTTGAAGGATTGAGGTTACATGCTACATGCTCTTTGCTAAAGTGAAGGATTTTGGAGGATTGAGGTTATTAGGCATACTTGCCTTTCCATGGTACATGTACATCCATGTTTGTTGTAGTGATTGCAAGGTCAGTGCTTGGGTCAGTGGACACTGTTTATTGTTCCATGCATGCAGGGAGGGTCCATGGCCATGTACATGTATCACAGATTAGAAACACATGTGTGCATACATGCCATGTGCTTGCTTTACTACTGAAGGATTTTTGGAGGATTCAGGTTATGTGTAAGCAAATGGGCCTAGGGAGTTAGGAAGGATTCAGGTTATGTGTAAGCAAATGGGCCTAGGGAGTTAGGAAGGATTCAGGTTATGTGTAATGCGGCGTTCACACAGTGCCGATTATGGCTCCCGTTTGAGATCAGACAGCGCTACGACACGAAAAGTGAAAAAGTCGGATTACTATCCTCAATGATCTGGAATGTCCTATCATTGACTGAACGCAGTCGTATACGTTCGTAACAGAGTCCTACGGATCGGGAAAGGTCCAGAGAGGTCGGCCAAGCACTCCCGACAGTAGGTGCATCCCGTAACATTCGGGAAACTCAGCCGATTTTGTCTAGTCGGATTACAATCGTGACTATGTCGTGACAGATTCTGCTGTATCGGATCAAAATCGTAACAATGTCCTGTGTTGTCTGGACGGTGTCTGGACGGTGTCCTGTGGATCGGACGCTGTCGTGATGAACGGGCATGATTTGGAGTGAGAATCCGCCCGTTTCACACGATTCTTTTAGGACAGGACTATCACGTGACTAACGGTTTTCTAACGGATGTCTTCCGTCAGCGTCAGTTCACTGTCCGGTCACTGTCTGATCTCTGTCGGATCGCATTCGGGAGAATCGGACGCTGTCGGGACAGATTCCGTCGTTTTTACCATGCTGAAGATACCGTCGGACCAGATTCGGATTGAGAACGGGAGAATCGGGGCAATTCGGCTGGAAACGGCTGAATCGGGGACGCTTCCTGAACAATATCTGATTGTTGTCGTGATTAAATAAATGTTTTTACAAATTTGTGAATTTCCCGCCACGAATCACAGGATCTTGATCAGACTTTTGACAAATTTTAATCGGGAATGGTCCTATCAAGGACGGCAGTAAAAATCCTGAATGTGTGACTGAGGCTTAAGCAAATGGGCCTAGGGAGTTAGGAAGGATTCAGGTTATGTGTAAGCAAATGGGCCTAGGGAGTTAGGAAGGATTCAGGTTATGTGTAAGCAAATGGGCCTAGGGAGTTAGGAAGGATTCAGGTTATGTGTAAGCAAATGGGCCTAGGGAGTTAGGAAGGATTCAGGTTATGTGTAAGCAAATGGGCCTAGGGAGTTAGGAAGGATTCAGGTTATGTGTAAGAAAATGGGCCTAGGGAGTTAGGAAGGATTCAGGTTATGTGTAAGCAAATGGGCCTAGGGAGTTAGGAAGGATTCAGGTTATGTGTAAGCAAATGGGCCTAGGGAGTTAGGAAGGATTCAGGTTATGTGTAAGCAAATGGGCCTAGGGAGTTAGGGTTAAGGGAATTGTTACACCATTGGTAAAATGTCTGTAAATGTATCTATAGACAAATCCCAAGATGACAAAATTAACGTCAATCTGCGTACTTCCGGGTTTGATAACGAGGATCTCAGTGTTGAACGTTATGCGATATGTGAGCTTGATTCATTCACACACACACAATTCAGAGCTGTTGTGCCTCAGAAAAAATAATGATCCAGGTTCTCAAAGTTGCAGTTTATTATGTGTCATTCAGAGAAAATAATGAAAATGCAATCAGATGATTCGTATTCATTGTTATGTTGATTTGTTTTTGTTTCCATAGGGACAGCAATTAATTTTAGACATTATTTCACTATTTTACTAATTTGATAGCACATGACACCAAAATATTTCATCCCTGTTTGATACCATGATCAATTTAAGACCAATAAGTTTCATGTAGACCTGTGGTCATTTTTATTTTGCGAATTTACCAGTAGGGGCTTACTGACTGAATATTACGTTTTAGATACGTCTTGCTTTCCACTATCAAGACACGGATAACAATTTAAACTGCACAATCGTTTATCATGGCTATCATTTCGCAAGACTTGTCTTTGTTTACGAAGCGGAAACCGCAAGGGGATAATTAAGTCCTGTGTGGTGCGCGCTGCTCACTTGACAGTCCAGTTACTGTATGAAAAAAAAGTTCAAAAATGTTGGGATGGGGGTTTACAAAAATAGCTATAAAATCGCAGGTTGCAGGTGATCGCAGCTAATTTTGGTATTAAAATGTTGCTAAAAGGTTTAGCTTCAGGGAAATATGAGAAATTAATAATAATAATAATAATGTGTGGACTTATATAGCGCACATATCCACCAACTGAGTGGTGCTCAAGGCGCATTATATTATTACCCCTGCTCATAAGGCTCATAAGGCTCATAAGGCTCATAAATCATTCCTGAAACCATCTCGGCTCCCGGGGAGTATACAGCTCAATTGCTGCCATTTCAGCGCATATAGGGCTAATCAACCAACTTTGCCCTCACAGGTACCCATTTAACCCCTGGGTGGAGAGAAGCAATTATGGTTAAGTGTCTTGCTCAAGGACACAAGTGTCACGGCCAGGATTCGAACCCACATTCTGCTGCTAACACCAGAACTTGATGCGGGAATTGGCGGGAATTTCTAGTTCCACCATAGCTGAACAAAAAAAGCCATATTTTATAATTTTTTTACCAAATTTTTCAGTTTTTACTGATGAAATCAAAAAGCTAATATACAATTGACTTAATTTTGATAGAATATACACGTAGATCATACACTGGGTTTACTTCTGTTTACATGACAATAGCTTCTGTCAAAAGCGCACAATGAAAATTTTTAATTTATTACCAGCAACCGGCTTTTATACATTTTTTTCCCCAGATTTTTGAGATTGTAAGGCAGTTCTACAGTCATTAAATATTAGTTTGAGTTTAAATTGTTTATAAAATAGTCGTAGGGGGTCTTAGAAACCTAAAAAATGTAAAAGAAATAAAATCTGGAACATACGCAAATGACCCCTTTTGGCGCACTTTGGTTTCACCCTGGCACACTGTGCACCGACCCGGTGAAAACAAGCAAGAAATCCTGGTCTCTTGACTTCGATGTGTGAAATTCATGTAATAGTCAGATCCCCCACATCAGATGTAATATCTTGAAAACCAGCAGCTACGTTAAACTAAAAAATCAACTCATTTTATGATAAAATTCACCCAATCAATTTGGCATAGAATGTTTATGAATGTTTACTGTGTCAACTTAAAACTCACTTTATGCAGCATTCATTCAAAGTACTTCGATGTGTGGAAATATACAGGACTTCTGGGATCTGAAAATGTTTCGTGTTGCCTACTCGCATCGGTGTTGTGACTTGACACAGAGAGCCTCGGTTTCAATGCAGAAGTGCGCAGACGGGGTCAATTTGAAATTTGTCTATACTTGATAAGAATTAAGAGATATGTATAGAAACCAACCTGTGATAGATTCAGCACACTTCATTGTAGCAGAATGAGAAAAATAATGAAAACCAATTCATATTTGTTTGTATGCATTCTAATTTGGAAAATGGATCACAGCCCAGATCCATTTCAAATTTGTAAAACATTTCACATTTTCTTGAATATGACAGCATGTCAGATATAATAATTTCGCAAGATGTTTGATACTATTTCAGTTAAGTTTTTGGATTCACTGGTCAACAATTTTTTTAAAGTTGTCTGCTTCGGAGATAAAATGTGCTATTTATTATGGATTTTGATGTGCTGAATTATGACAATTAAAATTGCTGATTGGCTACTGTTTCCAAGATATTTATGTTTACATTTTATGTACTACATGTATGTATATGGTGTACATAGCAGATTTTTAATCATGAATTGTAAACCTAGGTCTTTTCATGTGTTTATGGTTGTTTCACTTGATATTATGTCACCTGCCCTGTTTATGTAACACTTACTATGTATCAGTTCATAGTTCAGTCCTTATTCAGTGTCTACTCTGCGCTTCTTGGCTTGTCTCTTGTAGTCATTAAACGGTACCATATCTTGAAAACTAGAGCCAATCAACAATTTTAAGCATCGTTTCCATTCTCAGTGACCCATAATTAAGTCAAGTTTGACTTCATTTGTTTTGGAAGCATTTTGGCTGTAGACCAATGTTATAAGTCAGTACTTTTGTAATAGGGTAATTACCAAAGATGGACATATGATACAGAGTGTCTCCCATGGTTTTATCATTCAAAACTACCACATCATTAACATTATGAGGCCCACTTCATTTTCTACATTCTTTGAAATTTGTATAAGATTTAATTGCCTAATTTGGAAAACACAGGGTACATTTGTCTTTCATAAATAAACTATATGGAATTCATACAATTTGGTGCCTATCGACACAATGATGAGAAGATAATGAAGCAATCTCAGTTTGTTTTGGAGAAGAGAGGAAAACCCCCCAAACAAAATATTCAAGAAAAAAACCTGTGGACTTTTACTGTAATTAGGTAGGGACTGAAAACCCAATCCACATGTGTACCCAGGGCCGAATTTCATAGAACTGCAAAGCAGAAAATATTACGTTGCAAATATATTTGCTTATCAAAATGTAGCTGAGACCCAGCCAGAAGCAATGTGCATTAGGTGACAATTTGGCTGGTAACCGTGCCTATTTTTGCTAAGCAGGACTAAATTTTCTCTGCTCAACATATCTATGTGATAAGCAACTCTCTGAAGTTGGCCCCAGGTATGGTCAGAGTTGGAATCGAAACCGGATCCACAGAGGTGAAAGACAAGGAAAGTACGTCCATGCCAACCGGATCCCTGTCTATATAATATTGATGAAGTTGTATTTTTTTTGGATTGAACTCTTGCAGGAGAATGAGAGGAGAGTATTGGTTTTGGGTTTGTCATTTCTTGCCATTCCATTCCTCCCTGCCTCCAATCTCCTCATTAGAGTGGGCTTTGTCGTAGCTGAAAGAATCCTTTACATTCCAAGGTATGAGTTTCTTTTATTATTTATTTTACAAATGGTACCTCTGTAATGTTTTTACATTAAAGCTACTGTATTGTTAATTCGCATGCTAGTTCCAGAACTAAACAAGAGGTGAACTAGATACATGTATGGGAGTGGGTGGGTGACTGACAGTAGAGAGTGTCGCAACATGCACTTTACATAGTACTCAATATATATGTCGGTGTAAGGGCAAAAATCAAAACTATTGTTTATCACCCACAAGAATTTCGTCAGTCTATACATATTGCGGTACTAGCTGCTATAATAATAATAATGTATAGATTTATATAGCGCACTTATCCACCAACTAAGTGGCGCTCAAGGCGCATTATATTATTATCCCTGCTCATAAGGCTCATAAGGCTCATAAATCATTCCTGAAACCATCTCAGCTCCCTGGGGAGTATACAGCTCAATTGCTGCCATTTCTAGCGCATATAGAGCAAACCATCTCTGCCTTCACAGGTACCCATTTAACCCCTGGGTGGAGAGAAGCAATTATGGTTAAGTGTCTTGCTCAAGGACACAGGTGTCACGGCCGGGGCTCGAACCCACACTCTGCTGCTGGCAACACCAGAACTTGAGTTCAGTGCGCTAGACCGCATGACAATCCACTTTACGTGCATTATACAACACACGGGACCTACGGCTTTACGTCCCATCCGAAGGACGAAGCAATTATGGTTAAGTACCTTGCTCAAGGACACAAGTGTCACGACCGGGGCTCGAACCCACACCCTGCTGCTGGCAACACCAGAACTTGAGTTCGGTGCGCTAGACCGCTCGGCCACGACACTCCATATATAGGATTCTAGCCGGCCAATCGTCATCGGGCAAGCTCGATGGTCGAGAGGTAAAACATCTACATGAGTAAGCAGGAGGTTGAGGGTTCGAATCCTGCCCGAGTCGTCTGTGAATTTTTTTACAGACACGCGGAAAGCATTGAGTATACAGTACTTCATAAGTACGTCAGTGTAAGGGCAAATATCAAATCTACTGTTTATCACCCAACGCAAGAATTTCATCAGTCTATGCACATTATTGGCACATCTACAGCACAGTACCCACCGGTGACCTAGAATGCACTGCTTCTTGCCGTGAACTAGGAAATTTGTGTTTATAATGGTCTTGTGGTTGTACTTATTTATCCCTTTATTTTACAAATGATTTCATTTTGTTTTTTCTGCCTCTAGTATTGGCTATTGTATATTGTGTGCTCATGCTCTGAATAAGCTACGGGGTGTAAGTAGTAAGCATGGAATAGCCATTATGACTCTTCTGGTAGCTGTTGTCACCCTCTTGTACGTTGGTAAAACCATCAGTAGAAACCAAGTCTGGAAGTCAAGAGAAACCTTGTTCAGGTAAATAAATAGCAAATTGCTTCATGAATAAAATGTTATTTTAATTTCTCAGAACATAAATGATTACAGATTTACGTGAAAGTTACTTGGTGTAAAGTTGATGACATCTTGGAATCGTTCTGTGTGAAGTGTAGTAATTTATATAGTAAAATTGATTTAAAAAGGAATTTTTCCCCCTGCTGTTTTTGCTTGTGTTTTTTAACCGGTTCGCACCGGGAATAAAAAAGTTTTTCCGAACCCTGTGGCGGGTTTATTTTTACCGCACAAACACGACCAATGGTGCTCACCAGAGCGTGACCGGGGAGACCGCGTCTTCCACCGTATGCTTATGGCTCGTTGCCACGTCGACCGGGAATCTATACAAATATTCCCGAGAATCCTGTGGCGTGTTAAGATGCTCTCCGATCCGCTGTCAAAAAAAAAATTGCGTGTATACACGGCCTCCGACACGAACTGGTTAAATGGAAGATATGTGTACAAAATAGTTAATGTTGGTAAAACTGCTGAGTATGATTAACCTCTTTTAATCAAGATATACATTAACTCTGCTACACATGGAGGCCACTCCCAACCACTAAATGTCCAATATGTTGTACACATATCATTTGTGCATACAAGCCACACTAACCCTTTTAAGTGATCTTGTATGTAAAACTCTGAGGCCACTGGAGACGACTGTAAAATGGGATTTTCAGCAGTTATTTTGTAAACACACTCTCAAGAGTAAGCCACCACCAGCCACTGAGACTGGAACATAATAGTATGCCCTGCAATACATCAATCACAAACCACTAAAACCAACAGACATATGAGGTATTATGTTACTATGCAGTATAGCCATTAGGAGCCACTGCCTTCCATAGCAATGGCATGGAGTGGTCTCAATGGTTTGTTCATAAATTTGCACTGATAGTAGGAGGGTTTTAAAGGGACACTATTGTCACGATCAGAGCAGACTTTCAACAGGGCATGGAAACGGTGTTCTAGTTTAAGATGAACACAGTGACTGAAAATTACTGGCACATTATGCAGCAGCAACGGTAATATGACCTTATCATGTGGGGTATTATTTTTCAGTCAATGAGTTAATCTAAAACAAGCACTCCGATTCCATGCTCTGCTGATCGTGACGATATTGTCCAGCTTTAACCCTAACCTTCCCAAATCCTCCAAAATCCTCTTTGCTAAAGTGAAGGATTTTAAAGGATTGAGGTTACATTGCTACATGCTCTTTGCTAAAGTGAAGGATTTTGGAGGATTGAGGTTATTGGGCATACTTGCCTTTCCATGGTACGTGTACATCCATGTCTGTTGTAGTGATTGCAAGGTCAGTGCTTGGGTCAGTGGACACTGTTTATTGCTCCATGCATGCAGGGAGGGTCCCTGGCCATGTACATTTATCACAGATTAGAAACACATGTGTGCATACATGTCATGTGCTTGCTTTACTACTGAAGGATTTTGGAGGATTCAGGTTATATGTAAAGTAAATGGGCCAAGGGAGTTAGGGTTAAACAACCAACCTGTGAAAGTTTCAGCATATAACATTGTGGCGTTAACGAGAAAATAGTGATAAAACATTAAAACATTTTTGTATGCATTGTAACGTGGAATGTAGGAAAGAGTTCTCTTTCCTTAATTCAGCACATGATAAAATAATTGCAGTAGAAGATTGATACCATCATCAGCTATATACTAATTAAGTTTTACATTAAAATTGAAATAATTATTTATAAATCTACCAATTGTATACCATACCTCCAATATGCTTTATTATTCCCCCTACATGTATGTCTTTCAGGTCTGGTCTTGAGACGTTACCACACAATGCTAAGATGCATTATAACTATGCTAACTTCTTGATGGATACTGGGCAGAAGGAGCAAGCTATATTCCACTATCAAACTTGCCTCAGGTACTTGTCTTTGTCGTCTTTGTCGTCAGCTTCTTGTCTTTGTTGGTTATTTTGTCCCTTAACCCTAACTCCCTAAGCATTTTTACTAGAAACCTTCCTCAACCTATCAAATCCCAACACCATGGTTGACTGTTGATGGTTTACAGTACTCAACCCATCAAACTCCAACAGTCCACTTGCCATAACAGTACTCAACCCGTCAAACTCCAACAGGCCCTTAGCTGTTGGATTTTGATTGAGTGGGGACACATGGCCCAAAGTAAAGTTTGAACACTGGAGTTACACAGTATTCAACCCATCATAATCCAACAATTGTTTTCATGCTAAAAAAAACTTAACTATACAAAAACTAAAACACCCTATGGAATAAATGGTAGGTTCTAGTTGTATGATGTTAGACACAATGCCAAGCATACCTAAGTACAATATTTGCCTTTATCAGTTGTTTATTACAGCAGGTTGCATACGCACACTCTCTCCACTCAAAGTCTAACAATGTTGCATACTAGTAGAACCACCGTCCTCACTCAATCAAAATCCAACACTGTTACTGCACACATACAGTACTCATCCAGCCATATTCCAACACTTTGCACATGCCATATCAGAAGTACACAGTACTCAACCCATCAAACTCCAACAATCCCTGGTGTTGGAGTTTGGTTGGATGGGGATCGTTAGGGTTAATGGAAGAACCAGTGACATGATGTCAAAGTTAACAGAGCGCCTCAAATGGAATGTTCTTGTGATATTTAGAACTTTCCCTTAGGCTCCCAAAAAATCTCCGGCAGCTGTCGGCATTTTTTAAATAATTTGTTGTTGCTATGAAACGATGTCCAATTGCAGCCAAAATTGCTGGATTGATTGGAATTCTGCCATGTTGTGTTTTAAACGACTTTTTCACATAGGGGTATGAACGTTTGCCCGATTTGTGTGGCCTCTCTTAGCCACCATACTTTGTGTATGGGAAATTTAGTCTGCTTCCAGTAACTGCATTTACATGTACTACCTATTTCATTGGTTGGCAAAAAAAACCCAAAAACAGAAAACTAAAATAATGTGTCACCGCACCGATTTTGAAGCAGACCTTCTGACCTATGACCAGAAACCTGAGAATTTTTGGCCTTAGTGCAGACTTGTAGTCGAGTACTTTTCATGAGTACGAGTATGAGTACAGAACGAGTACAGTAAAATGTAATGCGCCTTGAGCACCACTTACATGTAGTTGGTGGATACGTGCGCTATATAAATCCACACATTATTATTATTATTATTATTATTGAGTATGAGTACAAGTATACTGTCAAGTGTTTATACCAGGAACAGTCACCATTCTGAAATGGGAACAGCTGTTGTTACTTGCTTTTGTGTCATTAGAGAAATCCTAGTGGAAGGATCCTTTTCAAATGTCACCTGTTTCCAAGTGGGGACAGCATACCAAGATTTGAGATGCTCCTTCAGGAGTGTTTAAAGGGTAGGGCCAACATTGGATATGTTGGCAAAACTGCTTCTACGAGTTTGCTAACTTTTTTTAAAGATTCAATTCAATATTACATTTGTAGATGGATAAATTAATAACTTGTACAATGCAGAGTATATAAGAATAATATAACAAAGAAGGTAAGATACAGACATAATAAGCAAAAGCTTGTCAATGTAGGCTTTCAACAAATTATTAGCACCAATTAAACAATCTCTTTAGAGTAATAATTGTTGATTCTATTAGTTAGATCAGTATACTTTGATCTACTCTTACATTAACCCTAATGATCCCCATCCAGCCAAACTCCAACACCAGGGATTGTTGGAGTTTGATGGGTTGAGTACTGTGTACTTCTGATATGGCATGTGTAAAGTGTTGGAATATGGCTGGATGAGTACTGTATGTGTGCAGTAACAGTGTTGGATTTTGATTGAGTGAGGTGGTTCTACTAGCATGCAACATTGTTGGACTTTGAGTGGAGAAAGTGTGTGTATGCATCCTGCTGTAATAAACAACTGATAAAGGCAAATATTGTACTTAGGTATGCTTGGCATTGTATCTAACATCATACAACTAGAACCTACCATTTATTCCATAGGGTGTTTTAGTTTTTGTATAGTTAAGTTTTTTTAGCATGAAAACAATTGTTGGATTATGATGGGTTGAGTACTGTGTGACTCCAGTGTTCAAACTTTACTTTGGGCCATGTGTCCCCACTCAATCAAAATCCAACAGTTAAGGGCCTGTTGGAGTTTGACGGGTTGATGTTATGGCAAGTGGACTGTTGGAGTTTGATGGGTTGAGTACTGTAAACCAGCAAGAGTCAACCATGGTGTTGGGATTTGATAGGTCGAGGAAGGTTTCTAGTAAAAATGCTTAGGGAGTTAGGGTTAAAGGGACACTATCGTCACGATCAGAGCAGACTTTCAACAGGGCATGGAATCGGTGTCTTAGTTTAAGATAAACACAGTGACTGAAAATTACTGACTCATTTATGCAGCAGCAATGGTAATATGATCTTATCATGTGGGGTTTTATTTTCAGTCACTTTCAGTGTAAAACTAGCAGTAGCACTCCAATTCTATGCCCTGTTGATCGTGACGATATTTAATGTTATTACGTGTCTTATCATGGTTTAATTAACTCAGATTATGGCCAGAGCATGCAAGTGCCAACAACAACCTAGGCACTCTACTGAAGGATAACCCTGAACAAGCAGAAGCTCATTACCGAAAAGCTTTACTTATCAACCCTGACCATGTGAGGGCACACTTCAACCTTGCCAGTCATCTCAGGTAAGGTAATTTTTTTATTTTTTTTATCTGAAATTTTTATTTCCCTTGTAGAAATTTAAAAAAAATACTTGAAAAATTACTCCTTTCACAAAATATCTTATCATAAGCATGGTTTGACAGTATATTAAGTCCCGAAGTGGATTTATGGTGCGCCCATTTTTTACAAACAATTTCCAGTGAACAAGTAAAAAAAACCTGCGATCTCTTGATTATCAGTGTTTGTGAGATATGTATCCAGTGCTACATGTATGGTTGGTGCTCTCCCTAATTGTCAAGATCTTTGTTCTTGTTGATGATTAGATGTGGGCCACCACCTCTAAACAAAAATTAAAAAGTGGTGGGCAAAATAGCGGTGCGATTTTTGTCTTTGCCGCAGTTTTTCAACATGATAAATGCCAATTTTTGAGGTCATTTGATTGAATCCAACCTATAATGAGCAACTATAGCGAAAAATGAGGGTTTTTGCCATGGCAGTGAGCAATCTCTGATGTTACTTACACATGTTTGCTGGCTTTTGTAACCCAAAATGATACAATCAATTTGTGTTTACTGTGTGTTGAGTTAAACGTACTTTGGACATCATAGGTGTAGTAAGCTCATTGCATTGCATTGCATTGCATTGTACACACTGACTTGAACTGTATATTAAATATTATGCTGCATTTGGCTTCGGATTCTGCAGTAAGGTCAGTGTATTCCAGACAAATTTGTATATGAAAGGGTATGGGGTGCCATGGCCTAGCAGATTTATTATTTGGACTTGTGTCCTGATGGCTGAGTTGTTTTAATGTGGGTTTGAATCCAGACCGTGACCCTGGTGCATATAAGCCTTGTGTTTGATAAGCCCTGTCACGGCAAAAGAGGTTGCACATAATAGGTTGTATACTCCCAAAGGAAGTTGAGACAGATTACAGGAAAAAGTGAGGCCGTAATTCCCACAACCACACTCTGTAGCTTACATGCTGCATGCACCAGCGAGAAGGCCCAACAATCTGATAGTTCCAAAGAAAAGTTCATTCCTGACATAAGGAAAAACTACATGTAAATGAATGTACATGTATCTAAGTTCCATGAATTCAATGACATTTGAAAGCGAGGTTGCCCCTGCCAACAGACAAAATTAGGCAGGTTACTATAATGAGCATGTACAGGTACACAACCTCTTGTATTCAGGGAATAAGACATAAGATGGCAAACTCATGAATAAGGTGAATGATATTGGCCAAAAGATCAGGAGTAAAGCGCGTTGAGACATACATGTGGAATGTGCTGTATAAGAATGAATTATTAATATGATACTTTTCCTATGTCAAAAAGTATCAATCTTTCTCTTTATAGTTTGATGAAATTCTTGCGTCGGGTGATAAACAATTGATTTAATTTTGCCCTGAGTATAGCACTGTATACTCAGTGCTTTCCAAGTGTCTGTGGAAAAAACTTCACAGGTGACTCGGGCGGGATTCGAACCCACGACCTCGTGCTTACTAGTGCAGACGTCTTAACCTCTCGACCACCGAGCTTGCCCGATGACGATTGGCTAGCTAGAATCCTATACAGCAGCGGGTGCCGCGATATTTATAGTTTGATGAAATTCTTACGTCGGGTGATAAACAATTGATTTAATCTTTCTTTCTTGATTTAACCTTTCTTGATTTAATTTTTCTTTTACAGCAAATATGGCAATATTGATGATGCCGAAGTGTTGCTACTTCGTGCAATCCATCTTGATCCCGAGTTTGCCAACGCTCATACTAACCTGGCATCCATACTAGAGGGCAAGGCACAACTCAGAGAAGCAGAACAACTCTATCTGAATGCAATCACCTTAGAACCAAACAATGGAGACTATTGTAATAACTATGGGGCCTTCCTTACAAACACAGGTGAAATGTTTCTCTGAATGTTCAACTCTTCAATTTCTCTCTTGTTATTTCTCATATGTACATGTACGTGTATGTGGTGTGTTGGTTCGCTTGGGTTTTAGGATTTGGTAATAATACCGTAATTTCCGGAATATAAGCCGTGGCTTATACGTTGATTTTGACCCGGTAAAAGTTGCCTGCGGCTTATACGCGGTGCGGCTTATACGCCGAGGTATGAAACTTGAAGAACAAAACACAATGCACAATTAAGCAAAAATCGTTGGTAAACAGTCAGAAACAGAAACCTAAAAACCTTCATTGTTCGTAGCGAAAACGGTCTGGTCATTGGCACAGTTTAGTGGTCCACAGAAAACCCATGAGTAGGGCCAATGATTTTCCGCAATTGCGGAAAACGGACGGAATTCGCGGAATTTGCTCCTCGAAACGGAAAACGGGATTTGAATCTGAAGGAAATAACTTCTGGAATTTTATTGATAAAAAACATAATTTTGCAAAATGTATTGGTCCAAAACGAATTGTTGATGATTAATTCAACCAGATTCAACAGATGAGCCACATAACAAATGCGCGTTGGCAAGATTAGAGCAACAAATCATGTTACGAATCACCGTTAGCGAGCGTGACAGACGTCATGGGGGAGACCCGACATGTAGGCCGTAGCTTTCGGTCAACGCACGGGTGAAAATTATCACACTTACGGTACGCTCTTGCAGGTGTCTTTTGCAACATTGGCAAGTTTATTTTTCTCCGTTCAATCATCAACCATTCTTTTATATCTAACTTTGGCTCTAGTGAAATGTATGTGCTTATTCACTTATACAGGTCCAAAAACCTACCGTAAACTATCCTATTTTGACACTAGTTAACGTGAAAAAAGTGGCGGACATAAATTTCGCTTCGGCTACAACAATCATGTGATGTATGTGTGACGTCGTGGCATATACGGCTGTTGCATGTTTCTTATGTGTGTGGTGGCGGTGGTGGTGGCGGTGCAGTATTTGACTGAGGAAGTTAAATACTACGTCTGTAAATAGATCAGCCGTTGATAAACTGGCAATAAGACACATACATTTCTAGCATAAAACAACTGTGACCCTTTGCTAGTTAATTATTAAACAATGCATTATCCTTTCACATTTACAATTTTATGTACTGTCTGTATACAGGGTGTATGTTTAAATGCACTTTTATGTATTGAAAAAATGTGAAACGGAATTTTTCAGCCTGAAACGGAATTTAAGATTTTTGAAAACGGAATTTGCACTTTTCTGAAACGGAAAATCATTGGCCCTACATGAGCCATATATGCGGCTCAGGCGGGCTATGCTATACTCAGTTATCGCGTATCGCCGCCATATTTATACAACGATTCACTTAGGAAACTGATTCCCTTTCCCAGACCCATCAGAAAGGCATTAGTTTTCCAAAGATGGGCACCGGTGAAACCACAGTGAAACATCGACCCCAAAAAACATGAATATGTAACATACATGTAATGAACATATTCATGACACTCGATCAAACAGCCAATGAAACAAATATAAAAATGTTACTACGCAAATTTATCCAATTACTACGTGCAGAAATGGCACGTGATACTGGGTCCTGAATAACCATGAAACTACAGTGTACGTGCACATTGCATGCGTTGCACACATTGCACACACAGTCTACAGCTGACCGCACGGACCATGAACAGGCAGCGGCACTCGTGTCAGCTCAAACACGCATTACCACTATTGATGGAACAGGTATACAATTACAAAGGACTGGTACACAGACAAATGAACGTCCCCTATTGGTTGAATGATCCGATTTCTACAATCGGTCAAATTAAATGCACTTGTACACCATAAACGGCTCTCGTTATTTAACTATTTAAATGGGGATAATTTGAGCGGGAATGGCACCGTCTGATGGTCTAGGAACTGGCCCTCGAGTTTCCATACTGACCATCGGTAAATATCCACTTAAACCGTTTCAAAAGGAATAATTAGCTTTGGAGTATATTCATTCATGATCTCAATACAAAGGTATCGACTTCTATTGTGTCTCTTTCAATACATTTTGACTCGAATGCAACACAATGACCCCCTTTGTGGCGATGTACCGACAGTGAGTGGCATCCGGCGGGCCTCTGTGTGTGCAGTTTATATGCGGTGCGGCTTATATGTTGACGCATGAATCTTGTTTTGGTGATTTTGGGGTAGTGCGGCTTATACACCCCGCGGCTTATATTCCGGAAATTACGGTATGTATTTTTAACATGCAAGCATCCACCCCCAAAGATGGGAGCTCTCATTTTTTTTTTTTTTTTTTTTTTTAATCGGGGTTGGTAGGATTTTAGTTCTTGTGGTGTCTTTGAGCTGCAATAGCATGGTGAATCAATGATGTCACTGCTTCTGCCATTACAATACACACAATTTGTCCGAGGGCAATTGATTTTTTTGAAATAAGAAATCTTCACTTTGCCTCCTAAAATAGAATATTGCAGATGCTCCATAAATATTGTACCCATTTAACTCTGAGATACTCGGTATTTGTATACTTAACAACCTGGTAAAAAACAATATCAGCATTTTTATTGTATATACCTAATAATAATAATAAGTAACATTCATAAAGCACAAAAAAAAAAAACTTTCAGGAAAAATCCACTTCAGCAAAAAAAAAAAAATCACAAATTAATAGCTAACATTTATGAAGTGTAGAGAAATTTCTTGAAAGTCTTACAGATTTCTTTTAAGTCCGTGTGTGATGGCTGTTGGCATATTAAACCTTTCCGTGTACATGTTGCTTCATTCTCTTAATAAGTGCAGCGAAAACTTGCACAAGACAGTTTCAAGTGTATTTTTCTATTTCTGTAATCATTATCAGTGCCGTAATGATTGAATTCTTGAGTCAGGATATTGAATAATTGATTTTTTGTTTTGCCTTATGCCAACGTATATGTTTAAAGCACTGTATACTGGACACTCCACCAGCAATTCAGGCAGGAGTCAAACCCCAAACCTCTAGCTTACATGTATGAGTGCAAATGTCTCTCAACCGTCAAGCTTGCCTGATGAGAACACGCTGGCTAGATTCGTCTGTGGAGTTTGTTTTCCAGGGACACTCAAAAGCATTACGACATAAAACACAATAAAGGGTGCCACTTTCCTACCGTCACGTTAGCAGTTTTTCTTATGGTTGTAATTTTTTTTTAATATCTGAAACCACCCAAAAAGAATTTCAACATTTGAATAGACATGCATGCTTATCCTAAAGATAATTTGAGTTGATTATTACTATCATTTTTTTAATTACCCTAAAATTTCCATCAACAAATGGATGGAAAAGTGAGGTAACTTTTTCCGTCCAATTTTTATGGAAATTTGAGGGTAAAAAAATAAATAAAAAAATAAAAAAATAAATCAACTCAAATAAGTTCTAGTATAAGCCTGCATGTCCATTCACATGTTGAAACACTTTTTGGTTGGTTTCAGGTACTTAAAAATAAATAACAACCATTGGAAAAACTGCTAACGTGACAGATGCAAAGTGGCCCCCTTTATTGTGTTTTATGTCTTAAGTATTATACCTAAATCAGTGAAGGGACAAAATTCTAATCATTTATTAAATGTTATTTTATTTTTGATATTTATTTTATTTTCTTCTAATGTGCAGGTCGCTATGAAGATGCAAGAGTGCAATATGAAGAATGTCTACAACTTCAGCCCAACCACACCGTGACACTAGGCAACCTGGCTCGCCTTCTAAGACGGCTTGGTCAGACCAGTCAAGCAGAACAACTGTTATTAAGGTCAAATTGATTGTTCATACTTTTCCTGGAAAGTCCTTCCAGAAACTCTTTAGAGTTGTTTGAGTATAATATCATGTCAGGGGAAAAGAAGTCGGGTTTAAATTGTTCAGCTTGATTTGTTATGCATATTAATTGAACCTAATAGAATACGAATACACACTTCTACCCAAATTATATTGGGGTTTAAAGAGAAGGTACAACACTGGTATTTGGTAACATATGTTCATTTCAAGTCTCTAGTTTATAAAAAATATATCATGAAACTAACCTGCGAAATATTCATCACAATTGGTGCTCACTTTTGTTACATATGTAACAATCCTCGCGCCATGACACGTTGGACTTTCATGAGTTTATGTTTATGATGTGTTGTTCTTCAGCTTATTACATTACAATAACTAACATGATTTCAGATTAATTGTATTCATTCCAACATTAGGTCCCTTTTTCATACAAGTTGATGCACCATTTGAAACTATTCGCTTTTGTGGTTTTGAATGGTGAAATAACTGTGTACAGTATTGATTCCCCCAAATGGTTTTGAATGGTAGGTCAGCTAATATAAAACCTTGTTTGGATCTTTCCAAATGGTAGTACAGCTAATACAAAACCTTGTTTGGATACTTCTAAGTGGTGAATCAATGGACCCTCTATGCATTTGAATAGATTTGTGGTAGTAAAGCTTGCTACCAACACTGTTCAATTATTCCCTAACTCGTTCCTCGACCGTGAATAAAATATTTTCTCACGCGCCTATAGCTACCTACTGTCGAATACACCTGCAAGGGAAACATGTTAACAATACAGACCTGTATTTGGGGAGCACCGATCTTGAGGCCAAGCCCGGAGTGCCAAAACTGCTCGAAGAAGCGAAAACGAGTCCATGGAGACTGTCTCGTTTGCTTGACTACCTGTACCATTACAGCGTCGTGTGAAGAGAACTTCACTAGCTACTAATACTACAAGTGCAAAAAATTCATTAGAATCGAAGACATTAGAATCTTGTGAAAACTTCACTATCACAATAACCAGGAATATGTCATTAATTTTAACTTTGTTTGTGCTCATGTGTCGTTGGTTTAGCTGAACTAAAAATCCTGTACAATGTACTACATGTAGTTGTTAAGATGGCGGTAATGCTGACTTGTTTTTGGCACGTCCGTATGCTTGTGCGTCAAATCAGTAAGTGGTCTTTCACGCCTTCTACTGTAACCCATACATGCCTGAGCGCACAGCACCTGTAAGCACCAAATTCCTTTCTCTATTGTATTCTCAACTCCGGCAGACTCCCCGCGAGAAAATACATTTATTCCCTAACTCGTTCCTCGACCGTGAATAAAATATTTTCTCACGCGCCTACCTACTGTCGAATACACCTGCAAGGGAAACATGTTAACAATACAGACCTGTATTTGGGGAGCACCGATCTTGAGGCCAAGCCCGGAGTGGACCACTGTCCCCTCCTAAGCAGAAGATTAAAGAACGGGCCCATAGTAGTCAATTTGTGTCTTCACATTAGTTTATTGCTTTCAGAATTATGCCAATATTTGACAAACATGTTTTTGCAATAATTTAAGTTAATTATGACAACTAATTATATAGCGATATACTACACACCATAGTAGAAAACTTTAGATACCCAAATTCATAGACACCCCCAATCTACTTTGCTCCGAATCTTCAATGTAGGAGTCTTTGGCCGTTTCTGAACGCCACCGTCCATGCTTTTTAAAAAGACGATCTGGAACCCCAAAATTGGCGGCTGCTGAAGCCCCACCTGCTCGTAAGCTATGCAGCCCAAAGCGTTTGGGATCCAACCCAACCGAGCCAAGAGCACTTTTGAGTAACTCTAAGCACCTAGAATATGATAACTGACCTTGCTTGAGAACATGTTTGTTTTGGGATTTCAGATACTGCAACGGTCTGAACAGAAAACCCTCATCTGTCTCATCGTTTAACTCTGTTACCTCAATGTATCTGCGTAACATGTTGACAGGACAAGTAGGTGTATTAGTAGCTCCAATCAGTACCCAGGCGACTTGCCTGAAAATGTCAGTTTTGCTCTTAGAAATGAAAATATTAACATGAGGTACATACACTTTTACGTCACATCGACGAATATTAATTAACTCATCATGCCTTAGGAATCCTGCGAATGACACAAGTGTCATGGTACATAGTCTTATGTCAAGTAAATTGTTCGAGAAACCGTATTTGTTCACTATTGCTTTAAGCATCTCAGGAGTAATAGGGTCCTTCTTAACTATTGGCTTAGCTAAAAGTTTCTTGAGTCCAAGTAAAACTGTATGTAAGAAGCAACCATTACAGGGATTCTTGACGTCTGGCAAACAATCATGTTTCCACTTGATAGCATAAAATGTCGCCTCAATTCTGGAATAAGGAGCACTGGACTGATATAAATAAATCAAATAGCGACTGATAGAAGACTCAGTAGCTGGCAGCTCTGACATTTTGTACTCCCTACACCATATTTGCCAATTTGTAAATACTCTATTGTACTTAGCTACCGTGTTGGGGGCTCTAGATGCTGTCAATACTTCACTTAATGTTTGGCTGTATTCTTTATCTTCAACCATTAATCTGTAAGAAACACAATTACAAATTATTTTTATTATTATTATTATTATTACTTTCCACTGACATGTATACTCAACCATCTCAGGCTCTGTAAAACTTTTTCAGTCGCCTTCTCTGACTTATGCCCTGCGGCCGTCAGTTTCACGTGCCATGCGGCAGACCTATCAATAAATCTTATTCATTGTATTACCAGGAATTACATAGTTATACAAATCATCAACCATAGCCATCGACAATCTCCACACCAGTGGGTGGGACCCTTTAAGATGTCAGACTTTTTCAGTTCTAACAATTTATGGTGGTGCCGAAAACCGAATACATATTACACTGCTGTTGAACTCTGCTGAACCGAAAATGGAATTGTGATTTCTGCCTTGTACAAAAATCCCCTCGGGATTAGTAAATTTCATAACACTCACCACTAGTGTGCTAAATGAACTGTACTCTGAGAACAACAAAGGCCAAAATGGCGCAGACGGCCAAGCCGGAACCACCAAGGTTCCTTGTGCTTTACAACCTTTGAGATGCCTCAACACGTCTCCTATTCTGTTAATGGGTGGGACCAGCCAATTATTAACACCTGACCAGTTGCATGCGAAAGCATCCACATTGTTGGTGTTAGGGCAGCATTATTTAGAATTAAACACAGGCAATTTAGTGTTCAAATCATCGGCAAAGCGATCCACATGGTGAGGACCCCATATCCCATCTATAAAATTAAAGAATGTCATAGAAACTCCCCAGTCATCAAAATCAATTACCCGACTTAAACTGTCTGCTCTCTGATTTTCAAGTCTTGACAACCACTGTATATGAAGTATGATGCAATGCTGCTGGCAAGTTTCAAAAATATTCAAACTCAGTGATTGTAACTCGGGCACCATGCTGCCCTTCTTAACAATTGACACAACACCTTTGTTGTCTGTAAAAAACTTCACAGTTTTACCTCTGATCCTGGGAGCAAATGCTTGTAAGGCTAAACTGACTGCTTGCAACTCTCTCCAAGTGGAGCTTTTACCTCTCTGCTCTGTGTTCCAATTATTCTGGAGTTCCAAACCCCCACATTCCACAGTCCATGCTCCGCAACCAGTGCTGGAAGCATCTGCATATACAAGTACCTGTGGAACGAGGTATTCACCAACATATCTGTTATTTAGCTTTACACACTCGGACTTCCAAAAGAAGATATCTTCTATGCATTTGTGACCACTATCAATATTATACAACTTGTCCCAATGAACCTTCTTATTAATCTCATAATGAAGGTATATCGTTTTGAGCTGAGTTATGTAACCAAACACTGGACTAAGTGAAATAATCTTCCCTGTAAGCTTTGCCAGACTTCTGGCTGAAACTGTAGGAAGACTGGTCAAAACATCTGAAATACATTGTTGAACGTTTTCGATTCTTACATTCGAGATTTGGAAGGATCCCTGTTCACCATCCCAGGTAAGACCTAGCCAATTTAAGGACTGTGTATGTAGGGACCCATTTGGATTTTTCAACGTTTGGTACAAAACCTGCAGCCAACAGGTCTTCTTTGACAGTTTGCGCTGCCTTGGCGCACAAATCAACGTTACTCTGTCTTCCCCATCCGTCGTCCAGAAACAGAACCATGAACATACCTTTTTCTCGCCAATGTTGTACAAGAGGTCTGAGGCATTTGGTAAACACATACGGGGCTGTTGATAATCCAAACGGTAAAACTGAAAATGAGAAGAACTTATCGTTTCGGTTTGCGGTAACACCATGTGTTTATCTCAACTAACGTGAAGCTGAGGTACAGGTTCTGAAAAGAACCGTATCGTACAACTCGTATCTCAACCTTCGTTAAGTGAGAAAGGTTCAAGGGAGAACCAATTTCTGGCAACTCGTTTTTCTATACTGTCTCTAAGTTAGAAATATGGTTCAGGGAAAAAAACATGTGGACTTCAAGGGTTAATATGGTTCAGGGAGAACCATGGGGACTTCACCGGGTTATTCTCAACGTTCGATTAGCCTGCTCTAATCTTCTTCAGGAGAATGAAGAGGTTTGCCGATGCAACTCCTTAAGTAGTATTTGCTGGGATTATGTGTAGAATGGGGAGTGTTCCGATTGGTGCTACTGTTGTGTGATGTGTTGTGATTGGTTGCCACCGTGGCATTGTTCTTGTTTTGTGTGTTTCCTGCTGTGTGTGAGTTGCCTGCTCGCTGAGGCGTATCAGTTGACAGTGGGGTGTGGGTGTTGGTGGATGGTAGGATTGAATGCCAAATGTTGCTGATGAAATAGCCGATGTCCTGGGGACAGTGTCATGTTTATGAATCTCAATAGCCTCTCTGATACGACGGGTGTACCAGTGCTTTTCCGGGGCTATGATCTTTGCATTCTGCCAGTCAATGATATGGTCCAAATCGGTGGAGTGTTTGATGATCGAGATTTGTCACATTCCCCTCTGCGACCGTGGGCCTTGTGTTCCTTGAGCCTGGTCGTATGGTCTCTGCCGGTCTCGCCAATGTACACTTTCCCACAAGTGCAAGGAATTCGGTAAACCCCAGCTTGGCTGGGATCATGTCTGTCCTTGTGGGTGTATAACCCGTTTCCAACTTGTTTGAGTCCGGTAGTAGACCTTAATGTCAGCTTCCCTCAGGATACGCTGAATCTTGTGTGAAGTGTGGCGATGTCGGTAGCACGGCAATGGGTTTTCGGTTGCGTCAGAGAGGATCGTGGAGCGTTCCTATTCGGGAGGAACTTAAGCTTATCAGGTCTGTACCCATTGTCTCTTAACACGGCGTTAAGATGTTTCAACTCGGATGGCAAGTGCTCTTTATCACTGATAGTGTGTGCCCTTCGAAGTAGGGTGCGATTCACGGAGGATTTATATATCGGAGAAGAACTTAGTCGAATTATCCATGTCCCAAGAGAAGCTTATAAACTTAGTATGATCGGGAAAAATATCAAAATGATGATACCCGGAATTCAGATCGAATGAGAACATAAAGTCCCCTTTATGAAAGTAAGCCAAAGCTTCGTTCCAATCCTCAAATTTCACTTTTTCCTTCCATAGGAAATGGTTTATATATCGGAGATCCAAGATCAATCTTTTCTTCCCAGAACTATTAGTGGATACTGACAAGGGATTAACAATGTGTGGAGGTTCATTACATTGGAAAATTAAGCTCTTGGTTAACAATTCACATATAGCTTCCTTAACAAAATCACTATTGTCCAAAGCTGACTTATTATTACGTATAACACACGGAGGTGGGGTACTTAGTAGGGGAAGCTTGTACCCTTGTTGAATAACATCCAAAACAAATTCACTTTCTGTGATAGTTTTCCAAAAGGCAATAGCCGACTTGAGTCTACCTTTAACAAGCGGTTGTGCTAATCCTTGTTCATACGCAAAGTAATTACTTGTCAAATTGAGCTCGTACCCCATTTCATGGACGACTCCACTGCTCTCTGTCACGATGTCTTGGTCTAACGGTGGTAAATCTAGGGATGACTCTGAAAATATAATCTGAACATCAGTATCAGTAACCATGTAACTTCGTTTAAATACTTTCCCAAAACTTTACAAGTAATTTATTATGCAACCTGTTATCAACCCAGGCTCTCTCTCTTTCTCTCATTTTGATCTCTTCGCTTTTGAAACCAGTGTCAACAACACAGCCGCCTAGCGACCAATCAAAATAGCATAAAGCAATTATTTTATAAACACAAAACAATATACCTTTATTGGCTACCAGCTGGTTTTCCAAAGCTAGAGGAGGCTTTGGGTGCGGTGCAATCCTTGCGCCAGTGTCCTGCTCTGCCACATGCGAAGCAGATGTCAGTTGATCTAGCACTACCAACCCATGGTTGACGTGTGTACTGCCAGCCCTGATACCCAACCGTGTATCTATTCCCTGTGAAATTGCCGCGAAAAAGACCAACCCCAGAATCATGATTAGCCGGAGACTCATGCCTAGTGTTGGCACCACGTACTCTTTTAGTAGCTTGACTCCGTTGAAGTTTCTCTTGTCTCTTCTTGGTAGAGGCACGTGCTTGAGCCTTGCGCATACGCTTTTCATCTTCCGAATCACTGGCCAACTCGTCACTAACGTACTCATCAGCAGCTTTCCACCCAGCGTCGGATTTATCTGCCAACCGAACTAGTTTATTACGTTTCTTAAGCTCGGTGATAGCTTCTTTTACAAGTGGTTCGGCTAATTCTTCCTTGGCTTCACCTAGATATTTATTAGCCTTTTCCAATTTTTCTAGCACCAATGAATTAAAATTATATTGTGTCTTATTGCCTTTGAAACGAAAAGACACATCAGAGGCCCGTTTAAGCTGTTGTACTTCTTGGGACGTTGTTGCGAGCTTACTCTCGTTCTCTCGCCGTAGTGAATCCAGTGATGTATCAAAGTATTGCTTAAAATCGCCAAACGCCTCTTTTATAGTTTGGCCGACGATCCCTTTGGTAAGTAAAGCAAATTGTGGGTTTGCTTGCTCAGGATTATCACTGACAGACATGATAAAGGCGAATTTTGGCTGAACTAAAAATCCTGTACAATGTACTACATGTAGTTGTTAAGATGGCGGTAATGCTGACTTGTTTTGGGCACGTCCGTATGCTTGTGCGTCAAATCAGTAAGTGGTCTTTCACACGCCTTCTACTGTGACCCATACATGCCTGAGCTCACAGCACCTGTAAGCACCAAATTCCTTTCTCTATTGTATTCTCAACTCCGGCAGACTCCCCGCGAGAAAATACATATGGTATCACCATGTGTGTACAAAACCAATGGGCATTTTTGAAAGTGGAAATTTTGAATGGTTTCAAATGGTCTATCAGTAGGAGGGTTAATTGTATTAATACAATAGCACCTTAGCCATACATGTTTCAAGAGATGTTCCATCAACTTTAAGTAAGTTTTTATATAAAACTGCCCACCATTTTGTTTTTTCTGGAGTATAACAATAGTATATAGGGGCTTTAACCAGTTCGCGTCGGAGGCCGTGTATACATGCAAATTTTTTTTGCACCACAGATCGGAGAGCGTCTATACACGCCAGAGGAAACTCCGGAATATTTGTATGCATGCTCGGTTGACGTGGCAACGAGCCGAGTGTACAGTGACATGCTCGGTAGACGTGGCCACGCGCTGTGGAAGCTTCCATTAACGTGTTTGTGTGGGGAAAAGAAACCCGCACAGGGGCCCAGAAAAACTTGTTTATTCCCGACGCGAACTGGTTAAGGGAAATAAATGACCTTCCTGTGACAGGATTTATATTTTTGCTGTTCTTCACATATGTACAGGGCTTTATCATTGGAACGACAGGCTGGTACACTGGAAACTTTAGGTGCATTATATTTCAATACGGACCGGCCAGAGAAAGCACACTTAGCATACAGAGAAGCAATACAACTCAATCCACACAGCGTACAGATAAGGACACATTATGTAAGATATCAGCCAAATATTATTATTATTCACTATTCATAAATGCCTGAGACAGTTTAGACAATCTGATTAGACAAAACGTAATCACACGGGGGTGTATTAACCCTCCTATAGGTTTAACAATCAAAGACACTCAACATTTGTATGTCACTCCCAACCCATTGACTTTGTGCAGTGCACTCAAATAAATGCAAGGACATGTGGCTATGGTAGGAGGTCAAACCAAAACCACTCGACTGTATATGAGTCTGCTGCTAACTTATGCAGTACATACACAGCTCTGTGTGACTCTGCATATAACTTATGTAGGACATTCACAAGTGTGTTTGACTTTGCCACTAACTTATGTAGGACTACAATTGGCAATGCAACCAAAAATACTCAAGTGACTGTCTGTGGGTGCGGTGCTTACTGGGCCAAATTTCAGCCTGGGCATAGGAGGGTTAACAGATGGTAAAGACATGGCTTATCACAATCAGAACAGCGCGTATGTGCCAGCTGATTTTATTCTTCAGATTCTGTTCTTGAAATGAACACACTGATCACTGCATGAAGCATCTATAGACATCAACAGCAATGCATCATGTATTGTCGAACGTGATAATGAACGTTCCTTATATAGCAGGGGTTGACCTTAGCCCAAATATGGATTCCATCTCTGTATACACTGAAATGGAGTCCAATCAGCCAGTAGGTAGTCGCCGTACAGAAACGTCTTTTGTGACATTGTTTAAATCTTACCTGTGTGGGGAGTCTGAAACTCGCTACTTGACTTCCATGACCAACTATAATGACAAGCGCTAAGGTTCGAATTTAAAGATATCATTTTTACTAAGTCATTTTATTGAAAGAAAATTCAGATGTAACGTTGAAGAAATCATAGTTTTGATGGTTGTGCATCATTTCATAGTCCATTTAGCGTACGCGCATTAGTTAGTTTGACTGTTTGCTATTCGGCATGCATTTTCACAGGTTCGCATTTATCAATATTTTTGAGGTAGGACAACGAGATGAAAATGATGAAATTGTGGCCCAGTGGAATAAAGTGTAAATATAAAATAAAATGAACTAGCATACAGTGCAGTCTTTGTAACATTTACTAGTCCGCCAGACTACTAGGAGAGGGATTTTGACTAGTCCACCACTGGCATTTGGCCAGCAGACCACCAGCAAATTCAAACCATGTCTAGTATCCAAATGTATAAAGTATGATACCACACAATGTGTGATGCTTACTGTCTCCTTGGATCATTTCAGTAACTAATTAGCTTGACACAATGTGATATTATTTCATTGCCAAACATTCTTTCATAGTTTCAGAAAAAATATAAATATATGATGGATAAGTATCTAAGGAGTCAAAATTAATTAAACATTTTAAATTTTTTCCCTGATATCACTTCATCAATTCATATTTGAATTGGCAGATTTAAGTCACTATAAAAAACAATTCTGTCTATTTAAATGTTTTCATGGCATTGTCCATTCAGTTCCTTTGTTAAATAGTAATATTACTTTTTATGCAGAACATTTTCAAAGGATAGTTCTTGAGAATTGGTATTTTTCTCATCTGCTTTATAGGGTCAAGTTTTAGCAACTGTGGGACACATTGATCAAGCCATCGAGGAACTCCAAGGAGTCTTGGCTTTAGATGGAGACTTTACTGAGGCCTATCGTCAGCTGGCTAGCATCTATGTATTAGCTGGAAGGTACAAAGAGGTATGAAGACATCAACACTCTTACATGTATGTTAACATGAATGGGGGAGGAAGGGTTATGAAAAATAGCACCATCAACAGTCTGATGCATGTTGTGCACATATTGGTTAATATTTTACGCATACAAAAATGACGTATGTGGAGTGTCGTGGCCGAGCGGTCTAGCTTACCAGACTCAAGTTCTGGTGTTAGCAGCAGAATGTGGGTTCGAATCCTGGTCGTGACACTTGTGTCCTTGAGCAAGACACTTAATCATAATTGCTTCTCTCCACCCAGGGGTTAAATGGGTACCTGTGAGGGCAGAGCGGTCTAGCGCACCGAACTCAAGTTCTGGTGTTGCCAGCAGCAGGGTGTGGGTTCGAGCCCCGGTCGTGACACTTGTGTCCTTGAGCAAGGTACTTAACCATAATTGCTTCGTCCTTCGGATGGGACGTAAAGCCGTAGGTCCCGTGTGTTGTGTAATGCGTAAAAAAAAATTAAAAAGAGGCGCCTTGAGCACCACTTAGTTGGTGGATCGTCGCTATATAAGTCCACACTATTATTATTATTATTATTATTATTATTATTATTATTATTATTATTATTATTATTATTATTATTATTATTATTATTATTATTATTATTATTATTATTATTATTATTATTATTATTATTATTATTATTATTATTATTATTATTATTATTATTATTATTATTATTATTATTATTATTATTATTATTATTATTATTATTATTATTATTATTATTATTATTATTATTATTATTATTATTATTATTATTATTATTATTATTATTATTATTATTATTATTATTATTATTATTATTATTATTATTATTATTATTATTATTATATGCACTGTAATGGCAGCAATTGAGCTGTATACTCCCCAGGGAGCTGAGATGGTTTCAGGAATGATTTATGAGCCTTATGAGCAGGGGTAATAATATAATGCGCCTTGAGCACCACTCAGTTGGTGGATACGTGCGCTATATAAGTCCACACATTATTATTATTATTATTATTATTATTATGTATACATGTGCATGCACTTACTGATTTGGGTCGTTATTAACATCCAATAACACACAGCATGCGTATATATGCAACAATTTCAGAGAAGGTCAATGCACAGATTTTTTGTTATACTCTCTTGAAAGGTAAATCTAGTTTATTTCTTCAGTTCTTCAATAAAGTGTGCGACTTTCTGCTATATAGCCCAGTTGCTATTTTGCATTTAGTTAGTTCTTTAACTTGCCAACGGAGTTGATTGCTTCTCAAAGATGCTCTCAAACTGGGTAGCCAAACGTGTTGTGTGTGTGCGCATTTGGAGTACACTTTGGTTTGAGGGTGGACAGTCGATATTAGCTCCCCTCGGTATTGGAAGTTGACAAACTAGTTCCCGAGGCGAAGCCGAGGGAACTATTTTGTCAACTTCCAATACCCTCGGCTTCGCCTCGGGAACTAGTTTGTCAACTTCCAATACCGAGGGGAGCTAATATCGACTGTCCACCCGAAATAAACCATGTTATATTTGTTTTACTATACCTCATACATATTCAGTTACCATAACAATAATAAGGAGCTCGGGAAAACGCGAATTGACATTTACGTGTGCCGCCATCTTTTCATGTGTATGTAGCTAGGGCGATGTTCATGCGTGCGTACTACACCCATGCGACTGTTCCCCGATTGCTTCATAAAGCGCATGCGTAGTAGACTGACGCATATGCGACAGTCTACTACGCATGCGTATTTACCCTGTGCGTGAATACTCGCGGGCGCTTGGTACATGTAAACAGCCAAAATAGCATCTGGCACGTGATGGTGAATGGACCAGTGAGAATTCGGCTCTCGATCATGAATATGTATGAGGTATAGTAATGCCCAATGGTACCCAACATTGTGTATTGTACCTGATGTTTTGAATTGTCTAATTGGCAATGATTTTATGACTTTATTCTTTAGGGTCTGAAGCATGCTACAATTGCCCTTCAGTTAGACCCACAGGCTGATAATGAAAAGAAAGCTGGCTTGTTATTTGAAATTGGTAATTGCTTGAAGGAACTCAGTCGAGATCAAGAGGCTATACAGGTATGTCTTGACAAATGTTATTGCTCACACCAGGATTTATTTCATTAGTAATAGATAAAGATTAAGCATAAGATTTGATTTATCTTTGCAAAGGGCAATGGGGCTTTCATGCACAAACGATGTATGCACAAAATATTGGAAATTTAGGGGTTTGGAGTAGCCTACTTGTGAAAGAGAGTTTTAAGGGAAGATTTTTACAAATAATTATCTAAAAGCTTACAAGCTGAGAAATTATTTATTCTGAAGTGCTTTAAGTTTCACCTTTAGAGAAATAAGAAATAAGTTATAAAATAAAAAGTTGCCATCCAGTAACTGTTTGAAAAAAAATGTTACAGTATTTCGTAATTTTGTCAAAAGCATGAGCTTCTATTTGGAAATGTTTGGTTTTGACTCGGTGTTGTACAGAGCTTGCTGGGGTATATCAATAATAAGGCTGTCCGTTTGGAAATGTTTGGTTTTGACTCGGTATTGTACAGAGCTTGCTGGGGTATATCAATAATAAGGCTGTCCGTTTGGAAATGTTTGGTTTTGACTCGGTATTGTACAGAGCTTGCTGGGGTATGTCAATAATAAGGCTGTCCGTTTGGAAATGTTTGGTTTTGACTCGGTGTTGTACAGAGCTTGCTGGGGTATGTCAATAATAAGGCTGTCCGTTTGGAAATGTTTGGTTTTGACTCGGTGTTGTACAGAGCTTGCTGGGGTATGTCAATAATAAGGCTGTCCGTTTGGAAATGTTTGGTTTTGACTCGGTGTTGTACAGAGCTTGCTGGGGTATGTCAATAATAAGGCTGTCCGTTTGGAAATGTTTGGTTTTGACTCGGTGTTGTACAGAGCTTGCTGGGGTATGTCAATAATGAGGCTGTCCGCTTTGAAATGTTTGGTTTTGACTCGGTGTTGTACAGAGCTTGCTGGGGTATGTCAATAATAAGGCTGTCCGCTTGAAATGTTTGGTTTTGACTCGGTGTTGTACAGAGCTTGCTGGGGTATGTCAATAAGGACTGTGTTGTACAGAGCTTGCTTATGCCAATAATGTGTAAATGTTTGGTTTTGACTCGGTGTTGTACAGAGCTTGCTGGGGTATGTCAATAATAAGGCTGTCCGTTTGGAAATGTTTGGTTTTGACTCGGTGTTGTACAGAGCTTGCTGGGGTATGTCAATAATGAGGCTGTCCGTTTGGAAATGTTTGGTTTTGACTCGGTGTTGTACAGAGCTTGCTGGGGTTTGTCAATAATAAGGCTGTCCGTTTGGAAATGTTTGGTTTTGACTCGGTGTTGTACAGAGCTTGCTGGGGTATGTCAATAATAAGGCTGTCCGTTTGGAAATGTTTGGTTTTGACTCGGTGTTGTACAGAGCTTGCTGGGGTATGCCAATAATGAGGCTGTCCGTTTGGAAATGTTTGGTTTTGACTCGGTGTTGTACAGAGCTTGCTGGGGTATGCCAATAATGAGGCTGTCCGTTTGGAAATGTTTGGTTTTGACTCGGTGTTGTACAGAGCTTGCTGGGGTATGTCAATAATGAGGCTGTCCGTTTGGAAATGTTTGGTTTTGACTCGGTGTTGTACAGAGCTTGCTGGGGTATGTCAATAATAAGGCTGTCCGTTTGGAAATGTTTGGTTTTGACTCGGTGTTGTACAGAGCTTGCTGGGGTATATCAATAATGAGGCTGTCCGTTTGGAAATGTTTGGTTTTGACTCGGTGTTGTACAGAGCTTGCTGGGGTATGTCAATAATAAGGCTGTCCGTTTGGAAATGTTTGGTTTTGACTCGGTGTTGTACAGAGCTTGCTGGGGTATGTCAATAATAAGGCTGTCCGTTTGGAAATGTTTGGTTTTGACTCGGTGTTGTACAGAGCTTGCTGGGGTATGTCAATAATAAGGCTGTCCGTTTGGAAATGTTTGGTTTTGACTCGGTGTTGTACAGAGCTTGCTGGGGTATATCAATAATGAGGCTGTCCGTTTGGAAATGTTTGGTTTTGACTCGGTGTTGTACAGAGCTTGCTGGGGTATATCAATAATAAGGCTGTCCGTTTGGAAATGTTTGGTTTTGACTCGGTGTTGTACAGAGCTTGCTGGGGTGTGCCAATAATGAGGCTGTCCGTTTTCGGTTATTACGGGAACTGGATACCCGAAATTAGAAATCTTTGGATACCCGGTTACCCGTAAACAATTTTGTAAAACATGTAAATACACCCGAATGTATAAATAACCAGTACAAACACAAGTTTCTCTTGTTTTATGAGAGTCATAATAAATGTGGACTACTGTTAATAAATTACTGCCTCTATATTAAAAATGACTCGTATCATCCCCATTCCCCATTCCCCACACACATACAAAAATAATTCATGTCTCCAACACTCGCACAATAGGCACAGATACCAACTTGTGACACTGGAACGACGGCCATCAACTCAAAACAAACTAGATACATCAAACAAAAGCCGGCAAGTCTGTGAAAGGCTGTTGGCAAGTTTTACTTCTAAAGATTTTATCCGGGTTTTCTCTAATCTTCCATTTGCATGGATTAAATGTTCAGTCGGAATTTTAAAAAGTCGTTTACGGGTAATTGGAACAAAAAAATGGAACTGGGTAATGACAGTTTCGGCCGGGTATCCGGATACCCAGATATCAGCCTTAGTCAATAACATATGTGACCTGTCACCACAAAATGAGCTTAAAGTCGGAAATTTAATCAATTGAGTTATTGGCATTTCTGAATTCAGTAGAACAAGAGCTTTCCAATGATATATAACACTTGGGGTTACAGCCATCCCCCAGACCACCAGATGGGGATTTGCGGCTTTGTTTTCGTCTTTGTTTCAAGTTGTTTGTCAGAACACGATAAATGCTACCAACGAAATTGGCCTGAAATTGAGGTTTTTAATTGTCTGATGGAACTGAAAATTTGGAATGCGATATAAGGAGATTTACAAATACAAGTTGCAAATATAATAACAAAAAAAAAATTAGACCACCCTCTGATTTGTCACTTTTCCCGCTGTACTGTGAAATGGTATAGTGCGACTTTACGCTCATTTCGTTGTAACAGGTCACATATTCTTTCCAGGATTGTAGCAGCACTATGAATAACAAATAAACATGTTATGGTATCATTTGTGATTCACAGAGTTACCAGGAAGCCTTGAAGCTGAATCCAGATCTCAGCTCAGCACATCTGAATCTTGGCACTATGTTTCACTTGAAAGGTGAGTACGTCAAAGCAAGAAGGCACTACGGAGAAGCTCTAAAATTGGACCCGGAAAACCACACCCTGCAACAGAATATAGTCAAACTCAACAGGGCCGAGCAGAGAATCTTAAAACAAAGAGGTACTGGTAACTAAGGAAACAAACCAATCACCAATGGCTAAACTGCCATTAAGGAATAGTATACTGAAATTACATACAGTGGACATTTGTTGTATTTTTAACTAATAATCTGGCTGTAAAAGATGCATTTTTTTGTTTAAAACAACACACTCCTAGTTTCCTTGTAGTGTGTATCAAATATCGCGAAGAACTTATTCATAAGTGCTTTTATTTAAGACAAAAATTGGAAAACAAGTTCATTTTCCTGACGTCACCACATTGGGAGAGTACATTCCACTGAAGGAAATAATTCTCTTTTTTAATGACCAGTGTGAGAAATGTATACAAAGAAACGTCACCCCCTAAATTTTGTTAAGTAATTATATTATTAAACATAATAAATATACAATGTTGTGGGATGGTTGGCTGCCAGGTCAACCAAATTTGCCACATTGTGTTCGTGTTACACTCCATACTCATAATATTCTTCATTAAACAAATTATATTAATTATAAAATGAAAATAATAAATATTTTTAGGGGTGACGTTTCTTTTGCTGTTATGTATATAATGAAATTTTATAGGTGTGTTTTTTCTTCAGCAGTTTGTCTTCCAATTCAGCAGAAAATTTTACAGTTTTTTTCTGTATACAAATATGAATGCATTTAAAGGTGTTCTTGGGATTTCAAATGCTTGATTGTATTGCAGCTGTAGTCTCCCTCACCAGCTGGCTGTTCTTGGTGTTATTCCACTATTACCAATCATGAGGGGAGACAAATATTACTTTGCTACCAATATGAATGGATTTCACAACTAAACAGTTTTATATTATCTTTTTTCATCATTCCATGAAATATACTGAACAATTTTGTTGAAGGATTGTTTTTTTTTATAACTGTATCTTTCCAGCTTGTATATTGCAATAATCAGATGATTCATATGTCATATTTGTGTATACTTTCTGCAGATGATTTTTAATGATGAGATTATTTTTCTTGCCATGATTTACATAATTAAATCTATCGGCTGATTCTGTTCAAAATCAATCCATAAAGTTTATTTATATGATTTCAAATCATCATATAGTACTTTTTATTTAATCAATGATTGATTAATTTTAACTTTTTTTAAATTTTATTTTAAATGTTCACATTTAAAATGTTATTTTCAAATAAATGAGCTTAACAGACACAAGGCTCATATAATATATAATTTATACTATGTACTACATGTAAATTCAGCACAAAGTTATTATTTGAGCTGTTTTTTTACTTTCTGCTCCGTGCACAATGTAGCCCTCTGGTGGTGAAAACACACCCAGTGTCTTAATGATAGGGCACATTGGTGTCCAAGTGAGCATTGTGTATACATTTTATGGTATGATCTGTAGAGAAATTGCACGCTTACGCACGGCAACTGCGAAATGTGCTTTGTGCTATCTTTGCCCTATCGATCAGTAGTGAGCTAAATACAGGCGCCCTCAACAGCTCAGAGCACAGAGGGAAGTGTGTTGCAATAATGATGCATATCTATCCATGTACTGTATATGAGGATGAGTTTAAACAGGGTGCCGCAAAGAATGTCACTGTTTTTTGTTTTCACTCAAATTAAAAACTACAAAATTACCCACAATTATTCTTCCTGAAACATAATGCCTAAATATTTTGCAATGTTATTTGACACTTTCATCATTTTGAAAACAACAGAAATTATGTAACACTACTGCAATTTGCGCTGTTCCAAGTTTCTAAGTTTTCAAAGTTTCATAACTTAAACACATCAGTTTAATCATAATGTGTGCCATGAGTAACTATTTTATTGTCCAACTTAAAACAGCTTATCTCAAATAGTACCAACATTACAAAATTGTCTTTGTTTTCAAAACCAGTCAACCAAATCTGATAAGTTTCACAGATTATATATACACTCACTGGCCATAAGTATTGCAACATTGAAATTCACACCAAAGTTCAGTTTGGAGAACTGTGTTACAATAATGTTTTTATTTTATTTACACTACTTAAGACTTTTTGAAAGTGCCTGTGTTTTGAAGTCAATGTTCTTTTTTTACTGTTCTTGCTATGTAATACACGATCGATGAAATCGGATTAAATGATCATCTCGCCTGTTACTGTAAAGTGCTATTTTGAGCATGTTGCAATACTTTTTTGGCCAGTGAGTGTACATGTAGGAACAGAAAAGGACTTCATATTTCTGGTACATAATAATTGTTGATATTCATACAATGTAGTTCTTGAGTTTTGTAACCAACAAAAAGAGATATGTGTGTTGTGTAGTTGTTGTTTTTAAAGAATGTCTGAATTAAAATTCATGTCTCATTTAACCCTAACCCTGTAGGCATTTTTGCTAGAAAACATTCCAAATCCTCCAAAATCCATCAATGTGCAGTAAAAAGGTACCCCAATTGTTGGACTTTGATACAGTAGCAAATGCAAAGCATCCATGGCTTGGCTATACACAGTCCTGAATCCAACAAAAGCAGCCGGTGGAGTTGGATGGATTTGGTACACATGGCCATTCACATGGTCTATTCACTGGGCTAGACTGTGGAGTACTGAATGCATCAAAATCAGACAAAACCAGGTGGTGGATTTTGATGGACTTGGGGGTAGTTAGGGATAAACACTACATGTATAACTAGACGCTTCACAAATTTCAAGCACATGTACATGTATGTCTCAACGTTTTGGCTAAGAACATTCCTCAATTCAGCAAATCTGATTACCATGCCTTTGGACAAATTTCAAGTACATGTACATATATGTATGTCCCGACATATAAATGAGCAAGAATCACCTAATCATAACTTGAACCCTAAACAACCTCAGTTAAAGTCCAAATCCCATTTTGGCTAAGAACATTCCTCAATCCAGCAAATTTGATTACAACAGAGCAACACAGCCACCCAACCTTTGGACTAAGAGGGAGTGGCATTGTTCTCAAACACATTGTATTTCAATTGTTATTTTTTTACCTCAGACAAACTTTGTGTGCGTTGCAATGGCATTTGGAACGTCATTGTCAAATGGCCTTAGGATAATTTTTTTGTACAAGGCACGGGTTAATACCAGCAGTGCACTTTGTTATTAATCTTTTATTGTGTGTTTACACAAATGAATATGGCTGTAGCATTTTATTAGTTTAAAATAATAACTTTTACATATTATGACTTAATAAGGCTGGCAATTCTATGTCAACTCTGTGAAATGTTTGATTTATAATACAGAATCTAAACATTATGAAAAAGATTTTTGTTTCTTATTTATAAAGGATTGTATATTTATACAATCATGTAAATTTGAATGTAAGTTTATATGTTATAATATTTTACGTATGATTACATATTTCATAATAATGTAAGTGTATTGACCAATGTGTTTTTCCTACACACAAGTCAATGAGAATCAAAATGAGGCTCATGTACAAAATAGTCTGGCGCCTACAATGATAGTCACGGAATAGAAAGACTTATTGCAAGACGTGGCATCACAAAATGAGTAGCAAAGATTAAAAGAACTGGGATTATAACAATGACATACCAGCCCTGGACTGAACAATAGAAGAATTTACCAGTGCAATTTTACATTGTCTTTAAAGCCACTAAAGTGGTATTTAAAAACAACATAAATGATCAGTTTTACACCAAAAAAAAACTACTTTGTGTAAAATGGACGATGGTATCAATCATCCCTTGAAATATTTGTCTTGGGTGCTTTCTTTTTAGTGAAAATTATTTTAAAAAAATGAATATGAACAATCTGATTGCCTTTTCACTATGTGGGTTCGAATCCCAACCGCGACCATGGTGCTTGAGCAAGACACTTTACCACTCCACCCAGGGGTAAATGGGTACCTGTGAGGGCAGAGTTGGTTGTTGTGTTTGATTAGCCCTATATGCGCTGTAATGGCAGCAATTGAGCTCTATACTCCCCAGGGAGCTGAGATGGTTTCAGGAATGATTTATGAGCCTGATGAGCAGGGGTAATAATATAATGCGCCTTGAGCACCAGTTTGGTGGATACGTGCGCTATATAAGTCCACATTATTATTATTATTATTATTATTTTCTTAACAATACAATGAAATAAGCTTTTACTTTCACAAGTACATTTGTATACATATCATGATTCTTATAAGTATGTATGTATTACAGACATTTTATTATAAGTGTGTCCTGGCTTTAAAAGTGTAGATAATTTGAGCAAATACGAACATCATGGGGTTCATACACAGATTTTGACTATAGGTGTCATGGCTTCAATAAGGGAATAACAGTTTGTTGCGTGGTCTTTACCACAGGTTAATGACCAGTTTTGGACGTGGTCACAGGCCAAAAACTGTTATTCCCATTCATAATTGACCGTATCAATTTTGTTTTCAAAATGTAAAAAAAACATTATTTTTTGTTGTATAAAGTCAAATAGAAATGGGCAAATGAACATTTTGGGGACACACGAAACACTTCCAAAGTACATGAGTCGGGCATGTGATGTCAATCTTCGTCACTCTGATTGATGGTTCAAATCCGCGTCGCACAATACAGCTGGTGAACAGCTGAAATACACCCCCCACGTGATTACGTTTTGTCCAATCAGATTGTCTAAACTTGTCTTGGGCATTTATGAATGCTAATTAACATGGTTATTAACCCTGACCTTCCCAAATCCTCAAATCCTCTTTGCTAAAGTGAAGGATTTTGAAGGATTGAGGTTACATGCTACATGCTCTTTGCTAAAGTGAAGGATTTTGGAGGATTGAGGTTATTAGGCATACTTGCCTTTCCATGGTACATGTACATCCATGTTTGTTGTAGTGATTGCAAGGTCAGTGCTTGGGTCAGTGGACACTGTTTATTGCTCCATGCATGCAGGGAGGGTCCATGTACATGTACATGTATCACAGATTAGAAACACATGTGTGCATACATGTCATGTGCTTGCTTTACTACTGAAGGATTTTGGAGGATTCAGGTTATGTGTAAGCAAATGGGCCTAGGGTTAATGTGGCTTATTATCAATATCCAAGTAATGAAGGTAGTTGTTTTTTTGTACAATGTATAGTTGCATCTTCTGTAGTGGACATAATTTGCCGTGGAGTGGCTTTACTGGCTATTTACACATACTCCTGACAGCTTTAAGCTCATATTGTGATGCTAGGTTACATGTTAATTTATTATATAGAATTGCAGAACTATTTTATGTTTGTTTGTTGTAATGTTAACATGTACATGTGATGTATAATTCTGTGCTGACTTTTTACGGATATGAAATATTGTTTTAATGTGCAGTCTAGTGGTACTATTGTTAAATTAAAAAAATAAAAATAAAGTAATGTTTTTAGTCAGAATAGAAACTATTCTTTATATTATAGAATGAAATTAATTTATTTCTTAACAGCTGAATGTCATATGTGATTAATAAGTTATAAATGTGTCATGAAATTTATTACCAGGTGGCATATTTCACAGTGTTGATTGATTTTCCTGTGCAAGTTTATTTATATGGAATGTGTGCACATGTCTTTGATCAATAACATGGATTTTTCTGTCAAAACTGTCATTTTGTTACTTTATTTGACAATAATTTGCTGCAAACATTGTCGGTCATATAAGGTTGATGTATTGGACTTATGTTCTGGAGGCTGAGTTGACGGATGTTGATTCTAGTCCCAGTCACAGGTTGTGGTGCTTGTGTCTTTGAACAATTTTATAATATAAATGCGGATCTGTGAGGGCAGAGCTAATAACGGTTTTCCCAGCAGGAAATTGAGAATCATTCAGGAATGATTTTAATTAGCCAGGGTAATAATGTCAAACACCATGAACATATCACATCCTGAGAGTCAGAATTGGCATTTTATTTTGAAATCAGTGCAGGCTTACTAATGTACATTTTTCCCTACATGTACATGTACATGTACATGTACATGTATTTCTATAACACATCAGTTAAATAAAACATGTACAGTGCAATGTAGACTGGATATCTCATCTATTTACAGACTGGATAGAGGGTCAGCTCACTGGTATCTCAACAGATAAGTGAAGCCTCCATGGGGCCATTTTACTACTCTCATACAAAAGGAATACACACAATGGTGAGGCTGATTCCCTGTAGTGTTAGAACTGCATTGTTTATGGGAGTGGAAACATGGCATCCAGTGGCTTCATTGTAAGACTCTATCCTGTAGGTATAATAGAGATCAATGCTCGGAATCTGTCTTTTATAATACACAAGCTGGATTTCATACGTTGGAGTACGTCACCGCGCTGTACTACGCAGCAGAGCGACAAGAGGTTTGCGCGCATGCGCCTTTTTTCTGCTCTGTATAGCGACCTCTATTGGTGTTGTTTCACCAACTTTAAACAAGGTTGCGTCTTTTGAAATTTGGCAAGTCGACTGGAGGTACGTGTACGATCAAAGTGAGTGCAAATGCCAAATGACCTCAATGAACAAAGATCACACATCAATCTACAGTCATGGCTTTACAACATGACACGTTTCTGGGCGAATTCATCGAAACCCGAAGTGTAAAAAGCGTCTTCAATGTGCATCAAATATTGAGCATATTCCGTTAAATTTTACAGATCGAGAGAAGCTAATTATTGGTCCATTTTTGACGTTATTGTACGTCTTTCATGAATTTATTTCTTGAAAAATCAAGCATAGGATGGTAGTTAGACCATGGAGGAAGAACTCACGAAGAACAGTTTCATGGTGATTATCTGTTTTCTTCCTCCATGATTATACCTGAGCAAACCCAAGTAATGGCCCCTGGGCAGCAATTCAAAAAAGGTGAAATATTGCTATTGATTAAATCTTCGCTGTTTAAATAATGGATTTGGAGTGCATAGAAAGGAAAAAAATCCTTAAATTAATTTAAAATGGAAGAGTGAACAGAATATATGTATTAAATATTGGTTCATATTGGCTTATAAACTCAAATCATTCCCCGTTTTTTTTATATTCTAACGTTATTAAAAAATTATTTAACCCCCCTTACAATGAAAACGCCCACAATCTAATCCGTGTGTGTGTGCGCTATGCACACACGCATACACCATGGAGGAAGGAAATACAATGATGTCATCCCAATAACCGTAACGGGTTCCCCAGAAATCTTTTGTTTAACAACGCTAAAGCCGCAGGGGAATCCCACCGTTTAAAAGTTAGCTACTGGGTTTGCTCAAATAACAAAGTAATAATTAGTTAAAATAAGAGTTCTTTCACCTACCATACTTTTTATGTCTCAAGGAAAATTCATCTTCAGGAAGAAAATCCGCTTTGAAATATTACCTTTTTCAGCGTGCGCGCTCTTGTCAAGGGCCAGAGTTGTGCACAAAAAAAACTTCAAGGAAATTCGCGCGTTTGCCCATATTGCTGTAATGTTAGTTCAATATTTGCAGACGACATATTCTTTCTAATCCTATTGGTTAAAAATTCTCTTTGAAATTAATTTTCAGTATGTAACAGGCGTTTTTATCAATGAACTCCGCGACGGAAAAAAAAGTAAAGGTCACGTTATGAATATGCATTTTTGTATGACCCTTCAAAATTCTCGCGCATGCGCCCAAACCACATGTCGCCTGCAGAGCATTTTGAACAGCGCGGTGGCCTGGCCTGGAGAGTAGGCACAGCACATATAGCCAGCTACACATGTGCATTACCAACCATTTGACCTGAGGTTGAACTGAATGTTACCAGTATCAGACATTAATTTATCAGCCCATCTACTGTTTGTAGATGGACTTTTTGCAAACTGCTGTCACAAACATAAGATCCACACACAATGTTCACTATCCGCACCGTGCATGAGCCGTTGAGGGCACATGTTGTTAGACCACTGTGGGCGAAAGGGCAACGATAGTGCGTCACATTTGGTGTATTTTGCAGTTGATGTGCGTACACGCGGAATATCTCCAGTGATCATTAGCTGGTAGAAGTTCATGTGCATGTAGTACCATAACATGTACCCATAAAGTGTACACACAAGGCTCACACGATGCAAAAGTGGCTATCATCAAGACACTGGGTGCAAATTCACCGCTAGAGGGCTACGATGTGCACAGAGCGGATAGTGGTCATTGGTTAAGGCAATTAATGGCTGCATTGCTAATACGTAACATGGAAGCCAAGGACGAAATTCAATATCACCAAAATTAATGTTTTATTTAACTATATCATAAGATATTTGTCGTTACGATAACCATATTGTTTTAATAACATCACCAGTACTTACATGCAAGTACGTTTTATATTATACGTAAAGAAATCATTATTCATACATGTACATATTTGTATTTGACAGCACTATCCCAACATTATATTTTAACAAACAATGTCACTTTTCATGTTAACAGAAGTTTGTTGATTACATGTACCTAGAACAGGTGTTATGTTAAATTTATTTAATACGCTTTCCTACCATTTACAAAAAAGTGACATCTTCAATATGTACATTCTAGCTTGTAGGCTTAAGGGGACAATATTATCACAATCAGAGCAGACTTTCAACAGGGCATGGAATCAGTGTCCTAGTTTAAGATGAACACCGTGACTGAAAATGACAGGCTCAATTATGCAGCAGCAACGGTAATATGACCTAATTATGTGGGGTATTTTTTTCAGTCACTGAGTTAATCTACAACTAGCACTCTTAATTTCCATGCCCTGTTGAACTGGACGATATTAGATATTGTAATACGCTTTTCTGCTATTTAGAAATATTTAAAAAAAAACTACATTTCAGCTTGCAGGCTTAACCCAACAGCCAAACAAATTGAAAGATTAATCACATATGTTTTTGGTTACTTTACTGTAAATCTTTTATCATTTGTTTTGATCAGGAAATTACTTTTAGAAAGGACAACAAAATTGAAGGTTTGCATGGTGGAAATCTAAAGAAGTGTTTGCAGTAACCACCATGGTAATTCCCTGATGAGTTGACTGAAATATCCAGTTATCAAACCACCAGCTCTTCTCATAACCAACACATTTGTACAACTCATTGGAGAATTTACATGGTGTTACTGCAAAATATTCCTTAGATAATCAGAAGCTTTGTTTAACAGTCATTCAGTGCCTAAATGAATTTATGGATGGATCCATTCATTCATGTTGGGACACTTTAACGCAAAACCATGCTTCTCGTGATTATAACGAAAAAACACAGGTACATCTAGTACAATCACAGCTACTATGGTAATGAGGGATGCTCTGAAAAAGAGCCGGACATTTACCAGAGCTGGTAGAATAAGGGAACTATTTCCCCCCCAAAAAAGCATAGTTTGCAAGTATGTATAATATGATGCTCTCAAATACAGACGGTTGGGATGAAGTAAGAATTAAATTCATCATTTTGCATATTGACATCCCAAGTTATGTTTCATGCTCATTAACTTGTTAATATGTAAATGTATACATATCAAGTTATTAATTTTTACATCACTAAATTCAATTTCTTTTGAATATACACAATTTTTACAATTTATTTTTAAGTACACAAATTAACATGTACTTCTAATTACATTGTACGTACATCAAAGTTTGTTTTTAAAAATGACAACATGGGAATATATATATGACATAAAACACAATAAAGGGGGCCACTTTCCTACTGTCACGTTAGCAGTTTTTCTAATGGTTGTAATTTTTTTTTAAATATTTGAAACCACCCAAAAAGCATTTCAACATTTGAATAGACATGCATGCTTATCCTAAAGATAATTTGAGTTGATTATTACTATTATTTTTTTAATTACCCTAAAGTTTCCATCAACAAATGGACGGAAAAGTGAGGTAACTTTTTCAGTCCAATTTTTATGGAAATTTGAGGGTAAAAAAATAAAAAAATAAAAAAATAATAAAATAAATTAACTCAAATTAGTTCTAGTATAAGCCTGCATGTCCATTCACATGTCGAAACACTTTTTGGTCGGTTTCAGGTACTTAAAAATAAATAACAACCATTGGAAAAACTGCTAACGTGACGGATGCAAAGTGGCCCCCTTTATTGTGTTTTATGTCATATACATGTAAAATATTAAAAGGACACTGACTATATTAATCAACATATCAAATTAATTGTGACCAAATTTAAAATGAATCATTAAATGTAAGATTTTGTAATTTAAAATTGTTGAATTCTAATGTGAAACAACCTTTATGTATAGCTGATGAGGGTATACATTTTCTTTAAAAAACAATTGTCTGAGGTGCTGTAATTAAAAAAAAAAAATTGCAATATCTTCCAGTTAGAATTTACAGAAGTGCATTCTTTCCTAAATTCCACATAGGAATGAATACAACAAATTTGAATGCATTTTTACTATTATGTACAAACGACACAACATAAGCCTATAAGCTTAATATTTCACATTTGTTTAGAACTAACCAAACTGGCTACATGCCCTGCTCAATGCAACAACATCCATTAGTTGTCCAAGTGTAAACTCTGTAACAAGATCTATCAGCAAGAACAAAAGATCTTTTGTTTTTATAAAAAGTAGGAACAATAGAAAATCAACAACAGAAGTATTGTCCCAAAAACAAAAACAAAATCAGATAAATTTGTTCTTAAATTAAGTATTTTTTAAAGTGTTTTTAAGGTTTTTATGCAAATAACCAGTGGAACATAACTGTACTAAACTGATTTACATGTTTCTGATTCTGCAGATTTATCGATGTACCACAATTATTTTTGATTCACAAAATGCTTCCTGGTAGAACATACATTTTTGAGAAGTAACAAACAAAAACCAATAAATATATAATTAATTAAAATGACTACATGATTAATAATGCCATTGAAGGATTTTGAAAAACATTTCTAAAAATAAAGAGTTGGGCTAAAAACAAATTTCAAGTAAAAAAGAAGAAAATTAAATTATTCTATCTACCTTTTTAAAGTATTAAAGAGGAAGTATGACCATGTATTATCTATAATGAGTTGTTCCAGAGTGTTGGTTCTGAGAAGAACTGGTTTGACGTCAGTATAGATGATGTGACCATTGACATCACATGTTTACACAAAAAAAACTCCTAAGGTCAAACTGTGTCGGGCACAAAATGTACACTGGTCTATGACAAGAAAACCTCAAATCTGACATTGAGATGTCAGCAGAAAAATTCGTAATTTGATTTATTTTTGACAAGACAACTCGGCATGACGTTAAATCTTCAATCTTATTCATCTGAAAATTTAAACAATTCTTAATGTTATGTGGAGAAGTACAAAATGTACAAACTCTGCATACAAATACACACACTTTTGCCCGGCGGGAAATCACCCTGGTACTCTAAAGGTCATGCAAAGTGTAAACAAGTCACATGGTGTATACTTTGATTGTCTTCCGGAGAGTATGACATGTTGAGTTGTCAAACCCACCGGTTCTTCTCAGAACCACACACAGACTATTCAAACTCAGAGATATCACATGATACAAACTAACCATTAGACGCTTGGATCACTATCTTTTGACAACCATCTCATGTTTAAATGGAGATCGCTCTTTCGGATATAACTCTACAGAGGCAACAAATGCCTATGGTCTTTGCCTTTGTGCCTCCTTGAAATATTCCCAAATATTTTTTTCAATAGAAGTACCCCTCACCAAGGATAAATTACCCTGCCTCTGACAATGAAATTCAAGGCCTGCTCTCTACTAAGAAATTAATTACTTGCTGCCCTTGTCTCTTCATAAAAGGAATTTAAAGTCGGGACTGCAAACGTGTGCCATTTTGTTGAGCATATGAAGTATACTTTTCAGATCTGCCTGTCAAAAAGTGCACCCCAGCCAGTGTACTGTACATGTATGCACTACTGAAATTGTTTAAAAAAATGGAAAACAATTAAAATTTAAAATGAAGAAACTGTCTGCTGTGGTGTTTCATTAGTTGGCCTTGAAACATTTCAACTTAAAATTGAGTAGAGCAGTATAGATCATATGCTTGTATAAAATTAAAAAAAATTTAAAAAGCAAGATATGCATGTATTCCAAACCAAGTGCATCTAGACAAACTTTCACTTGCTGTCAACATTGCGGCAAACTGAAGGACTAGTAATACACACTAAACCGTTTCCACTCATGGATGAAGTACATGTATATGCGTGTCCTCTTGGGTCCATAAACGTATCGTTACTGTGGATCAGTTGCGTCTTTCTATTTTGTGGTGTACTACTTCTGCACTGTATGACAGGTGTCGATGGTGACCGAGGCAGTAACTGATTACATGTACTTGTAACTGATGTGGACTGAGAGTTTACCGGGTAACTGGTGAACTGCGACACTGAAGACTCTGAGGTTGACTTGAGCATCTGCGGGTAAAGAGCTCTAGGGTTTTTAGACTGTGATGTTTGAAGAGTACTGGAGCGTGGGGCTAGCATCACTTCTGAAGAATGGTACTGATCAAATTGAGGGGACATATGCCAGTTTTCACCGTTTGGTATCGGTCTGAATAAGTTTTCTGTGAACGGTGATACACCCACCCTTGACATTACTTCTCTGGTGTGATGATTCCCGACTGGTCGATGGGAAGTGACTGTTGGATAAGTGGTCATGGTGGAATATGCTAGACTCGGGGACATGAAACCATTTATTTTGGAACCAGACTGCTGTATATGTTGAGCTGCTAATGAGCTGCTTGTGTAGACATGAGGAACCGGTGAAATGCAGTGACCACTTGATATCGAGCAGCAAGGATGCGGTTTCATTGGGGTACTTGCAGCTTGAGCATAACCCTGGTGAGGGTACTGATGGGGTGAAGGAACCTGCATGTGTCGGCCGGGTGTTTGGAAGGTCGGGTAAAGCATTTTTGCAGGTGATTGCATTTGAAATTGCTTCCCATCATGAAACGGTCGAAATCCACAAGACATTATAGGAGAAAGTACTCCTTGTTGGTTGCCACGGATATGTGGCGACCCAGCCAAAACCCGCTCAACTTCAGACACTCCCAGAATTGAGAAAGGGCTCTGTCTGCTACAGAAACTGATCGGTGATATGTTGTTCAGATCCACGGGAAGGAATGGAGAGCAAGGAAGGGACAAGCAGGACTGGGAGCTGGTCCGAGAAGGCATTGGCCGAGTCTGGTTGTCAGTAGATTCTTTTATGGTAGACAGGGGCTTAGTATCAAATGTCTTGTTTGGGTGCTCCGTATAGGAGGAAGCATTTCTTGAATAAGTAACATTTTCTCTAGATGGTTCTGGGGTTGGGTTACATAACGGCCAGGCTAGGACCTCATCATCTTCAATGTCCTTGGTCTTTTCATCAATTCTAACAGGTCCAGATATGTTATTACTGGTTAATCTATCCTCACATGAACCTACGTACCGCAGAGAGCCATATTCGTTTTGTGCCTGGCGCTCTGTATAATTAAAATGGTCTTCAGTCAAGGGATGTCTTGTAGTCATTGACGTGGGGAAAGTTGATTCCCTGATAGTTTTTGATGAACCTCTGCTGCTTGGCATGGTGCCCTTAGCATTGTTGAAACCCGGACACAGGTGAAGAGCTCTTGATACCGGATGCCTCTTGCAAACCTTAGGGAGGAGCTGTTGTCTGGATTGATGCACTCGTTGCTGTGGTGATTTCTTTTTCTTGTTTGTATTAGAAGCCTGAGTACATAAAAATTAAAACATGATATTTGAATTGGAACTAGCATTCACTTTTGAGGAAAAATCCATCCACACTTGAATTTAGATTCAATATTCTGGAAGTTTTAAATGGCGAATTTGTAACAATTTTTAGTTGGTTGTGTTTATGAAGGAAAGATAATTCTATCTTCGTGATTTGTTTTCAATTCTTTACTTATATGCTGGTGAAAGTGTTTTTGTTTAAATGTGCATCAATATGGTTTAGAAATTCATAGTTAAACATCGGCTATTTAGTAATCACAATAACAAATTTATTTAAAAACAAAATTATATTAACATGTTTTGTCTTTGTACTTATTTCTTGTAATGTTTGGCAAGATAACGTGTGGAATAGGGAATATTCTTGGGACTTGTTATGATTCAAATTCTGTTCAGAAAATAACGCACTAATCAATGCATTATTAAGCATTTCTAAATTCCACATGAGAATAAACACAAACTAATCTGATTGCATTTTTCACTATTTTCTCAATTCTGGTAACGTAATAAGCTAAAACTAGATCAGGTTTGTATGTATATCTTGATTCAAAGAGAGTGAGCAGACCCTATAGTCTACACATGTATACATTTATACCAACATTACCAATATTGTAACTTCCTTTTACCAATGTGTGTTTGTATCATAACTTAAAACACCATGATATGGCATAGGTTTGTGTGTAATAGATCTTTATCACACTGAAGCTGGTAGGGAAATAGGCTGGCCCCTGTTATGTTTTTAATCATCAGTGATATGAACGATACAGGGAATCTGACGATAAAGCAGTGCACATAATAAAGGTCTATATGTTCTATCCTGGCCTGGACAGATAGTGTTTCAATCAGTGAACATTTTTTAAGTAAAGTTATAACAAAAATGTGTTAATATGTGGAGGATCTGTTTGATTCCTCTATGGTTTATAGACCTTGTGCAGTTGGCATCATCTGACGTCAAATAGTTTTGGAGATCACTAGAATATTTAAAAAAAAACCAGACCAGCATGTATGTGAGTCGCATGCAATCTCTTTTAATTTAAGCCGGTGATGCGTTACATGGAATTGAGCCAAACTGCGTGTAGACATTTGTTTTGTGTCATGCAGATTCACGCCCTTATTAATTGGTGCTTCAAGCCCAGATACATTGATTTGAAAGCTTCTTAGGAAAGGGCCCAGATGCGGGCATTTATTCATGGGAATAAAAGTTCACACTTACAACTGTATAATAACCGATAATAAAGTTGTAGTTACTCTGTATGTAGGACCAAACACTCAGACCTGCATCACATTAGCAGCATTAGCAGCATTAGTACTTAGTTATTAGCCTCATGGATTGTTGATTTGTAAAGATTGTGTCGTGGAGTGTCGTGGCCGAGCGGTCTAGCTTACCGGACTCAAGTTCTGGTGTTAGCAGCAGAATGTGGGTTCGAATCCCGGCCGTGACACTTGTGTCCTTGAGCAAGACACTTAACCATAATTGCTTCTCTCCACCCAGGGGTTAAATGGGTACCTGTGAGGGCAGAGTTGGTTGATTAGCCCTATATGCGCTGTAATGGCAGCAATTCAGCTGTATACTCCCCAGGGAGCTGAGATGGTTTCAGGAATGATTTATGCGCCTTATGAGCAGGGGTAATGATATAATGCGCCTTGAGCACCACTTAGTTGGTGGATACATGCACTATATAAGTCCACACATTATTATTATTATTATGGGAAGGAGCTGTATATCCTCCAGCCTGCCATCTAGATTTTCGGTGTAGCAAAAGATGTCCAGCATTGATTATGATCACCAACATGGCCACATACATGTAGCAAGCATGCTGGTGCTCTGTGATGTAGTTACACAAGGCCTATAGAAGATTCAACATTTGAAAACAGGCATGCAAAAGGCAAGGCTGAACACAAAGAACACTGCTTGCTTAAAATGCAAGAACCAAAGTAAGAAAGAATTCAAGTTGAACAAAAATCAACTCAAAACAAAAATGCAAATTTTGTAAAACAATTAATTCAATGCAACAATGAAACATAAATGAATCTAGAACCATGAAACTTTTTAACTCAAAAATTTACATGGGAGAAAAACAATGAAATTTTCTTTTTTGTAACAAAATAAAATTTGTTTAAAAAAATCTAGCTTTGTTAACTTTGCTGCCAATTTGGGCAAATTGTGAACATTTTTCCTCGCGTACCTTGACAACCCTCTGAATGCCTGATTTCCTTTGCAAATCTTTTGATTTGTCAAGTCTCAAACCTGTTTTGTCCGACTGCTGTTCAGTGTCTCTGACTGACTGTGGAGTGCCGTGTCTTCCTTCCTGTTCAACATGATGAGGGGAAGACGATCCTTGTGCATCATGAAACAGTTGTTGAGTGTTGGCACTGGTTGGGACTTTATCGTTCAGGTTTTCGTTACACAAGAGCTCCGGTGAGAGGTTTGTCTTTGGTTTGACGGTGACGTGTCGTAGAACCTTGGGAGTACTGCATCGTGTTACTACCTGGGTAGCTTGTGCCTCATCAAATGACATACCTGCATAACCAAGAGAGGTATTTTGCCTGGCTTCACACCCAAACTGTCCCTCACTACTTGGCACCAGAGTCGTCATGAATGGTTGCTGAGTAGAAGCGGCCAAGTCACTTCTTAGATCTGTTCCATTTAGAACAGCTGTCGCTGATGAGTTCGGGTTTCCAGTCAGTACGGATACATCTTTTCTGATGATAGTTTGCACAGCTTTCCCAGTTTGTTGCGAAAGATTTCTCCCATCTACAGGAATTTTCAGAAACCGCATTTGCCCCGGTTTGATCTGGCTAGTGAGATCCTGACAGTAACGTTGGAGAACTGATGCTGTCTCCATTCCAACCTTACTTCTCTTCCCAATCGGTTGATACTCAAACTCACCGCTGATTGGCTGTTTGACAGAACGTTTACTACGTCGGGCAGTATCGGGCTGACCCGATGATTTGTGAGGTACATTGACCGTGTTCTTCAAGAGAGAATATTGACTTGGCGATGTTGCAGTGGATCCAACCATGACAGCCTTGGCTTCAGATAAGGGGGGTATAGAAGCTCTACCAGGATTAGGAATGGCACTTTGACTGCTGCTGACTGGACTGCCTGAACGAATAACACTGAACGACACTGGAAGGGAGACTAGACCAGAAATGTGTTGGGTATCACTCACAGGACAAGAGCCAGGAATGGGAGACACAATCACCTTAGGGTTCAATGACAAAAGACCACTTGTATTCCTTGGGGTACATAGTGGACTCGAGACAGGCACAGCCATGCTGGGACAAGCACTTCCTGGCGTACCCTCAGATAGTACTGCCAGATTGGTAGAATGGTAATAACTTATACCAGGTACCGGCTGATCAGCTGGCCCGTTTTGTACGTTCTCTTGTTCCATTCCATTATCAGAAACATAAATTTTGGACATCTGATCCGGGTATTTGGAACGTAGGGCCTCAAAGTCTTGTCGAAACTTCTCATCTGAAAAGGGATAAAGAAATAATAGAATACATCATGGCCAATTTGAAATACAAAAACTTCAAACTGTTCTTACCTAATGGAATTAATGTGTATATATATGCAATTTCTCTAAATATCATTGGCCAGGTCTGAAATTTCATTCTTAGGGTCAAGGCCACTTTTCTAGAGTAAAGGGCACTTCCATTCGACTATCAGAATGTCTATGGGAAATTGTTTAAATAAGGGGCATCAAGGCCAAGACCAGTGAAACAGAGGCAGTGGCCTCCGTGTAATTCCAGGCTTGATTAGCCGTCAGAAGTGCAGAGCTGCCAACATATGAGTTTGAAAATGAGGAAGATTTAATTTTCTAATCAGAAAGACTCAATCGAAGCGAATGCAGCGAGCGAGCCGAGCGAGTGAGCCCTTGCGGGTGGGATCCATGGGTTTTTGGCACCAAAAGGAGAGGCCTCCTTGCATATATTTTAAGTAATAATAATAATAATAATAATAATAATAATAATAATAATAATAATAATAATAATAATAATAATAATGTGTGGATTTATATAGCGCACGTATCCACCAACTAAGTGGTGCTCAAGGCGCATTATATTATTATCCCTGCTCATAAGGCTCATAAATCATTCCTGAAACCATCTCAGCTCCCTGGGGAGTATACAGCTCAATTGCTGCCATTTCTAGCGCATATAGAGCAAACCAACTCTGCCTTCACAGGTACCCATTTAACCCCTGGGTGGAGAGAAGCAATTATGATTAAGTGTCTTGCTCAAGGACACAAGTGTCACGGCCGTGATTCGAACCCACATTATGTTGCTAACACCAGAACTTGAATCCGGTAAGCTAGACCGCTCGGCCACGACACCCGTCAAAAATTACCGTCAAATACGGAAGTCTTCCGCAGAATCCGGAAGAGTTGGCAGCTCTGGAAGTGCCATAACAAATGCAATAATAACTATACACCCAACTTCAAAGTGCCCTATCCACTAGTCATGGGTATGTTTTCACCTCTAGAGGGCTTCAATTAGCATATAGCAGATAACAGGACAAGTTATTTTCATGGCCTGGGGCTAATTTCATGGAAGTGCTAAGCACACAAATTTGCCGAGCACAGAAAATGTATGCCAAGAAAAATAGGTTACCAGTCAAATTGTCATGTAATGTATACTACTCAAAACAATTTAGGGAACACCAGATTTTTTAACATCAAATAGGTTTGAAATGTTCCATGAACCGGGATTTTCATTTGCAACCCCCCTCTCTCTTTCAGTAGTCATGTCATGAAATGTGTAATCACTACATGCATCCTTTATCATCTGTTTCATTGTGCAGCTGTTTCTCATCAATTCTGTGAAACATTTTATCTGAAATAAATGATCTTGCTTTAACTGAGATTATTCCGGTGTTCCCTAAATTGTTTTGAGTAGTATATATTACTTCGTCGGGTCAGAGCAGAAAGGACTTATAAGAATCTATACATGCAAAGCGTGAGCAAGAAGGACTTATAAGGCATATAAATTACCTGCAATTCCATTATGTTAAGAAAACTTAATTTTTTGGATTTATATTTTATTTAACAATGGGAGTACTCACAATTTATATTAAGCATTCAAGACCCATTATCTTGTACTTATAATTAGATAATTACACTTGATTAATCTTATAAGACCTTTTTGCATTAACAAATAAAATTGTCATCTAGTGTCTATAAGTCCTTATTGCTCTGAGCAGACGACTTGTGGCTGGTTCTTAGCCAAGTTTAACATAGCAGATAAATTTCCTAAGCAGTATTTTCTGCTTAGGAGCTCAATGAAATTGGCCCAGATTGTATGATTTGTTAAAGTCCTTTGCTCGTACCTGTGTGAGTTATTTGTGGCTCTTCATCTTGATTCTCTTTAGTAGGGCTGCTAGGAGCTGAAGAGTAACATCTCCTTTCTCGTTCTACCACCTCACATATAGCATTGAACGATGCGTGCCTAGACCAAGCTACTTTCTTGCTACCCTTGGGGTGGGGCTTGGTTGGTGGCACTGCTTCTTGGGGTGGGATTGTGGGTAGCGGAGCTTCAAGGCAAAATATGAAATAATAAGTGGTATGATAGCGAGATTTTGAGGATAACATAAGTGTAATGTTGTCTGATTATTATTTTGAACACATGATATAATTTTGCCGTTCACTGACATATTTCAGCACCGTGTATTCAGTATTTTTGAGTGACTGCAGAGAAAATCCGCAAATGACTTGGGTGGGACTGGGTGATGGGCAAAATCATATCAATAAGTCATTTGCAAGTTCATTGAACGACAAAAAAATGATAAGCTAAAACTTTCAAAGGTTGTTTAATTAATGTATATTTTGACTCAGTGCCGAGTAAGCATATTTGTAGAAGTCTTTTTTACCAACATTACCAATGTTGTACCTTCCCTTTACATTGGTCGTTTAAGACTGGTTCAACATACCCACATAATCTGTGGCATTTATGATTGTTTGTTTATCATTTCAAATCCATAGGATTCTTGTTCAGGTCCATGCACTAGCTTCAGGGTATTATTATCCAGTATTATTGAAGAAAAAAAAGTGTCTAAATTTGTTATTACTTTAATAACATGGTGTAACACTTCTTAAACTTACAAAAACTTTTGCATATATATTCATTTTACAAATATAACAGGGTGTCTATTAAAACCCTCCTGTACAATCAGTGCAATTTTTGAAACAACCCATTCAGGCCACTCCAAGCCATTAGCTGTTGCCAGTGGCCTCCTATGGTTACCCTTCTGTGCACTGTCTCACCACTGAGATTGCAGGGTAAGGTGGTCTCCCATTTATACATTGCAGGCCATACTAATATGTTCAAACATTTACAATGTCCTTGGGTGGCACACAGTTGATTTTGTAAGATTACTTGGAAAGGACAGCAGGCTTGTACATGTATGTACTGAAGGTTGCTCAAGAGCAGAATTTTGTGGATCGGAGTGGCCTCCATGTGTAGGAGGGTTAACAAAACAGGACACCCAAAGGTATTGCTGGCTAATACTATAACAAGGATGTGTTTGTCTCATAAGCCTGAGACATAATCTGAGTAATACTTACCAGCTGGGGTTGAGAAGAATGACTGTCTTGAAGGAGCTTCATTCTCAATGCAAATGTCACCTGCACAAACAATAGAAGGTAACGCATTATACCAACCAGTGTTTAACGATGTTAGCTTCAATAATTCATGCGATTATACAGCCTTTTAAAAGTCTCTTCAAAGTCAAGTCATATCTTGAGAAATACACACGATCACCTTATATGAAGGCAAAAAGGTACATTTAAATGAAAGGTTATAACTTTGGTTATGTTGGCAAAACTGCTTCCATAAATATGCTTACTTTCTTTGAATCAAAATAACCCTCCCTCCTAGTTGATTGATCATTCAAGATAAAGATAGTATTCCAGCCTGTGTAATGCTTGCCAAATGGTACTGTGTGGTGAATGTATCTAAGCCGTTATTTATGCAGCTAATCCATAATTCATAAACAGACAACTGTCTAGTTTGTAATGGTCAGTGGCGGGTAGGAGGGTTAAACAAATGAGCTGTGAATGTTTCAGCTCAATGCAGAGTCAAAGCCGTGAGAAAAATGTGAAACAATTTTGTAGGAAAACACATCGATCAAAATGTTGCTGCCTTTGAACATTTTGTAAATGTGCATATTTTTGTGTTTTTTCTGATATAAAAATCACTTCATTTCAGGCATAATAATTTTGCCAAATGATTGTTAACCGTACCAACTTCACATCAAGTAAGCTTTCAGATGACAATTCGGTAATTTTGTAACCAATGTTAGCTTGAACATGAATATACATCTATAAATAGTTTAACCCTTTCACACCGTGGGGCCCGCAGCGCGCACCACAAAATTGGTCGGCTCCGTACGTGAGGCCCGCAATGCGGGCCTCTGTGATAACCTACGGTGTATAAATACACATACAAACGCCCAGGACTGCGCGTACATCCGGCCCAGTAATGAAAGGGTTAATAAACACAGAGCCAAGTAAAACAATCGCATCGCCTCAAGACTCTTCCCTCAGTTTTTTTTTTGCCAAGCTGTGGCAATGAAAACAATTTTAAATTTCTATTTGTGTATATTATGTTATCCACTGAGCTAAGTTTTTCTTTGTTGAAGTGTGATATATCTTTTGTGTGCTCAACAAGATAAAAAGGAAGAATACATATCAATTTAAACTAAATTTTTCCCTTTACTTTAGCACCTGACCTCAAATCTTGGTCAAACCCTTCAACACACATACGTGGTTGGAAAGAAAAAGAAAAAAACACACACACACAAGAACACACAGTCACGCACCGTAGTTGTGGGGACATACACTTGCTCTGAGACACAGTTGTGGGGACCGAAAACGTTGTGGGGACATGAAAATGTCCCCACAGATACGGCGTTCTTGCCATCCCTTTTGTTATAAGTCCCCACAACCTTGCCAATGCCTACCCACAATTGGCTGTGTCACATAACCCTGGACATTATTATGTTCTCGTGCACTTAAGAAAAACACATTCTTCAAACCATTACCATTTGCACTGAAGATTCTTTTTGGAGCGGATTTTGTCTCAGTCTTTCCCTTGAATAATATACTCCATTTTGTGACAGATAACAACATATACTAAAATGCTTCCTTTTTGAGAAAATTGAGATTTTCTAATTCGTGAAAACGTTGTGCGGACATGTGTAAGTCCACATAACGTCTCAAGAACCTACATTGTGTGGACATTTTGTGTTCTCAGGTTCACATAGCCTATGTAACACAAATTCACACAAATTATGTTCTTGTTTAAAAAAACAAAAAAAAACAAACAAACAAACAAAACCAGATGAAAATTGAATATATGAACCAGCATATTTCAGGATTTTGTCAGACTTACTGGGGTTGACGTGACTGGTATCAGGGTTGGGTCCAACCCATCTAAATGCCGGCTTTCTACCACGTCCTTCCTGTACATGAACCTTCTTGATCATCTCCAAGCTTGTCAGGATGTTGGCTATATCATAAAGACGTCGCACTTTGGCTACAGAAATTATCAAACAAGGTTGGTATAAAACGATTAATAAAAATAACAAGCGGCAATTATTAGGTGCTTTTAGCCTTACATTATTATAACCCCCTGGTCATTGGATCAATGGTATACCTGAAAACATCTCATCAGACTATGTAGTTCGACTGTAACAACCTCTACCCCCGTATGTAGACAATTTACTCCTGGGTAGAGAGAAACTATTGTAGTCAAGTGTCCTTATCAAAGACACAAGCAGCATGACCGGCCTGGCTAGGATTTTAACCCACATTCCGACAACTCAGCCACCAGAACCGGAATCCAGTGTGCTAGACCACTTGGCCACGACACTCCATAATCAGCAGTATTTTGTATTAAAATTACCAACTTGAAAGACTTGAGTGGCTATATTGTTTAACTTAAAACCTACTTTAAAATTAAAGTAACATTAACCCTAACGTCCTAGGCATTCATTTGGGGTCCAGTACACTGTACTACAAAATACTACTCAATTCTCATAGACCAGTGTAGTAAAAGTACACTGCACTACAAAATACTACTCAATTCTCATAGACCAGTGTAGTAAAAGTACTCCATACTGCAGTTTACTCAAATAGTATTTTGTAGTATTCAGTGAGGTTAGGGTTAAACTTTTATTCTGACAACCATTGAAACATATCCATGATGTAAATGGACAGACTACCCTTATAATGAACATTGTACCAGGTCTGGAATTTCATTCTTGTATGGGCAATGCCACTTTTCATGAGTAAAGGGTACTTCGATTAGAATATCAGGATGCCTACTGGAGCACCAAGGCCAAGACCAGAGCAATGAGGCCATGGCCTCCGTGAAATTCCAGGCCTGTTGTACTGAACATTCTCTTCATGAGAACTTACTTTTAGGTACACCTGTAATAATCTCTTCTTGGAAGAAGTGATGACTCTGAGAACAGTCGGTCGGTTTGTTCTCAACATTTTGACTAGTCTGTTCTAGCCGTAATCGGTCTCCTGATGACAGCTAAAGCAGACTAGTCAAAACGTTGAGAACATACTTGTCAGAGCCATCACTTCTTCCAAGAAGAGATCATTACATGGTGTACCCGAAAGAACTCAATAACATCTATCTCCACCATGCAAAGCCTCAAATCCTACATTAACTTACTTTTAAACTTTGGCCCTTCTCTGATTTCATAATTGATGTCTCCAATCAGTACTCTAGCCGCAATGTCCAAGGTGATTACTTTAGCCTGTGCAGAACAAGAAGAGGATTGTTGGGAACAAATTCAATACATTGGGATTAACACGGTGATCTCACACACTGTGCCTGGGGCTAGCCTCGCACACTAGCCCCATGGTGGGCTTTCCAGCCTGGCACAGAAAAATCCCTGGAAAGATCTGTGGTATAACGATAGCCTTATGCTCGCTCTAAATAAGGTCAGATTTCATTAAAACAACATTTACACCTCGAATAATGTTAAACAAAAATTTGACTTGATTTTGGTTCAATAATCTACTTTCTGCACGGCTGAACCAAACTTTGGTTTAGTAAATGTCATGTGCAAGTCATGTGACAATGTTCATTTACCATGTACTGAAAAATAACAAATCATTAAATGCTATTAGACTTGTAGTCAAGTACTTTTTCATGACTACGAGTATGAGTACAAATGAGTATGAGTACAAAGTTACTCTTGTACAAGTACCAGTACGAGTACAGTCAAGTACTTTTTCTTGAGTACGAGTACAGTCAAGTACTTTTTCATGAGTACGCGTACAGTCAAGTACTTTTTCATGAGTACGAGTACAGTCAAGTACTTTTTCATGAGTACGAGTACAGTCAAGTACTTTTTCATGAGTACGAGTACAGTCAAGTACTTTTTCATGAGTACGAGTACAGTCAAGTACTTTTTCATGAGTACGCGTACAGAAAAATATGTACGAGTACTCCAACTCTGACTACTTTTGAAAGATCTTTCCAACCTTGTATGTGAAACTGCGATGGTGCTTTTTTTTTCACCCAATCATGGCCATCACGAGGCTGTGTATGCCTTTCTGAATATTAGACACAACCAAACACCTTCAGCTTATGCATGTACATTGTTAAGGGGCTGCAGTGATAGAGAGAACAAGAGCAGTTCTTACCTGAGAAACTAAGAAGAGCATGATAAACTTCTGGCTCATCACACCAAGAGACTTGTCCCGACGGCTACCTGTTGACATTCACAAAATAAATACTTGAACTTAAGTCAGGAAAAAAACATTTGAGTTATTCAACATAATGTGTATTAGATTGGTACCCTGTCTTTATCTTATCAAGTATAGAATCAGGTTTTGAGGCTCGCGCTAGCTACCAACCAAGGTCAAAATTGAATCTCCATGAAACTGAGGCCAGTATCTGGCGTCTTTCAAACAAAATTACATCAAAGGGGGAACCAAAGCAAAAACAAGATAATGATTTCCCTTGTATCACTTAGCAAAATGCTACAAAAAATTTACAATTTGCTATAAAAATACAAGATTTACTTTTTAAAATTAAAGTTTTTTGAACGAGATCATTCCCTGCTAAGACCATGAACCATTTGCCTGTTGAAGTACAGAGCCTGCATATCTCAACAAATGCTTATGTGCTCTACAAATCTTGCACAAATAAGTTCAAACTCCGCCTTACTCATATCTTCCTTGTCATCAAATCTGTCTAGTTCCTTCTTGTCCTCATTGTCTTGGTTCGGGTTTCCAAGGTTACTGATGTCTCTAAACGGCTTCTTGGATAATGGATTAATTTCATCGCTGTATTCATTCTGAATTTGAAGCTTCTTAAGATGGACAATCTGATCGGCATATCGTTTCTTCTCTCCTAAACACTACAAGTAGGAACAGTAACAAAATGTGAACAAAGGCATGTAAGGTTTGCTGAAATCTAACCCCAAACATGTTTTTTTGTTTTGTTGTTACAACGTAGACCTGGGGTCAATTTCATCGAGCTGCTAAGCAGAGAATTTTGCTATGGAAATATTGTTGCTAAGCAATATAAAACAGACTAAAAGCCAAAATGCATACATTTTGTATGAAAGTATTTCGCAGGTTAGCAAGAAAATTCAGAGTACCGCGGGCACGTTCACCATGGATTTGTATTGTTGTGTCACTTATTTGCTAGCAATAATCGCCGGCAAATTAGCATGGCTTTCTCTATGCTTAACGGTTAGCAGTGCTATGAAATAAAAAACTTACAGCAAGCAACATGTCACGATTAGAAATCAAAACATATTACATAGATTAAATGTTTTAGATGTACGGATCAGAAAAGGGTTAAGGTTAGATAAGGTCACAAAAAAAAAGGCTCTGGTGTCTGGTCACAGGTCAGCTTCAAAATCAGTCTAGTGAAATTTATTTATTTTTTTTAATTTTTTTTTATGCCAATCAGTGAAATATGTGATACATGTATACGCAGTTATTGGAACTGGACCAAATATCCCATACACAAAGCATGGTGGGCTAAGAGAGGCCTCACAAATCAGGCAAACGTTTATAACTCGATGTGAACAAGTCATTTAAAACACAGCATGGCAGAATTTCAATCGATCCAGCAATTTAGGCTGCAATTGGACATCCTTTCATAGCAAAGAAAAAAAGAAAACTAAAAATGCTGACGCGCGCGGAGACCAGAAACTGCAGACCTTATTTTTGCCAAAGTCTCTGAAAAACCCTCAGAGACATGGATCACAATGTAATGACTATAATAATAATAATAATAATAATAATAATAATAATAATAATAATAATAATAATAATAATAATAATAATAATAATAATAATAATAATAATAATAATAATAATAATAATAATAATAATAATAATAATAATAATAATAATAATAATGTGGACTTATATAGCGCACGTATCCACCAAACTGGTGCTCAAGGCGCATTGTATTATTACCCCTGCTCATCAGGCTCATAAATCATTCCTGAAACCATCTCAGCTCCCTGGGGAGTATACAGCTCAATTGCTGCCATTACAGTGCATATAGGGCTAATCAAACACAACAACCAACTCTGCCCTCACAGGTACCCATTTACCCCTGGGTGGAGAGAAGCAATTATGGTAAAGTGTCTTGCTCAAGGACACAAGCACCATGGTCGCGGTAGGGATTCGAACCCACATTCTGACGACTCGGCCATCAGAACACAAATCCGATGCACTAAACCACTCGACCATGGCACTCCACAAATAATGAAGTTATATTTAAATGGAAACATATCAAAACATATATTGAAACATTACAATGGATGTTTGGTACCATTGTGTACACTAAACTAAATTTTATATACATGTAAAACAGTGATTGATTAATTTTGTTTATAAATGGAGTTTAGTTGCTTTAAATTGAAGGTACAATATTGTTTTTTGAAAATGTATATTAATTTCAACCGTCTAGGTTTTAAGAAAAATTTCACTAAGATTAACCTGAGAAAGTTTCATCACAATATATGCTTACAATTGGCAATAACGTAAGCCTCTTACATGTGGTTTATGTTGTTTTTAAATCCAACAGAATAATTAATTTTTTCTCCAACAGAATGCACTTCAGACGGAATCATTTCTCAGGATAATTGACAATTGTACAAACTTTATAAAATAAGCTTTTAGATAATTGTTAATTTTATAATCTAGTTATAACCTAATGTTCAACACACAATATAAAAGAAAACACACAAAATACTAACCTTTAGTCTTGCTAGTGTAGGCTCCAGGTTCATTTTACCGTGCCACAGATACTTGTTCTTTGCAACTCGACTCACCATTTCAATACTTTCTAAAACGTTCACAATGTCATAAATTCTACGGCGCTCAACCCCTGTGAATGGAAGAGAGAATGGAGGCACAAAGCTTGACTACAGACGAAGAAAAAGCTGTCACAGTGCTCACTGCTAAGCTAACGGAATAATAAAACAAATCAAACATTGCTAATATCAGGGACTAACCCATCAGGCATTTCAGAGCAGGCATTTCCCAGGTACCCTGTAAAATGCAACTAAAGTGCAACAAGTGTGTATCCTGCTGGGGCCGACGTCATTGAACTGCTCAGCAGAGAATTCTGCCTAGCAACCATATTTTGCTAAGCAATATAAAACAGACTACCAGGGACCTATTCCATAAAGCCCCTAAGGAGCAATTTGTTTTACGTTTATTGCATGTTTTTCAGTTCATAGTGCTGCTAACAGAGAAAGGCATGTTTACTTGCAGGCAGTTATTGCTGGCAACATGTTCACTTGCAGGCAGTTATTGCTGGCAACATGTTTACTTGCAGGCAGTTATTGCTGGCAACATGTTTACTTGCAGGCAGTTATTGCTGGCAACATGTTCACTTGCAGGCAGTTATTGCTGGCAACATGTTCACTTGCAGGCAGTTATTGCTGGCAACATGTTTACTTGCAGGCAGTTATTGCTGGCAACATGTTTACTTGCAGGCAGTTATTGCTGGCAACATGTTTACTTGCAAGCAGTTATTGCTAGAAACATGTTTACTTGCAGGCAGTTATTGCTGGCAACATGTTTACTTGCAGGCAGTTATTGCTGGCAACATGTTTACTTGCAGGCAGTTATTGCTAGAAACATGTTCACTTGCAGGCAGTTATTGCTGGCAACATGTTTACTTGCAGGCAGTTATTGCTGGCAACATGTTTACTTGCAGGCAGTTATTGCTAGCAACATGAGTGATGCAACGATACAAATCCATGGTGAACACGCATGCACCACTGTGAATTCACTTGCTAAACTGTGAAATACACAAGTTTACGCAAATTTTTCTGCTGAGCAGTAGGGTATAAGCCAGGATTTGGAAATAGAGCATCCAAATTTCTTATTCTTTGCATAACAGGGTGTCCAAATATTCAACTTAGACATACATTTGCATGTTTATTACAAATAAAGCGGGGAATCCTTTTAGCAAAAGACACCCAGAGATGTTGCTGGCTAATACTCTGCTTAGCAGAACAAATCTGCTTACTCAGCTTTTGTGAATACTACATGTATGTGTGTATCTTCTTATTAGGGAAGGTACAACATGGGTATTTTTTACTAACAACGTTCATTAATTTTAACCCTCTATTATTAAAGAAATTCATCATGAAACTAACCTGTAAAAATTTCTTCACTAAAGGGGAAAATAACAATAAAAATATTGCATGTTTTCTATGTTTTATGGTAAACAAAAAGTTGCAAGATGGCAACTTCTTGTAAATTTAACATAACAATTCCTGTTTCTCACTGGATGAAATCACTTCAGACAAAATAATTTCTCAGAATGATTGATATAATCTGGTATTTGTACCAATTTTACACCAGTTAAGTTGTATGATAAAAAAAAATGCATTCATTTGATAATCTGGCATTTACCAATGTTGTACCTTCACTTTCATGTCTATAGCGACATTTAAGCAACCGATTTATGAAAAAGTGTTGATGAAGAAGTTGGCAAAGCATCTTACCCAGGTCTTTGGAGATGGCATCTAATGAAATCGCCATGGCAATGCCATCATAAGGGTAATCTGGATATCTGGACAGAAATCTGTATTGGTGAAGAGATAAAGAAATCAGTCCATTTAATGTATGTACATGTATTTTTAAGAGAAGTGTGCATGACTTACAGTGGAAGAGTCTTGAAATGGTGCACACAGCATTGTAGAAAGAGTGTACATTCTTCCTAGCATGTATTCTGCTTCCACGTTCATGTGTGCCCCTTGCCTAAAGGCCAATGGAGTCCAGTCAGTGAAATAAATTATTAGAAGGGGTGGGGGGTAGGGATATCCTCATCGTAAGTATTTCCTGTAGTAACAAGCATTTGTTCTGTAGTACTGGGGGGAGGGTCTTGAAAAGTCGTATTCTCTGTACTTCCTTGAAAATGTTGACAACTTTGGACGGCCCCATTTGGGAACTGCATTTTAATTTCATTTACAGCCTGAATTAAACAATACTTTACCTTTGACAAAGAAGACCCAGGGATTTTGACTTCCTGTTCATTGGTTTATCTCCATCTTCCACCCCTTCCTCCCCTTGGGAAAAGCTCCCTGCCTCCACAACTTCCTCCAGTATACTATCTACTCCAACATCAACCACTTCCTCCTGCTCTTGCAAGTAAGACGCATGGTCGGCAATTGCATTAAACAGAGCCTTCTTCTGTCTGTTGGTATCCAAGACCCGGATATCGGGGCTGGCTGCACTGATTAGTACCTTGAGGTTAGCGGTTGGTGTCACTGGGCTTAGAGCCAATAGGCATACTGGGGGCTTAGTGGGTGTTAACGGACTCCCCTCTTCCTCTTCAATTGTGCCTGTCTCCATCTTAACGGTCACCTCCTGACTGAATTCTAGTGGGGAATTTAGACCAAGAGTTTTGTGGAATGTTGGACAGGGGGCACATTCATAGTCAAGGATGTTTTGCCGGGTCGATCCGAATTGCAGCAGTGTTTCAGTTTCAGATTCTACATCAGATCCGTCAAGGGGTTGGAATCCATCAGGAAATATAAAACTGGTAAAACTGGATGCCAAGTCAGCCATCTTGAAAATTGCTGGAATATTAATCACACAAAATGTTAAATTATAGTGAATGTGCGTAATGCTCCGCCAAATGCAGATCTCTAATTGTTGGTTATATAATTGTTTAATATTGAACATCAAATAATATATACCGACAATGCGGTGTATGAATAAAAACTAGCAAATGCTAGAAGTATTGTTATTGCTAGCAAGCTCTAAGTTAAAAACGTGTTGAATACTGTATGAGTAATCTAATTATTTTACTGCAAAGCATCTACTATAAAATAATTTGTAGAACGTTCTAGTGCCATTAGTATTATGTAGGATATTATTACTTTTTATTAGTCATACATTTTACAAAAGTTCTTCTTTATTTGAACACTTTCTCACACAGCATTCACACACAAATGTATGGGCCGCCTAGCAAAAGCATTTCCTTCCCAGCAAAAGCATTGAAGGGAGGTATAACACTGGTATTTGTTAACGATCAAACGTTCATTTTTCGACCCTCTGGTTTTCAAGAAATATCATAAAACTAGATCTGTGAAAATACAACTGTTACATGTTTTGGACGTTTTTTAAAAAGTTTTTAACCCTAACTCCCTAGTGTAATTTACTAGGAACCATACCCATCCTTGCAAATTCCAACACCATATGGCAAACTGTACACACAAACTGTTGGACTCTGATTCTGGAGGTACATTTGTATGCCTAACCCAGCGTAAAAGACAATCAGTTTAGGGGTCCAGTACCCATCCTAACAGATTCCAACAAAACCTGGTGTTGGAGTTTGACTGGATGGGGATTGTTAGAGTTAAAAGGTTTTTTAATTGCCATCCAGCAACTTTTTGTAAATTTCTATCTCCATGGTTTTTGGCGAGCGTCATTCATAAGTGCCCGTATCATTTTCAAAATGTAAAAAAAAAAAAAAATTTGTTGAATAAAGCCAAATAGAAATGGGCAAATTCACGTTTTGGGGACACACGAAACACTTCCAAAGTACATGAGTCAAGCGCGTGATGACAATCTTGGTCACTCCGATTGGTTGAAATATGCGTCGTGCATCACACAAAACAGCTGGTAAGCAGCTGGTGCATAAGCGCTACTAAGACTTTGATAAGCCATTCTATACCTTTCGTTAATACACCCCCACATGATTACGTTTTGTCAAATCAGATTGTCTAAACTGTCTTGGGCTTTTATGATAATATGTAAACATGTTCACCAAGTGTGGACAGCACATCATAATTAGGTAACGATAAAACTAAACGGCTAGAATGTTGTGTATTCATATTTATAATCATGTTCTCATTAATTCTGCTCAGGCTTTAAGTTAGAGTGATTCTACACATGCCCCATATAGGCCTAGCATAACGTTAGTACTAAACTAACATTAGTTTGTTTTCGCAGAAAAAAGCTTTGCTAACTGTTTGAACATTCAACAACAAAATATTCTTCATACAAGTGTGGGTTCTCCTCGCGACAAGCTTGCTTTTTGGAGACCACAATATCATCATATTATTCCTGTGGACATTGTTTTTGTATTGAATAATTAATGTTAAGTGGAAAATAAATTGAACTAATGTCGTATCCAACCGCCACTTCATCTTACATGTACCTACAGTTGGATACAACATTGGAAAGAATGTCGCATCCGACCGCCACTTTTTAAGGGTTTTTTGGGGAATTTTTTGGCAACCAATAACCAGTTAAAAATGATTCTATCGATTTTTTGGGGTACAGAAAGCGAAAACTATCTTTAAAATACACTTTTATGACGGTTTTCAGACTTTATTTCCCTTCTAAAAAATCATATTAAGTATTAATAGGCCTAGTTGCCACTGGGCCTGTACAATGACCATGTTGGTCACTAACATGGGAGTTGACAAGATCAAACTGACATGACTCTGAGGAAGTCATCGTAAACAAAAAATGCCTGATTTTTCATGAAATAAATATCCTGGAATAATTTGAAGTAGGCCCTTTGTCCATCATCATCCATATATTCTCCACTTTACTGGGTAGGTAAGATGGAAACAGGTCAACTCGTACCTTCGCCAACTCGTACCTTCTGTTAAGTCAACTCGTACCTTCGCCAACTCGTACCTTCGCCAACCCGTACCTTCTGTTAAGTCAACTCGTACCTTGTATGTACCGGTGACAGAAGGAAGGCTTACAAGTTTTACGTTCGTGAAAGGGGCCAGGAGCTACATTGTACTTCCAAGATGAGGTCACATGACTTCCACTTGACGACAGAGGGCGTACTTAAGTTACGGATGGTCATTATCAAAATGTTATTATTTAATAGTGGCGAACTTGCCATTAAAGTCCATAAAAAAGTTTTTCTCAACATTAGTCAATTAGTGTTTTAATGCCATAATGGTTTATCATATTGGATTGAACGTCAGGCAGAAGAACGCCTGGGTCTGGAACAAGATGTTTTGGGGAATGAAACAAATAAAGTCAAACAAAGCAAAACCACCAACATTAGTCATTAGTGTTTTATTGTTGTCATTAAAGAATTATTGTTAACTGCGCAATTATTAAAACATTCGTAAAAGGGAAGCCTATCGGCCGTCCAAATTTTGATGACACCATGTACGAGATGATTTAACTGTTGCGTTGACTATACAAGTTGACTATAGAGAAGGTACGAGTTGACTATAGTGAAGGTGCGAGTGAAGGTACGAGTTGACTATAGTGCAGGTACGAGTTGGCGAAGGTACGAGTTGGTGAAGGTACGAGTTGGGGAAGGTAAGAGTTGGCGAAGATACGAGTTGACCTGAAAGCGGTAAGATTACATTATTGGTTAGGCCTATATTGAATGAGAAAAAGTGGCGGTTGGATACGACATTCTACCCACGACATTCTTTCCTGAACTAATGTTAACCTTAAAATTTAAGTTACATTGCATTAGGCCTAGGCCCTTGGCTACATCATGCAATATAATTTTATAGAAACTGTACTAAGAGTAGACTAACCTAGTAGTACTAGTAGTACAATACTTGTGAAATTTAAAATGCCAAACATCTGCCTGTAAAATAAAGCCATATGCCCAACAGTAGTAGATAATAAATAAACACAACCTAACCGTTTAACGTTACATTGTCGACAATGGTTGAAATTTATCGAAATTGTGAAATAACTACTAACGTTAACGTTAACCAACATTTTTCAAGGTCCAACTCGAAAGATATGATTGGAATTTCGATGTATTGTTACAAATAAATTTACGACAAATAACTGTAGGTCTGTATGTAAATCAACTCATACAAATTAAACAAGGTTTTATTTGTTAAATTAGCTTTAAAATAAAAGATTTTCAACAAAGACTTACCCAAATGTTTACCATCCAGTTCCTACAATCCTAGTGGCTACGATAAATGACGCTTTCTCAATATGCAGCATACGTGTATACGATGTTATAATGGCGCGCCACTAAACCGACAGGGCGGAATTTGGTTCAGTCGAATACTCCAAGAAAATATCGTTTGGAGAGATATGACCAAATATTTAGCAGAGAGTATCAATCTTTCTGATAAAATGGACCATATTTTTGCAATTATGATATTCAAGTCAAAAGTTTACGAGAGCTTCCTCGAAGAAATTGGAAAACTAATGTTAATTTGGTGCAAACGATTGCCGTTCAATTTACGCGCGGGGTTGCTGATGTTAACATAATCCCCGCCCACAGTATCAACGAACCAATAAAAAATGGTTCCGTTGCGTATAAAATAATGATATGCATTATTCATACACTCGTAGGCACATCGCACATGTACATGTACATATACATATGGACATGTACAAAATTCTCCCCTTATCTGATCCACTGATCTCTATTCTGACAATACAGACCCATTGCAGTTTTGGCACAGGATACACTCATAATGTTAATTTAGAACTACACTCACTGGCCATAAGTATTGCAACATTGAAAATCACACCAAAGTTCAGTTTGGAGAACTGTGTTACAATAATTTATTTTATTTTATTTTATTTACACTACTTAAGACTTCTTGAAAGTGCCTGTGTTTTGAAGTCAATGTTCTTTTTACTGTTCTTGCTCGCGGGAAACAAAGTCCTTCAATGCTTTGTCTGGTAACCACGTGACCTGATAATTGCGGTCATCCGTCTAGGCAATGTCTCGTACAAATTCATGTTGCAATACTTTTGGCCAGTGAGTGTAGTACCAGAGCCTAAGTCAGAGGTTATTCAAAACCATGAAAGACAACTAAATGTATTCAAGAAAAAGTACATGAATGGCAATTTTTGAAGAAAAACCTCTAACAAAAACCACAAGAATGCTTAAAGAAATTTAATCTTGCCTTTTGAATAAAAAATTATGCATAACATGAAATAGGCCTACATATACGGATTAAAATTTATATTAATTTTTAATTTACAGATTTTTTCATCAAAAAGTGGGCTTTATTTATCCCAGGACAGGCCTGATACATCACAGAGACATGCCCCCTGGTTCATTACGTTTGTGCCCACTGACCCATAGACATCTAGATTTTTGTTATGACAAATTGCCTTCCTTGCCATCGCCGATTACATCTTAGGCACTGACCCGCAACAGAGATCAGTGAATTGATCCTGTGCTGCGTAGACAGAGCAAGGTCACTCGCCCCATCCCCCACTGGGAAAAATTTAAGTAGACCTATTCTTTTACATCTTTTCTCTTTGAAATTTAAACGGGGAAATTTAACAAAATTGTGAAGAAAATCTTGCGGTTGAGGCAAACTTTAAATTTTTATTGAGAACTTTGTAGAAATTTGTGGAGCATATTTTGTTTATCATTGTTTTGTTTTTGTTTAATTATACTTGTGGCCAAAACGTGGGGAGAAGGTGTGAAGCATTGATGGACAACCCATCCCCTGACAAAAACAGGAGATTTATAAACCATGGGAAAAGAGGATACTTGTTGGTCTTTGTTTACCAAAGCAAGATGAACAAGATCCTCCAAGATGGATAACAAAATCAAGAAATCTTTTTTGTTCTCTTTCTTTCTTTCTTTTCAATTTGCTCCGTAATAAAATTAAATTGTATAAACTAAAATAGCTCACAAAATGCTCGCTGGTTTGGATCCCATTATACTTTCAAAAGCATTCTGCCGCCCTTGAAAATGAGATCATATTTTTGCATAAAGATTTAAACTTTCTTTTCAAAGTCAGCATGCACTTGTGGTCAAATGTCTTTAAATGCATTTAAGAATCAAGATAAAAACCAGTATGTGAAAGTTTCAGCTTATTTCATTGTTCATGCCTCATATTCATTGCAATTTCTAGAATTTCTGTTTACGAATGACATAAATTCGCTTCTGAAATTATTTCATTAATCATTAATGATAGCACCCGACCCAGGGTTTCGAGGGATGTTTAATAACAATCACCAGGGACAAGCTAGATGGTCGCGAGAGGTTAAGATGTCTGCACAAGCAAGCAGAAGGTCGTGGGTTCGAATCCCGCCTCAGTCGCCTGTGGATTTTTTCACAGACACTCAGAAAGCACTTGGGGTATAGTGCTTTGTACATTACGTCGGTGTAAGGGCAAAATCAAATCAATTAATCGTCACCTTAACATCAAAGTAAGTTGTATTGAACACTATAGTTTTAATCATTAACGTTTTTCGAAATAACAGAGAGTATAGGCCTATAATTATTGGCTTAAATATTGCCATACATTTGAAATCTATTTGTAACTGAGAAGAAAAGACTGCTGGAGCTGTCAATTCAAGTTGATTGAAAACTTGCTACCTGGAATTACTAATGATTTATTGACATTAACCTTCTTTATGTGCAGCATTTAAAGTTCTGATAGTCAATTATTAATCATAACTACTTTTTAATTGAATATTATTTTGTGAATCGATACTATAAAATGCGATTAATCAACGTTACGACTGATAGAAAGTCGAAAGACACCATGTCGATATTTTTAATTTGAAACATTAACAAAGTTTAAATCGATTCGAGTTCGCACAGTAAATATCAATGCTATGAAATCGTATAAAAGTGCAAATGATTGTTCAGAATTCACCACTCAACATTGTAATTCTTCAAAACCAGCAGCAGTGATAACAAGTCAAGGATGAACGCGGTAACTTCGATCCTGTTTTTTGTAGCTGTCGTCGCAACCGTATCCGCAGGATGTTCCAGCGTCCCTTCGTGCCCCGAAGACTATCTCACGTGGGGGAGTAACTGCTATAAACTATACAACAAAGCATTGACGTGGGAAGCTGCCGAAGCATGCTGTGTGTAAGTTATTGAACAAAATGCACATTTTAAATAAATGCATATTATTTAAATACAATGTCATGGCATGAATTCTCAATTTGAAGGATTACAATAATTAATGCAAAAATATATCAGAATTTGTTAACAAGTGGGAAACTATTTGTGGAGGGGATTGATTGCATTGGTAAACCCCTTTTAATTTACTGGAGAGAATTATATACCCCCACCACCCCCAAGGATACAGTCGAGTCACATAATCAGGTGTCATTCAATACTGAGGGTTGTGTTTTTACTCTTTGATAACATATTTTTGCATATCATCGAATCGGATGACTGATTTAAATGAATGAATGTTGAGACTATAGTGCACATTTTTGTCGTTCATTTCCCACTTTTTAGAGTATATCAATAATCAGTATACCATCTCTATTTTGATGACCCATAATAAATCAGGCCCAAAATAATTAAGTAGGCCTACCGTGGATCATAAGGAGTATGCCACAGTTTTTGTTGAAACCCCATAAAATGTATAAGTCGTCGTCATAAAGTGCTCGGAACGCCGCACTGCTGAGCATCACTACTTCCCAAACGTGGTCCTGAAAACCCTCATATGTGACGCCGTATGTCAAAACCAGGCACAATTGGGCAAGAGGTCAATTTTGAGTTATTGAAATATTAGTAAAATATAGACCTTGCACTTTACAATGCCGCTTTCTTTTTTCAAATCGGATATTCCATAGCGAAGTTATTAATTTGAAATCGGACTGTCCGAAACAGTGAGATGATGTCATTTCCCTGGGGAAATACCTAATGAATTATTCAGTTCCTTTATTAGCGAAAGGTCTGACGTTTCCGGCAATACCAAATTTGTATAGGGGCGATGCGATTTTACGTTCGCAAGTGAACTCGAAGTTACGCTAAATTTGGCGTCATTTCCAAGCAAAATCTCAAGGCATCATTTTGTGAAATTATAATGCCTCTCTAAAAGTATTTAAAAAATAATTTGTCGATGAAATTTCAGTTAGAAACTTTTACAGAACATTTTAAACATTTGTAGCATCATAAATTTCCAAAAATCTCAAAATCGCAAAAAATCACCCCAAGGCATTTTGCAGCTGTTCCTCCGTTCGTAGCTCTGCCCAATTCCGCCTGGTTTTGACATACCGCGTCACATATTGCATGCTGGCCCGGAGCCCTGGATGCTCGGTTCGAGCTGGATTTAAAAACAAAGTTATTTTTAGTTTACTGCAAGAACAACACTAACCCTTATCAACTCCCATCTGTTTTGCACCCAGGGTGTGCCCACACATGTGCCAAATCGCCCCATATGTGCCAAAATTCTTAATCCAACACTGCCTGCATGCCACACCCCCACTTCTAGCGATCGACGCCCGTGTATCATCGTTCAATGACACAAACATGAGATCAATAGTCTCTATACAATTAGTTTTTGACATAACCATTCCTTGTTTTTCTAAAAACTGAAAGTACAATCTCTTAGGATAACTATAATTATAATAATTATAATATTAACTTTAATTAACCAAAGGATTTTTAAATTAATATTTCTTGTTTTTTTCTGTTTGAGAATATCAGTTTTGTAGCATTTCTTTCTAAAGCATAATAGACTAACGCTTTATGGGACCCGATGCGATATCGTAATTACGCACTCTGGGTTAAAATCATCTTGTTGACTTTAAACAAGTTGTGTTTTCAACAAGTTTGTTCTTATTTTATTCAGGTAAAACTTGTAGCTTTGCATGGTGAGGAGGATAAGTAAGACTAATTGCGGTGACACCATGTGAAATTCTCAATTGAGTAGTAATTAGTTCTGAAAAGAACTGGAGGTACAACTATTTTATTTAATTAATTTTTTTTTGACTTTTTGTTTTTGCATTTACAGACAAGACGGGGCCCACTTGGCATCAATACATTCTGCCAGTGAAGATAACTACCTGAACGTTCTGTCTCAAGAAGGAACCGCAGGCAATAAGGAAACATATGTGGGCTTCAACGATAGGAACAGTGAAGGCAACTTCGTGTGGACGGACGGGTCACCAGTAGATTACACCAACTGGCACTCGGGGGAACCCAACAACTCCGGCGGGGAAGATTGTACCGAGTTCAACTACTTTGATTTGGACGGAACCTGGAATGATCTACCCTGCAGCCAAGGAACTCACCGCTTCATCTGTAAGATGTAGCCCAAGGTCAACGAACCATAGATGCTTTTTATCAGTGGAGGGGGGACATTTCCCCACTAGTTAGTCTAATTGTAGGTAAATTCAGGATTTTGTCTGTACATTCACCAACAAATTAATTCTCCCCCCCGGAAATCCTACCTATACACACGCCATCTTCCCGAATACCTCTTTACTCATTCTGTAATGGAGGCTTATTACTAAATCTGTATAAATCTTTGGCATTCCCAACACAAAAAGACGTAAACTTTGTTTACTTTCTGCTATTATGGAAGGTTATCTGACCAATCACAGTCTAAGCTGAAACGATGTCCGTGCACAGTTCTGGCTGTGTCCCAACAGTGATTGGTTGTCTTGTGGATGTTAATACACGTACATTTAGCCTGCCTGTGTGATTTGTCAAATGGATGTTAACCCTAACTACCCCAAATCCTGCAAAATCCTCAAAGGGGCACTTTTGGGGAAAAATTCAGCACTGTTGGAAACTGGTACTTTCACCTCTTCAAATGGGACAAAATTACTACATGGCCATAAGTGCCGAATATGAAAGATCAACGAAAAATGCATGGTGCATTTTAAAGATAAGGGCATGTTTCCAAAAGTGCACTGATGGATTTTGGAGGATTCAGGAAGGTTCCTACCCAGAATACCTAGGGGGTTAGGGTTACACGATGCATTTCGCGGTTGTAGTCCCTCTTGTGCAAGAAGTGCCTAGGCCTATAAGCATCTTACATAATATCTATTTGTCAAATTTTTCAGATTTATTTTTGTGTCACACTATAGTCTGTCATATGATCAAAACCTCTCACCCTTTCAACATTGTGGTGTATTTCTCTTTATTTGGAATAAGATTCCTTACGATACGTAAGTACTGCTTTTGATAATGTCAGTTTAATTTTAGCTTTAAGCAATTTACAAATATGCTACTTTGGCAATACCGAGTAAATAGGCCTCCAAGGAAAACAAACGATTAGGTGATTCTGGCTTCATATTATTTGCCTTTATTTAAACTCCTGTTCTATTATACAATTTACTTTAGTGATAGCATCGTATGTGGATACCAATAAAATAGCTAAATATTCATAAGAATTAAGAGGTGTGAGTTATTTCCTGAGGGTGTCGGTAGAGTGAATGGTATCTAGAGGGTCAAGCAATATACCGATCCAGATTGGGACCTAAGTCCCTCATCCTTAGCAACCCGGTCACGCCACCCATACGCACCATAAAAAGGATTATATGAACATTTCAAAGCTTGACCGAGGTAATGAAGTATAGCAACCGTCATCACGGCAACGTGCAGTTTGACTGACGAGCCGGATCGGTCTATTCATGTTAGGATCCGAGGACTAATTGGAGAAGTGCTAGAAGAAGCCGGGGAACCGAACAATGAAAAAATGTCAGCGAAGTGACGGGTTGTTCCACGGGTGATTTCTTAATTAATCAAATACTGGTCCCCACCAACCTCGTTCCAACTCCACGATTCATTATTGGCGGAATCAGCTAGACCACAGAAGTGAGGTCGGAAACACATTTTAGTTGGTTCATTTCTTGCTAATTACAGGACAAATGTGTTGGTTTAATTTGATGAAAATCTTTGAAAACCAATAAACTATACAGAGTGTGCCAAAAAAGTGCAACATTGACAAATAATTTTTTTTGAAAGGCAAAAAACACTTTGATGGAAACCTGGTGTAATGTTCCCCGGTCAATTTTGATGTTTTTTTATTAATGAAACTAGAGCAAAATTGCGGAAGCATGTCAAATTCTCGTTGGGCCTCTCTGTGTGTTGGGAACCTTATCAGGGGTGTGAATGCTGTCATGGCTGTGGAAGTAAATGAATGCACACATGATCAATGTCAATCAATATTTTCTTTTCTTTTCAATTCATGTATAACATAACAATGTGATCTAATGATCCCTTATCTCAATGATATTCACATGGTGAGTTGCATTTTTTGCTGAAATAATACTCTTGTGAGAAAGTCCATTTCCACTTTTGTGTTATTTACACAGATATAAAATAACATTTTTGGTAGATATTTACAAGTAAAGTGCACATCAATAAATACATTATGTCTTCTTTATGTTATAAATAATGAAATTCAAGGTAAAAGTATCACTTATGTTTCTGGCATCAAATTAAAATGTCTTCTTCATGCATCATGAAATTCAAGTTCATGAATACATAACCGGTGACCCAATTAAAATTTACACCCTTTCACTTAATTGATAGTATTTCTGGATCTAGGGACCCAAATGGGAACGGGGTAAAAGGGGCGGATTGAGAAATAGTAAGGCTTTATTGTAAAATATAATTTCATTGAAGAAAAAAAACATTAAACAGTTTTAATTATTTGTTTTTTGAATGTTGCACTTTTTTGGCACACTCTGTATACCGTTATAATTATTTTGTAAGCAAATTTTTTCTTTTGACTGTTTTGTCTCACCAAACACCCGGACATGCTACATATCGATAGCATTGTTGATTGGTTACCGTATTACTGATTACAAGCAAAAATCCGGCTAAATCATGGCTTTAACCCTTTCATTACCAGCCACTTATGTAAGAGAGTACCCTTCTTTACCACAGCAATTAGGAGCCCAATGTCACTTAGCACCAGTGGGTTTTCACAATTTCATTGAAGTGCGCCCTCACTTTGCAGTGATAGACACTCTTTTTTTACATGTGTACTGTACATACCAAATGGCTCAGATATATGTGTATGTTAAAATGACGGTAAAAATGAGTATACAAAGAGAGGAAAATATTGTGCATCTGTTTTGTAAGTGTAAAAGCAAAACAATGAAATAATTAGATCAATATTTACACTGAAGAAAAGTAATACAAATAGGTGATTATTTCAGAGAATTTGTAATAAATACATGCAAATACAGTACATGTATCAGATTTCTTTTCCATGTGAAAAACAATAACTTGGATGAGATTTTTGGGATTCTTTTTGGTTTTCTTCTTGGAAATGAACCATTTACTTGTATTCAGTGTACATACATCACGATCCATGCGAACACCCCCCCCCCCATTCAATGTTGGTTTGGACTGTAATCTGCGGCGCGTCCGACCTTTCCCAACATTGAATTGGAGGGGGGGGGGGGTTGGAGGCAAATAGTACAGATTTACAATCAAGTGGTGTGGTATTTCTCAAAGCAAGGAATTATGCTCATAGGTTGTGTACATTGTTTACAGATCATCTTTGTTTGTTTTCGCCTGCCTAATTTGCGGTTACTGCAAACAATGCAGTCGTGTTTCTTTCCATTGGGGTTTTTGCCGGGATAGTGCTGTTGCCCTGTCGACTCAATAGGAATATGGTATCTCAACTGACTTGTTGCGTTACGTTCCCAACCCAACAGCAAGCCCTGTACAATCCCTATACGAAAATCAAAGTTACTGACATTTTTGTTCCCTGCTATGCTGGTGAATATTACTCTGCTATTGACAATACAGATATTCAGCATTTGGAAAAAAAACTTTTCCACCATTTCAAGCTTCTGTGTGTATGATTGTAGTACTGAAAACAATGGTCGGCAAGATCAGTTCCACCCATGTTTTTGTTGTAATCTTCAATACAATTGGGCTTCAACATCACGAAATCCACTTGTGCTCTTATTACACCGATTTTGCTTTTTGGACAAATCACTCCACCTTTCACCAAAAAATGGGTCATCTCCTTTCTTCATTTTATGTTTTTTGGGGTTTGCGGCCTGGGGTATTCCCTATGTAGTGTACATAACGAACAGTTCCACAACATCCGAATCCTAGTGTAGACAGTTTAGCTAAGAGAGCTGGGCTAGTATAGTAATATATTACGTGTCCCTTATTCTCATGTCCATGGACCAGAATCAATGACGAATTTTCCTGCAACTGTGGGATTTGGTGGATGGCAGTCTGATGACTTGGAATCTACACGTACGTCTGCATCATAAACAGTTTGGGTGTTGTCAGCTCCTGTGTACAGTTTCCGAGCACACGTGTATCCTGTTTTGAACTCGTTCAGGGAGAAGGCTTTAATACCCCGTTTGATAGGTTTGATACTCTCGTCTGGAGACAGATTCTGCGGGGTTATACAGGTTGAGAAACTTCGGGACGAGGACTTCTATCAAGGGCTGAACTTTGTCCAGTTTAGCCAAGGCTCTACGAGGAATTTGGTTATTGGAGACGTGGAGGAACCGAAGAATTGAACTGAACCGATTACGGGACATGACCGACGGATAGAATGGGACGTGAAGAATTTCAGACGTCAACCAGTACATCTTGTATTGAGAGGATTTGTTTATGCCCATAGCAATGAGAAGTGCCACAAATGCCATCATTTCGGGAATGTTGGTTGGGTGCCAGGAGAACTGTTGATCAGGATTTGAGTCTATTGTTTGCTGCGCATAGCGATTAGTCTCGTCGACGAGCATATACCATACGAGTTAACAAAAATACAGCTTGAAGATCTCCACTGCCGACAGTGTGGCAAAGTCGCCGGTGGGGCCAGGATTTCCAGTGAACTGCACAGTCCCACACTCGTAATGGTTTCGTCGTTCCCAACCGGATCGGAAATCTAACTTTTCTGTCAGGTTTCAGGTTTCAGGTTTCACGTTTCAGGTTTCAGGTTTATTTATTTCCACAGTATTAAACCAAAAAAGTTAATCACAGAAAGTTACATGTAAATGAAATATATAAAGATGTGAATAAAGTAAATGTGGTACTGCAGAGGGATCCATTAAGAAGCAAAGCTGGTAGACAATGGTCCCTAAAAAGCATGCACGTGCATTGAGCCTATAGAAAAAGAAATAAAAGAGAGCATACCATTGGGAGGACAAAATAACAGGACTCAATGCACATGTTGCTTACAAAAACTAATTTAAACATACAGATGTGAACAAACAAAAACAGACAAGTACCTAGGGGCAAGGACTACACAATACAATAGGCCAGCGAACTGAAATTAAAATGAACAATTGCATTGCAGAGATTCAGCGATAAGCTTCCAACACAATAGATTTGTATGTACGCTTAAAAGTATAAATGTTTTTTGAGGATTTAAGTTTGCCAGTAAATGAGTTCCAAAGCATGGGTCCCTCGTTGTTTAACCGTTTTATGGGCAAAAGAGGTACGAGTATATGGAATGTGAAAATTTGAGGCTTGACGAGTGAAGTGAGAATGAATTTCACAATTCCGAAAAAAAAAACACCTTTTAATAGAAGGTAAATTGTTACTGGTGAATTGGTACATGAGGGACCCAAGCTGATAATGATAAATATCCTTGAGTTTTAAAGTTTTATGTTTTAAGAATAGGGGATCCGTATGTGCATTAAAATCTGAGAAATTGATTATACGAAGGGCCTGTTAGTATGCAAGAGGAGAAGTCTGTTAAAATTTTTACTAGAGCTACCTCCCCATGCAAGTATCCCTTAATTAATATAAGATACAACCAGGGTATTGTACAGAGAATCAAGAACGGGTCTGGGAAAAGAATGTTTTATCCTATTAATAACACCAATGTTCCGAGCGATAATTTTACAAATATAGTCGATATGACTTTTCCATGTTAGCCCGCAATCAATAAATAATCCCAACAATTTACAACAATTACGGTAGTTTGTTTAATGATGCAATCATTAATCTTGACTTCACCTGGAAGGTCACTGGCAGAATTACTAAATAACATGTAGTTTGTTTTGGCAGTATTAAGGGATAGCCCATTGACTGTAAACCAATTTGCAGCAGACTTAAGCTCATTGTTAAATGTGTGCACAAGGTGATTAATGTTACTATCCGAAAAAAATAAATTGGAGTCATCAGCAAACAATATAAATGAAAGCACACTAGAAGAATTTTCGAAGTCGTTAACATATAATATAAAAAGCAATGGCCCAAGGATGGATCCCTGTGGTATGCCATGAGTAAGAATACCAGAATTTGAATTTATACCATTAAAGTGACAGAACTGTGATCTATTGGAAAGATAGCTCCTAAACCACTCAAGAGGAATTCCTCTGATACCATAAGATAAGAGTTTATGCAATAATATATGATGGTCAATAGTATCAAATGCCTTAGAAAGGTCAAGAAATATTCCTATAGTGTGTTTGGAGTCATCAAATTGCATTAGAAACTTTATCAATAAAATCAAGGAGTGCATGAGTGCATGAGTGGTTGAATGTTTGCTACGAAAACCAAACTGTGATTTAGTCAAAATATTATATTTATCCAGAAATTTAATGGCACGGGCGTAAACACATTTTTCGAAAATCTTGGAAAAACAGGACAGGATAGAGATAGGTCTATAATTTTCAATACAATTTGGATCACCCTTTTTGAAAACAGGGATGACTTTGGCAATTTTTAATTGGGATGGAACAATGCCAGTCATAAAGGATGTATTGACAACATGTGCAAGAGGTTTACATATGGATGAAATTGACTTTTTAATAATAGAGATATTAATTGTGCCATGACCAGTGCTTTTTTTGTTTTGCAAATCTTTAACAATATTCACAATCTAATATTCATCAACTGGGGTAAAAAAGAAGGAATTTGTATTAGGATTGGAGAGGTAGTCAGTAAAACTAAGAGGTGGGTGGATGGGTTGAATGTTGCTGGCAAGATTAGGACTGATGTTGATAAAGTAATCATTAAAATAATTTGCAATTTGTTCAGTATTATTAATTAATTTGCCATCAAGAATAATACTGCTGACACTTTGAGAGGATTTTTTGTTATTCAAGACGGAATTAATTACTTTCCAAGTATCCATTTTTTCCTGTTCAAACTGGCGAGCATAATACATTTTTTTGGATGAACGTAAAAGATTAGTGAGGATAGTTTTATACTTAGTGTACTTGGTTTTGTGTGAAATGGTGGGATTAGACAAATATTGACGATATAGTTTATTTTTTCTTATTAATAGATTTAAGGAGGGAATGCGTAATCCAAGGGGTTTTAGAACTATGGCTGGTTTTGGTTTTGGGGTTATGTCGAACTAAAGGAATATTTTTATCATACAAATAATTAAAATTATCCATAAATGTATTATATGCTGCTTCAGGGTTATTACAACAAAATACATCAGTCCAATCAAACGAGTGCAAGTTATCAATAAAATTTTGAAGGTTAACATTAGACAAATTACGAGTGAAGGAAACATTGTTTTTATGGCTAAATTCAGCATTTGAGTTTGGAGATTGTATGAACGTAAAGATTGGCAAATGATCTGAGATATCGGAAAGTAAAATACCGGATTCGGGAGAGGGTAAAATATTTGACCAAAGATTATCAATAAGTGTTGCAGAAGTATCAGTAATACGTGTTGGCTTATCTATTAAGGGGAGGAACGAATGAGAAGTAAGTAAATCGATAAAGGATTGAGAACTAGGATTGGCATAATTAAGTAAATTAATATTAAAGTCACCAGAAATAATACAAGGTTTGCTACCGTAGGCTATGCGGGAGCATACCATTTCAAAAGAGGTCATGAACTCACTGTGAACAACAGAAGGAGCTTTATACACAACACTTGCAATTATATTTTTGGATTTAGGGACGGTAATTTCGATAAATAATGACTCAAGAGAGTCGTTCGATAAATTTAGGTCTTCCCTGGGAATAACATCCAAATCCCTAGAAACATAAAGAGCGACTCCACCTCCAGCCTTGTTGCCCGTTCTATTGTTCACAATGAGCTCATAACCAGGCAGGAAATAATAACTATGGGGAACAGTTTTAAGCCAAGTTTCAGAAAGCGCAATAATCGAAAATTTATGATTGATCGACTGTAAAAAGACTACAAGTTGATCAAAATTTTTCTGTAGACTTCCGATATTAACATGTAACAAAGAAATAAGATTGTTATTAACTGGCTTGGGAAATTGCTCTGTTGAATAATACTGAGAATTATTAGATAAATAAAACGGAGTGTTAGCATCAATACCATTATCATCAATATTCATCGCAAAATCTTTATTAGTGCCAGCCATAATTAAAGGGTAACATTATGAGGAAATAATTTTTGTAGTTCGTGTCGCTTCTAAACGATTTACAATAAAAGGCCGTAGAAGACGCCATGATGCATGGATCATATGGTGTGGATTAACAGTGAATAGCACATCCTAAAAGAGTCTGTAATTAATGCAAATTGACTAGCCCACTTTAGAAGTAAATTACTCAGGTGTATCATGATGGAGGTGTATAGAGCCAGGAATGTTGATGTGTGTATGTCGTCCTCCTTGATCTCGGCCGGCTGTCACCTTGCATGGGCGGATCCAGAACTCTTCAATGGGTAAGATTAATTACGATACTACAAACTATTGCTTTTGACTGTGCCAGTTTAAATTTTAGCTTATTCCACAATTTACAAATATGCTACTTTGACAATACCGAGTAAATGGGCCTCCAAGGAAAACAAACGATTAGGTGATTCTGGCTTCATATTATTTGCCTTTGTTTAAACTCCTGTTCTATTATACAATTTACTTTGTGATAGGATCGTATATACCAATAAAAAACAGCTTAAAGAGATATCACAACAGTCTTTGTCAAGGACTTACTCACTTTGTATGACTTATTAAACATCCATGATACCGACTAAAATAACATTTTATCGTAAAAAAATGTTTTTAGTTACAAAAAAAAAACCACGTCTGAAAATGCACTTGTCATCGCGGCTTTTTAGCCAATTTGTAAAAAGACCAACTGCTCGTTATGTATGCAAATCATTTGCAACACGTCAGTGGAGAAAATAATAATCATGTCCGTGGGTAGCTGCATAATGTGCTGCACGCGTTTCGTATAGTAGACGAAGGCTTGTTCGTGAGGGAAATTCTCCGATAATTTTTTTCAAATAATTATTTTGTCGTTATTATCTGGAATTGTGTTTTGGATTTTGGTTATATTGTTTGATAGACTTTTATAAACCAGAACCATGCTCAAAATTTCCCCCGGTTACTTTCTTTGCCCCCCCTCAATTTTCCCCCCAATTTTTTCCCCGATGGTATTAAAGTCAATGCTTTTTCAGCAGTACAAAATTACATTAAAGATTAATGTTTGCCCCCCCTTAAATTTAAGCTTGCCCCCCCCCCCCCTCTTGCCCCCCTGTGCCCGCCCTCCCCCCTCCCCAGTTTAACAGGTCTGGTGCCGCCGCTGGTAACGGCAGTAGCGGGGATCACACATATATAAATATATAAATAAGTATATAAATAAAACCAGGCATTCAGGAGCCGCGATTTATCCCTAACAACACTTATACAGGCATAGGTCGTATATATACTACTCAAAACAATTTAGGGAACACCGGAATAATCCTAAAATTAAACGAGTTAATTAACGAAGTTTGATTGGGATTCTACGAATATATTATGACGTAGCGAAGGAGATCACATGAGATAGCGCTCACCGCCCAGCAAGATCATTCTTTAGCGCAAAGTCGAGTGTACCTGAAAAATAAATAGGGAGGGGAGAGTGTTGCCCAACCACATATGGGAGGGCATGTGATCTCCTTCGCTACGTCATAATATATTCGTAGAATCCCAATCAAACTTCGTTAATAACTCGTTTAATTTTAGGATTCTACGTCATCATTTTGACGTAACTCAGTGATCACATGAGATTTTAGAGCCAGGTAAATGAGACTTTGAATGGTACAATCAGCCAAATATAGAGAAAGATATTTCTCAGAAATATAATAAAGTACTCTCCACAAGAGTTTATTCACAAGACTGTTAAGTCAACCTGCAAAAATACACATTGCAAAATAACTGGAATACTAAACCAAGTTATTCGGTATAGCCTGTATATTCTTTGATATACATTCAACTACCTTCCAGTTATAATCAACCTCGAATAGGTCAGGGTTTTGTTTTGGTTTTTTTAATTGTTGTGGAAAATACGTTTTCATTAACAAGCGGCTTGTTGTAGTGCCGTGCAAATGTACTGGCTCCAGACCATCCGGCTGTTGTGAGTATCGTCTGAATGGGAACTCCACTATCCCTGGCTGACGATGTTGAAGCTGCCCGAACACTGTGAGCTTTAAAATGAGAAGTATCAATTCCTGCCTTACGTAAAACATCTTTAATCCATCTACTAATAGTATCCTTTGATACTGCCTTGTGAGGTTTGGTGTAACTGATAAAGATTTTCTGTTCAGTACCTCTGAGTTCTGCTGTACGGGTCAAGTATTCTTTCATTATTGACACCACGCATAGCTTTTGGTTTGAGTGGAAAGCAGGTAAAATTATATCAGATAAATGAACTCCAGGCCGTGTTTGTTTGAGTAACTTCTGGATTGAAAATCGACACTCTGTGTCCGTTAAAGTTAAATAAATTGTCTAGTGACAACAAAAACAAGGTCTGCACTCTCTGTGCAGTTAGCAAAGCAAATAAGGTTGTCAATTTTTGGGACAACTCCTTTAAAGATAGTCTTGAATTGCATTCCAATTCGTTCAAATAGCGTAAAACAATGCTTACATCCCAGATAGTCTTGTATCGGGGAAAACATGGCCTCTTACAAAACACTCCTTTCATAAATCTTAAGGTCAACGGGTGACTACCAAAAGAAACACAATTAGGTAACTGAATAACTGCAGATAACGCCGATCTGGCTGTGTTTATGGCACTGTACTTAAGGCCAGCTTAAAACAGAACAGTCAAAAATTCTAGAGCGTCACTTAAAAGCGGCGAAACGGGATTGATATTTCTTTCACTACAATATAATTTCCATTTGCATAAGTATGTCCGATACTGTTTTTGTGTTCGTTCCCGCCAGGATGACACAATGACTGCTGCAGTGCGGTTCGAAATGCCTGACACTTTGAGTGAGGCCTCTCCACACAAGTGACATACAAGTAGTGACAACTTCCGATGTAACGGATGCATCGCTGTTACATCTTGGGAAAGCTGAAGGGGACCCGTGGCTGCTGGAATCAACAGTGGCTGTGCAATCAGCATGTTCATTACTGCGGGAAACCAGTGTTGCGTTGGCCAATTGGGGATTATCAGCATGCCTTCTGCATGATCTTGTTGCACATTTTGAAGTACTCGGCCAATCAGGCTAAAAGGAGGGAAAGCATAAATCGGAAGTTATTCCATGGAATCATAAATGCATCAATTGCATATGCACCAGGATCTGGTTGCCATGAAACGTAAGTTTCTAATTGGTGATTCAATCTTGACGCAAATAAGTTAATATCTGGCGTAAAATAAAGATCAACAATTTGCCGAAACAAAAGCGGCTTGATCATCCATTCTGTATCTACATTATTACGTCTTGATTCTATATCAGCTAACACATTAAGTTTGCCTGATATGTGCGATGCGGACAGCCAGATATCTCTTTGGATACACCTTAATCCAAATATGTCGAGCTAAATCATTGCATGCTCTTGAATGTATTCCACCCATATTGTTAATATAAGACACTGCTGTTGTATTGTCCATTTTTAACCGAACATGTGTATAGTTAAAATGTTTACATAATGACCTTAAATCCATGTAACCAGCCATGAGTTCTAATACATTAATATGATTTTGCAATTCTTGAGGGTTCCAATGTCCCCCAAATGTCACTCCATTGCATTCTGCACCCCATCCTGTAAGGGATGCGTCTGATGACATCGTTATATATATTTGGCTGGGAATGAGTCAAACTTTTACGCGTTTGTTTGGATTCAATATTTTCAATCCACCAAGTCAGGTTGTTCTTTGCTTTTTGTGACAAACCCATTAAAGTATCATAGTCATTGTTATTGTCCCTAAGCGCATCAATTTTATCCCATTCAAGATGGCGGTAGTATAACTGGCCATATAATATGCCTGGAAAGCTTGACACCAATTTGCCAAGCTTTATACCAACTCTGTTGGTTGTGTTAATATCTTGTACCTGCTTTGGTACATCTTCTCCAAATAGTTTTTTTGTGTGTAAAACACTTTGGGTGCATATCTGCCGATATTGGGCATTTAAGTCTGGCTTGATTAATTCTCGACGACGATTGTTTAGTTCCAAATTGGCATTTGCCATCAGAGTTATGGAATCTAAGGCCAGTTTTACCTCCTCTTTTGAGTTTTGTTTTGCCAGGAGTTTATCTGTTAATTGAAAAAGGGGCACAAATACCGATATTAAAAGCCCTTGTACCTTCTGACATTTGATGTCACGAGATCTTGTGCCCGGTTTAAGCTGTGACCAGGTTTCTGGATTAACAGTTGTTTTTGTGAGCTTTTCACAGTTTTGAGGCCAGAAATAGTTGTTTTGTTTTGCGGTCAGTTTTTCCTCAGACAATTTTGATTTCAAAATATTATCTGTTAAGGCTGGCAGTTTGTCCTTTAATTTCGAATCTACTTCAGTATCCTCAGCCTGGTATTCTTGCTGAATATCACCTAAACAGTCTTGGTCCTCAGCATTGTTAGTGGAGGCCATTAGGTCCTCAATTTGTGCATCAGAATTTTCATCTGCACTAATGGGGTCTGCCATTTTTGGCTTTTTTGGTAAAGGAAACCCGGTTTCGGTTATGTTTTTTCGTTTACCATCACTTGACTCTGCAGCCTGAGCTGTGAGGGCTCCTGCAATTTTTGCGAAGCCCTCTTGCATATTACTTATTAATGCATTACTTAATGATTCTAACATACACTGTAAAAAATTACCGTAATTTTACACCGAAAAGTTTGTAAATTTTACGGTGAATTACCGTAATCATCCCTTTCTCATTGTTTTACGGCCGAAACCCGTATTATGGCCGCTCCCATTGCACTCTGGGATATATCCAATATGTAAATGATCTGACCTAGCTTTGCGCTCGAATCATTTCCAATGTTTAAATATGTAAAAATGGGTGATTTAAGGCCATTTTCAAATAATTTATTGTTAATTTTATGATTAAAAAGGTAAGATTTTGATGTTCTTTTCTATGTTTATATAAAAAAGTACATTCAAAATTTAAAATATTGAAATATAGATTATAATTGCATGCCACCATGACTAAAAAGAGTTTCGAAAAGACAGTATATATAACGGATACATGTTCTGTACATTAGTAACTGGAGAATATCAGGAGTGGTTGAAAAAGAACCAGACTACGTGTACGTATACGTGTAGGTAAGTGAAAGACATTGTGTAGGTAAGTGAAAGACATTGTGTACAGTAAACAGTTGCATTGATTAATTCCAATATCTGCAGATCCATCCCATAGCAGATGCCACGTTCCATCCATACAAAAATCCCGTTAAATGTACAGCACAATTTGTAAAACTTCCACCGTAAAATTTACGGTGCTTTACCTGGCAGTGTAGTAAATGTATAAAAACGGTAAAAAGCATTAAAATTACGGTTACCAAAATACGTTACCCGTAGTATTAACAGACTTTTCACCGTAAAAATAATGTATTTTAACGTAAAATACAATACGGTCCACACATAAAAAATACGTTAGAAAGGTGGCAACTCGCTGCACGACTTTCGACTGTAAATTTTACGGGTAATATTTTACAGTGTATCAACTTCTGGGTGCGAATTGTCGCCACCTTGGGATGGCACCGGAGCCTTGGCTCTGGATTGCCGTCTTTGCTTAGGTGCTGGTAATTTACCTTAATGGCCCTGTCACACTGTTGCGTATCGTACTTGCGTATGCCAGCGTATGAAAATTATCACTCATACGCTGGTATACGCTGACATACGCTAGGGGTACGTTAGGCATAGGTTGTATACGTTTCAAGCACGCTGGCATACGCTGGCATACGCTGAGGCAGAAATAAATTTTTAAGCATGCTTAAAAATTTTGTGCGTATGCGGACGTATGGTTAATACGCTAAGCATACGCTAGGCATACGCTGAATACGCTAGAGGTACGATATAGGTACGTTACTCATAGGTCGAGTACGCTGGACATAAGTTGCCATACGTTGTGGAAAGGCCGCCGATTATATAGGTACTTTGTCACGTGATAGGCGGATAGGCGGTACGCTGGGCATGCGCAGTTCATACGCTACTCATACGCTAGCCATACGCAGAGAACGCTGGCCATACGCTGGTCATACGCTGTTCATACGCTTGCCATACGCTACTCATACGCTACTCATAGGTTCAATACGGTAAGTATACGCACAATTCTGTATTTTCAAGGGCTTTTTGTGCGTATGAAAATTATATTATGAATTTTCATACGCAACTCTTACGTTTCTCTCATACGCAACAGTGTGACAGGGCCATTAGGTTTACCTTTGCTGTATTTGCCTTTACCACTTTGTTTAACAGCGGGTGATGTTGGCTGTTCATCTAGAGATTCCTCCATAATTTCTCTATTCGCCTCCACTCTCATAGGAGACGAATGTGGGGAAAAGTCTGACAAGGCAGACAAATTATCTAACTCTAACAGAGATTCGGTCATAGTAGCGTTCACACACTGCACAGTGTAGACTTGAAGAGCGCTGGAACGATTACGTCTGATCCTCAGCTGGGTTGAAAGCACAATGATCTTGCTGGGCGGTGAGCGCTATCTCATGTGATCACTAAGTTACGTCATAATGATAACGTAGAATCTTAGTTAAAGCAAGATCATTTATTTCAGATAAACACAATGTTTCACAGAATTAATGAGAAACAACTGCACAATGAAACAGATGATAAAGGATGCATGTAGTGATTACACATTTCATGACATGACTACTGAAAGAGAGGGGGGGGGGTTGCAAATGAAAATCCCGGTTCATGGAACATTTCAATAAACGGGTGTGACCACCTCTTGCAGCAACACAACGTGTTCCCTAAATTGTTTTGACTAGTATATAGGGTCCCTTTACCGGCTTCCCTATAGGGCCCTGGCGTTCCGGCTCACCAATATCCTCCCTGTCCCGATGTCTTGCCAAAGGCCCTGCATCTCTCGGGGAGTAACTTGACAACTCCCAAGCGTTACCAGAGCCGAAAGGCAAAGTTCCTATTGGGCGGAGACGGTAATCGAACCCAGACAACCGTGTACGTTGGTTGTTTTTAACTGAAATTTAAATGTTTTATAGTATTTTTAAAAATAAATAAAAAGACATTTTTGTTTGAAGTTGGAGTTGAACTTCGGACTGCTCACTTCAAAGTTGATCGCTGTACCAACTGAGCTATCAGTGACTTGGACGACTAGGGCCAGATGGGTGCACCCCACTAAATAGTGAGGAATTCAGGCGCCGAGCTGTTTATCATAAAGTGTATGTCCTCAAAATTTTCTGAAAAACAAAGAATTGAGGCCCATAATTATTTGATGGATTGTGTAAAAATGGCCCAATATCATAATCTGGGGTCCTTGACTTCCAACTGTAAATATTTTGGATACACTAGGCCCTGAAAAAGTGGTCCTAATTTGATTTCAAGCGTAAGGCCTTTTTCCAAAATGGCTGCTTTTCAGTGTGTTTCTTTTCACTACTGTAGAGGGTGATTTTCATTGGGATGAGAATAACTATCCACAATAAATTGAGAAGAAAATAAAAGGTGATATATCGATCAATATTTTTTTCTTTGGTTTAAAAAAATGTATTTTGTATTCAGCACTGTTTACTATGGGAGTTTATTTAGTGGGGTGCACCCAGATCGGTAACGTTGTTGAGAAACCCTGTCAGTGGAGGGCGCTATACAATATTGGCGATGCTTATGGATGGCCTTTACTAAATAAACTCTCAATTATTTGCAACTTTGTGTAAATTGAACATAACTATTCTTGTTTTCTCTTCAGACAAACAAATTTATCAGGATAGTTGACGCCTGACGTGAATGTTAAGATAATACATCATTATAATTTGATAATGTGGCAATTACCAATGCTGAAGCTGTTGTATAAACATGGTACTTCTAAAATAAAGTCACCCACAAGCTTTTTAGTTACTCGATAGTAAAGTGGTTTACACGCTTGCATATTATTCACGCGGACCAACTGAAATTGCCCAATAAGTCCCAATAAGTCCAGTGACGTCTATGGGCGGCGAACGGGAGGGGGAGGAGGGGGGGCGGTCCCCCAATATTTTTGGTGGAGGGGACGCTGATGGTAATGTCCCCACCCCAGTGACTCCACCCCCAAAAAATATTTGCCTTGTGTGGGTTCTCCTCTCGACAAGCTTGATTTTTGGAGATCACAATATCATCATATTATTCCTGTGGACATTGTTTTTGTATTGAATAATTAATGTTAAGTGGAAACTAATGTCGTATCTTAGGTCAGTGGTAGAAATTCTTAGGTCAGTGGTAGAAATTCCACTGACCTAAGAATTGCAAAGGCTACAGCTAAATTTTATGAACTTAAGGGGGTTCTTTGTGACAGGGAAGTACGTATGTCCATTCGGACTAAAATCCTGGAAGCATGTGTTCGTCCTAGACTGACATATGCTACCCAATGCTGGAGGCCTAGTGAGAAAGAAATAAAAAGGATTGAAAGTAGTTGGTATGGTTTCCTAAGGCGAATGATTAAAGATGGTTTCCGTAGGAAACCTTCACTTGTAGAAGGTGAAGTTAATCATGCTCTTTACTTTGCTAATATAGATCTAGAGCGCATAACAAAAAGTCAACCACTTCGGAGATTATATTAACTCCCAGTATCTGAAATACATAGCTCATACTTGTCGTAGGAAAATACAAATTTGACCAAGCTTAGTTTATTTTTTATTCCTAGAGTCCCATACTATCGAGATCCCTGGATAGGTATCTCAAGACTTCTGGGTGATATTTCTATTGAGCAGATTAAAAGAGAAACACAGTCAAAGACTGGTTTCACCAGGCTCCTAGGAGTCCTGACTCATATGAAGCCTAAAGCTTCAAAATGAGGACCTAAACTGTACTGTACTGTACAACCGCCACTTCATTTTACCTACAGTTGGATACGACATTGGAAAGAATGTCGTATTCGACCGCCACTTCTTAATTTTTTGGGGGAATTGTTTTTGCAACCAATAACCAGTTAAAAATAATTCTATCGATTTTCGGGGGTACAGAAAGCGAAAACTATCTTTAAAATCCACTTTTATGACAGTTTTCAGACTTTATTTCCCTTCTAAAAAAAATCCTATTATAGTTGCCACTGGGCCTGTACAATGACCATGTTGGTCACTAACGGGGGAGTTGACAAGATCAAACTGACATGACTGTGAGGAAGTCATCGTAAACCCAAAATGCCTGATTTTTCATGAAATAAATATCCTGGAATAAATTATGTCCATCATCATCCATATATTCTCCACCTTACTGGGTAGGTAAGATTACATTATTGGTTATATTGAATGAGAAAAAGTGGCGGTCGGATACGACATTCTACTCACGACATTCTTTCCTGAACTAATGTTAACCTTAAAATTTACATTGCACTTGGCCTAGAGCTAGGCCTTACATGCAAAATAATTGTAAAGAAACTGTACCTAGCTAGGACTAACGTTAAGCCTACAAAATGTAAAATGTTTTACAAATTCTTTGAGCTGTGCCAAACATCTGCCTGTAAAAAAAGCCATATGCCCACTTAATAACAGTAGTAGATAATTTGTGACGGGCGCCAAACAGAGGGAAAACAAATAAACTAAACACAACCTAACGTTACATTGTCGACAATGGTTGAAATTTATCGAAATTGTGAAATAACTTTAACGTTAACCAACATTTTTCAAGGTCCAACTCAAAAGATATGATTGGAATTTCGATGTATATTGTTACAAATAAATTTACGACAAATAACTGTAGGTCTGTATGTACATCAACTCATACAAATTAAACAAGGTTTTATTTGTTAAATTAGCTTTAAAATAAAAGATTTTCAACAAAGACTTACCGAAATGTTTATCTCAACCACAACACAGTGAACTGACGCTTTCTCAATGCAGTACGTGTATACAATGTTATAATGGCGCGCCACTAAACCGACAGGGCGGAATTTGGTTCGGTCGAGAAAATATCGTTTTGGAGGGATATGACCAAATATGTAGCAGACAGTATCAATCTTTCTGATAAAATGGACCATATTTTTGCAATTATGACATTTAAGTCATAAGTTTACAAGAGCTTCCTCGAAGAAATTGGAAAACTAATGTTAATTTGGTGCGATTTCCGTTCAATTTACGCGCGGGGTCCGGTTGCTGATGTTAACATAATCCCCGCCCACAGTATCAACGAACCAATATGGTTCCGTTGCGTATAATAGTGATATGCATTATTCATACACTTCGCAGGCACATCGCACATGTACATGTACATCCATGTACTGTACATGTACATGGATGTACAAAATTCGCCCCTTATCTGATCCACTGATCTCTATTCTGACAATACAGACCCATTGCAGTTTTGGCACAGGATACACTCATAATGCTAATTTAGAACTAGTACCAGAGCCCAAGTCAAAGGTTATTCAAAACCATGAAAGACAACAAAATGTATTCAAGAAAAAGTACATGTATGGTAATGGTTGAAGAACTGAAAAACCTCGAACAAAAACCACAAGAATTCTTAAAGAAATTTAATCTATTGCCTTTTGAATAAAAAATTATGCATAACTAGCCTACATATACCATGGAGAAAGGTACATATACGGATTAAAATTTATATTAATTTTTAATTTACAGTTTTTTCATCAAAAAGTGGGCTTTATGTATCCCAGGACAGGCCTCATACATTATCTTTGTGCCCACTGACCCATAGACATCTAGATTTTTGTTCCGACAAAAATTAATTGCCTTCCTTGCCATCGCCGACCATGTGTCTTATATGCATGTGTATTACTTGCATGACAATTGCATCACACGTGTTATCCACGTTGTGTGCGGATCAAAATGATGTCCAGTGACCAAGTGTGACCACATCTTAGGGACCTGACCCACAACAGAGATCAGTGAATTGATCCTGTGCTGCGCAGATAGAGCAAGGTCACTCGCCCCATCCCCCACTGGGCAAAATTTAAGTAGGCCTATTCTTTTACATCTTTTCTCTTTGAAATTTAAGCGGGAAAATTTAACAAAATTGTGAAGAAAATCTTGCGGTTGAGGCAAACTTTTTTATTGAGAACTTTGTAGAAATTTGTGGAGCATATTTTGTTTATCATTGTTTTGTTTTTGTTTAATTTTACTTGTGGCCAAAACGTGGGGAGAAGGTGTGATGCATTGATGGACAACCCATCCCCTGACAAAAACAGGAGATTTATAAACCATGGGAAGAGGATACTTGTTGGTCTTTGTTTACCAAAGCAAGATGAACAAGATCCTCCAAGATGGATAACAAAATCAAGAAATCTTTTTTTCCTTTTCTTTCTTTCTTTTTAATTTGTTCCGTAATAAAATGAAATTGTATAAACTAAAATAGCTCACAAAATGCTCGCTGGTTTGGATCCCATTATCCCTTTCAGTACCAAGACCAATTGTTCAATAAGCTTTGGGTACCGCACTCATTTCTTCATGTCCACTTGGTTACCACAGGACTTTTGGCAAATTTCATTGTATAGCGCCCTCACGCGGTGATGTAAGGCAATTTCTCTATTGTTAACAGGTGTCATAATGAATTACTGTCAGAGCCATGAAATCAACTTTATAATAAAAGACCAATTATGTTGACCTACATGAAAATGGCGAAACACTGTTATTGGGGTTTATTAAGTATTATGTGACTTATACAGAAAGGAAAATTTACTGTGTACAATTTTTAATAATCTATTTTGTTTGAGGAAATAAAAAGACTGAACCCGGACTTGAACCCTCCCAGCCACCCCCCCCCCCCCCCCGTTCAATGTTGGAAATTCTGGGCTTGCGGTGTGCGTGCATCACATCAACATTGAAGCGGGGGGGGGGGGTGGGATGGAATGAAATCACATGTACATGTATACAACCAAACGTAGTTTGGCACAGACAGATCATTGGGTATGAAAATTCTCAAAACAGGGAACAACACACATTGGCTTATTACACTGTTTACACATCATACGCGTTTGTGTTCTCTTTGCCCTAGTACTGCAAACAACACAGTCACGTTTTTTGCTGGAGACATTTTTTCCAGGATAGTGTTGACATGAAAAGGGCCTGGAACCACATGGAAGTTGGCTTGCATGCTGTACGGTGTTGTACTTCCAGGTGGATAAAAGTCCTTCGATGGCCTTTACCCTAAAATCCAAATTGGAAAGGTGATGGTTTGTAGGTATGTTGTTGTATACCACAGTAGCATTCAGAAAACAGATGTCAAGAATGTTTACGAATACTCTTTTCCACCATTTCATTGTTCTGTGTGGATGAGAGTAATACTGCACAATTTGTGCTGCCAGATCAGTTCCTCCCATGTATTTATTGTAATCGCAAACTACGGAAGGTTTTTAATCTCGCGATGTCCGGTTAAACTGTTTTTACTACGAATCTGCTTAGTGGTGACACTGCAATCCCCGTAATTTGTCAAGAGAGTTACACGCTTTGTGTCTTGCCAGACGACGCAAAGTTGGCCCGCCTTTGTATAAAACCGGGGGTCTTCTGTTTTTTTCATTGGGAACTTTTTGGGATGAGCAAAATCAGAAATTCCTTGTGTGGTGTAGCGCACAGTTCCACAAACTCCAAATCCTAGCTGTGATAGCTTGGAGACCAGAGCTGGACTATTGTACCAATTATCCATGAAGATGACATGCCCCTTGTGTTCCAGTCCTTTCACTAGATCTAAGACAACCTGGCCTGGTGCATGAAGAACGGATGGATGGTGTGTTACCATGGTTGCAGCATGCACAGTGGAGGGTTGAACTGTTGCTGTGCTTGGTTGAGACCCTGTGAACATCTTCCAAGCACACGTATACCCGGATTCGGACTCATTTAAAGAGAAGCATTTAAGTCCCCACTTGTTGGCCTTTCGTGGTAAGTACTGCTTAAAGCTCAGTCGTCCTTTAATTTAAACTTCACCATACTCTTGTCTGGTGAGAGGTTTCGTCCAGGGCTGTAGATTTTGAGAGAGGCTGGCAGTACAATGTAAAGGGCGAAGTTTTGCCAGTTTGTCGAAAGGGCTGTCGACTTGAGCTCTGTTGTTGGCTAGGTGAAAAAATCTAAGGATTGCGGTGAATCTGTTGCGGGACATAGATGACGGATATACCGGACTTCGAAGGACATCTGACATAGACCAGTGCATGCTGTATATCGAGGCCTTTTGTTGATGCCCATGCAAAGTAATAATGCCACGAATGCCATCATTTTTGCTCAGCATATCGATTTGTCTCTGTCATCATCAGCTCCCAGGTTGCTTGACAGAAGTACAGTTGAAAAATTTGGAAAGGTGTATAGTTACTCAAATCTTCAGTAGTTCCCCTGTTTCCACTGAATTGCACTATGCCTTTCCTCGTGTATGCGTTAGTTTCACACCAACCAGACCGGTAGTTTGGCTTTTCCGATGAAGATGATGATGTAGGGATGCATTCCTCTTCACTATCATCCGACTCCGGATGTAGAATCCTCGTCAGAAGACATGTCTGACCCACTATCTGCGAAGATTTCTTCCAAAATTTGTGCACTTCGATCGGCGTCCATGACAATAATACTTTGCACGCAAAAGCTCGCGGGTGTCCTTTTTCAGCCAATCAGAAAGCACTGTTCAATTCGGGCGATTCACAATGCGGTGCGCCCTCAAGCGGTCAGCAGGGAGAGGCTAATTTCTCACTTTTCGGTCGACAACATTAATTCCAAAATGGCGGCTAGTCATGCTACTACTAGTACTTGAGACGGCAGCGTCATTTCGTGGCCATTTAACCCACCTTATGTCCATCATCCATGGGTATTTCTCGATACTTTTGAGTTTGGACGTGTGTGCAAGGCACTTTGCAGACTCACAGAAATAAACCATAGTTATAAATAAAGTAATCGCATGATAAAAATCAAGAATTCGCAACTAACTGTGTAATCCGGCCATCAAGCGCCGCGCCAGACATGCCAGATGTCGACTTTTACCCATCATGCATCGCGTAAATTGGCCTCTCCCTGCTGCCCGCTTGAGGGCGCACCGCATTGTGAATCGCCCGAATTGAGGGCGCTATTGACATTTTCCTAAAACAGGTGTTACCGACGTGCCACAGGGGCTCACCGGGAACAAAAGATAATTGTTTTCGCGAGCCAAAAGAACACCACAGTACCCAAGCGATATGCAATATTGAGCCAATATGGCACAATGGGGTTGAAAGGGTTATACTTTCAAAAGCATTCTGCCGCCCTTGAAAATGAGATCATATTTTTGCATAAAGATTTAAACTTTCTTTTCAAAGCTAGCATGCACTTTTGGTCAAATGTCTTTAAATGCATTTAAGAATCAAGATAAAAACCAGTATGTGAAAGTTTCAGCTTATTTCATTGTTCATGCCTCATATTCATTGCAATTTCTAGAATTTCTGTTTACGGATGACATAAATTCGCTTCTGAAATTATTTCATTAATCATTAATGATAGCACCCGACCCAGGGTTTCGAGGGACGTTTAATAACAATCATCAGGGACAAGCTAAATGGTCGCGAGAGGTTAAGATGTCTGCACAAGCAAGCAGAAGGTCGTGGGTTCGAATCCCGCCCAAGTCGCCTGTGGATTTTTTCACAGACACTCAGAAAGCACTTGGGGTATAGTGCTTTGTACATTACGTCGGTGTAAGGGCAAAATCAAATCAATTAATCGTCACCTTAACATCAAAGTAAGTTGTATTGAACACTATAGTTTTAATCATTAACGTTTTTCGAGATAACAGGGAGTGTAGGCCTATAATTATTGGCTTAAATATTGCCATACATTTGAAATCTATTTGTAACTGAGAAGAAAAGACTGCTGGAGCTGTCAATTCAAGTTGACTGAAAACTTGCTACCTGGAATTACTAATGATTTATTGACATTTATTGACATATTGTTACGACTGATGGAAAGTCGAAAGACACCATGTCGATATTTTAGTTTAAATCGATTCGAGTTCGCACATTTTCTTCAAACTGTAATTTTTCTACGCTGATTGACATTTCATACGCACGGCTATATAGCTCAGTAAAATATCAATGCTATGAAATCGTAGAAAAGTGCAAATGATTGTTCAGAATTCACCACTCAACATTGTAATTCGTCAAAACCGCAGCAGTGATAACAAGTCAAGGATGAACGTGGTAACTTCGATCCTGTTTTTTGTAGCTGTCGTCGCAACCGTATCCGCAGGATGTTCCAGCGGCCCTTCGTGCCTCGAAGACTATCTCACGTGGGAGAGTAACTGCTATAAACTATACAACGAAGCATTGACGTGGATAGCTGCCGAAGAACGCTGTGTGTAAGTTATTGAACAAAATGCACATTTTAAATAAATGCATTATTTAAACGCAATGTCATGGCATGAATTCTCAATTTGAAGGATTACAATAATTAATGCAAAAATATGTTAGAATTTCTTAACAAGTGGGAAAATATTTGGGGAGGGGGATTGATTGCATTGGTAAACCACTTTTAATTTACTGGAGAGAATTATATACCCCCACCACCCCCAAGGACACAGTCGAGTCACATAATCAGGTGTCATTCAATACTGAGGGTTGTGTTTTTACTCTTTGATAACATATTTTTGCATATCATCGAATCGGATGACTGATTTAAATGAATAAATGTTGAGACTATAGTGCATATTTTTGTCGTTCATTTCCCACTTTTTAGATTATTATCAATAATCACTATACCCTCTCTATTTTGATGACCCATAATAAATCAGGCCCAAAAATTATTAAGTAGGCCTACCCTGGATCATAAGGAGTATGCCACAGTTTTTGTTGAAACCCCATAAAATGTATAGGCCTAAGTCGTCGTCATAAAGTGCTCAGAACGCACTGCTGAGCATCACTACTTCCCAAACGTGGTCCTGAAAACCCTCATATTGCATGCTGGCCCGGAGCCCCGAATGCTCGATTTGAGCAGGATTTAAAAATAAAATTAATTTTTGGTTTATTGCAAGAACAACACTCCCATTTGTTTTGCGACCCAGGGTGTGCCCCATATGTGCCAAATCGCCCCATATGTACCAAAATCCTTGATCCGACACTGCCTGCATGCCACCCACACACTTGCGATCAACGTCCGTGTATCATCGTTCAATGACACAAACATGAGATCAATAGTCTCTATACAATTTGTTTTTCTAAAAACTGAAAGTATAATTTCTTAGGATATCTATAATTATAATAATTATAATATTAACTATAATTAACTCTAGGATTTTTTCATAAAATGTTTCTTGTTTTTTCTGTTTGAGAATATCAGTTTTGTAGCATCCCTTTCTGAAGCATAGCGCTTTATGGGACCCGATGTGATATCGTAATTACGCACTCTGGGTTAAAATCATCTGGTTGACTTTAATTAAACAAGTTGTGTTTTCAACAAGTTTGTTCTTATTTTATTTAACAATTTATTATTTTTTGTGACTTTGTTTTTGCATTTACAGACAAGACGGGGCCCACTTGGCATCAATACATTCTGCCAGTGAAGATAACTACCTGAACGTTCTGTCTCAAGAAGGAACCGCCAGCAATAAGAAGACATGGATGGGCTTCAACGATAGGAACAGTGAAGGCGACTTCGTGTGGACGGACGGGTCACCAGTAGATTACACCAACTGGCACTCGGGGGAACCCAACAACGGCGGCGGGGAAGACTGTACCGAGATCAACTACCATGCTGTGGATGGAACCTGGAATGATCAGCACTGTAGCCGAACAACCCATCCCTTCATCTGTAAGATGCCACCTAGTTTCCAGTCCGAGGTCAACGAACCATAGAGGCTTTCTATCAGTAGTGTGTGGGTGATTTCCCCAATTGTTCATTAAAATGGGTCGGCAAATTTGTGATTACATCGAAGGCAATTTTATAGGTATATTCACCCCAAAATAAATTTCTCAACCCCTAAAAAATCATATACCTAGACATGGCATAGGTACGATCTTCCCTCGAATACATTTTTACTCATTCTGAAGTTCATTACTAAATTTGTATTAAATCTTTGGCATTCCAAACACAAAAACACGTACAGTTTGTACTGCTGTATAGTACGAACTATGGAAGGATTTTGACCAATCACAGTTGAAGCAGAAACGACGTTTTCCATGAATAGCTCTGGCTGTGACCCTGTGATTGGTCAAATGGATGTTGATACACGTACATGCATTTTGCAGTCTAACAACATGTTTTCAAATTAATTTTTGTGTCACACTAAAGGCGGTCATATTAATTGATCAAAACCTCTAATCCTTTTAAGTGTTTTTCTCTTCAATGGATAAGATTAATTACGATACTACAAACTATTGCTTTTGACAGTGCCAGTTTAAATTTTAGCTTATTCCACAATTTACAAATATGCTACTTTGACAATACCGAGTAAATAGGCCTCCAAGGAAAACAAACGATTAGGTGATTCTGGCTTCATATTATTTGCCTTTGTTTAAGCTCCTGTTCTATTATACAATTTACTTTGTGATAGAATCGTATATACCAATAAAAACAGCTTAAAGAGATATCATAACGCAGTTATTGTCAAGGACTTACTCACTTTGTATGACTTATTAAACATCCATGATACCGACTAAAATAACATTTTATCGTAAAAACATGTTTTTAGTTTTTAAAAAACACGTCTGAAAATGCACTTGTCATCGCGGCTTTTTAGCCAATTTGTAAAAAGGCCAACTGCTCGTTATGTATGCAAATAATTTGCAACACGTCAGTGGAGGAAATAATAATCATGTCCGTGGGTAGCCGTATAATGTGCTGCACGTTGTGCTGACTTTTATAAACCAGAACCATGCTCAAACTGTTGTTGGAGACTGTTCGAGGATTTCTGAAATCAACTTTCACAGATTCCCATCGAAAATGCAGCGACCCGACGAGAGTGGGTTCGCTTCGTGTACAACTCTGTCCAACTTCAAGCTGACAGATTGGTCTAGAATATGCAGTGCCAATTTTACTGATGTGTGTATAGTTACAGCCAGACTACAACCTTTAATAGTTTGGTATAAATCCGTCATTTACCAGTCAGTATTTAGGAGACGATCCACGTGTACGTGGGGAGGCATCACTTCGTCATCGTATTTCTCTTCAGTACTAGCCGCAACGACCGGGGCAATTGGCTCAAACTAGTATGTATACGGTTCAGCTAGCTCCGCGGACAACCACCGCGGGCCCGCCGCTGCTCAGTCAACATCCACTTCTTGCAGGCTGGCTTCATTGCCATCAACGTTACTGGAGTTTTAGGTGTCGCTTGAAATTCCAAAATCCTCTGAAATATGTAACGAAGACAGAAGTTAGTCCTATAGGCTATTATGGGGTGTCTATAATAGAAAATACATAGGACAACATGTGAGCATTATTATGTATAACACACACGCACACAAACATAAACGCAGTGAGCAGAAGATAGTCAGACGTGAAATGTACACAAAAGAAGAATGTACAAGAAGCAGAGTTATGTGCTGGTCCTGAAACCAGACAATAGAAGGATTAAACATTGATAGATGAAGGTATAGGGAGAGCAGGAATTTTAGGCTGGAAGAAGAAAGTATAAGATTGATGAAAAGGAAAGAGTCAGACAAGAAGAGTATAACAAAACAGGCAAATAGATAAATATACGAATTAGAATTAAGAGGTGTGAGTTATTTCCTGAGGATGTCAGTAGAGCGAATGGTATCTAGAGGGTCAAGCAATACACCGATCCAGATTGGGACCTAAGTTCCTCATCCTTAGCAACCCTAACAACTCAGTCACGCCACCCATACGCGCCATAACAGGCTTATGAACATTTCAAAACGGTAGTAGCGGGGATCACACAACGGGACACAAGCCTTTTACGTGGTTGTACACAGAATAAATATATATAAGAAGAAACTGACCTGAAATATTATATAAACGGGAGGCGAGCAACGAAAAGTTGGTTGATGCCGGACTCAAACCCGCGACCTCTAATACCATACGAGTGCTCTACCAACTATTGCTGTATGGGGCCAGGTCAGAGGCCAAACCATATCTGCCGAGTAGCCAGGGATCAAGCCCCGGTCAAACAATCTGGGTAACGGCAGTAGCAGGGATCACACATATATAAATATATAAATAAGTATATAAATAATACCAGGCATTCAGTTGCCGCGATTTATCCATAACAACACTTACAGGCTTCCATATAGGGCCCTGGCGTTCCGGCTCATCAATATCCTCCCCTGTCCCGATATCTAGCCAAAGGCCCTGCGCCTCTCGGGGAGTAACTTGACAGCTCTCAAGCGTTACTAGAGCCGAAAAGCCAAATTCCTATTGAGCGGAGACGGTAATTCATGCGCCGAGCTGTTTATCATAAAGTGTATGTCCTCAAATGTTTTGAAATGTGACACCAGAAGAGACCTAAAGAATGTCAAAAACACCATAGAAGGAGCAACAAAGTACAAAGAGGTCAGTAAGAAAATCAGGAAAGATATAAAGAGGGCCAAAGAAGACTGGATTGAGAAACAGTGCTCAGGAATTGAAGAATGCCTTAACAACAACTGTCACAGCGTTCCTAATTAATTGCTTGTCGTCCCGGTTTTGTTGTATCGTCCCGTTCGTACGTGTAGCTATTGTCCGCACTTACCTTTCCGCGAGTTCGCTTTTTTGCACTTACCTGTTAAGATAATCGTCTAGTCTAAAAGTTTTAGTCCAATCAGTGATGTTTATAGTTCCCGCGGACTTACCGTTTTAGCCACTTAGCGTTAGTGCGTCTTTTACAACGATGATCAGTATTATAACAATGCTTGCTTTATTCTGTTAGCCATGGTTATTGTTCGATTAACGTTTTACTCTGTCATGTGAGGCCTATTACGTCTTGGTAACAAAGCAATATTTTGTGTGTGTGTGGGTAGAGTGAGAGTGTGGGTAGAACACAAAATGATCTAAGAGAGAGAACATCGAAAACAAGAGTAAGCTTATCTTTTAGGACCGGTATAACTGTATATCAGCAAATTCAGTGATCTAAGTATCTGTAGATAAAGCTAATATTTAAACAGTAAGAATTGGCAAACAGGCCAAACTTATCACCATAACATTGGTAGGCAAAAACATCGCCTTGCCGGTCCACATCATACATAGAAGCACTCTTCCTCGCCGTTAAAGATCAGCAACAATACAATAACCATGGCCGATATGTTTGGATAGAAGCCCGCAGAGGCAAGTATAGATAATCGAGAGTCGAGAGTCATCGGAAGAAGAACTTACGAGAGAAGGTGGACTCAAGAGATCCAACCAAGAGATATATCCGAGAGATAACTTCTGAACACTTTAAAATAATTATATGAGGACAGGTTATATGCATAACCTACTATATTTAATTAACCTCAAAGAAGACTATAAAGACTAGGTCATAAATGTAAACATATTAATTTAAAGTTCTTTTTTTGTTTGTTTGTGTGAGTGTTGATATACTTGGAGTGTCGTGGCCGAGCGGTCTAGCGCACCGAACTCAAGTTCTGGTGTTGCCAGCAGCAGGGTGTGGGTTCGAGCCCCGGTCGTGACACTTGTGTCCTTGAGCAAGGTACTTAACCATAATTGCATCGTCCTTCGGATGGGACATAAAGCCGTAGGTCCCGTGTGTTGTGTAATGCACGTAAAAGAATGCGCCTTGAGCACCACTTAGTTGGTGGATACGTGCACTATATAAGTCCACACATTATTATTATTATTATTACTTAGTCGTGTGAAGTGAATTTCGTTATCCGTTTAAGCACCTGGTTTTCCTAGGAAATTTCAAAGTAAAATTTATCTTAATAATTCAACACTATATTATACTCGGCAACGTAATAATGTCCAGCTTGGTTTAGCAAAATAATTATTTCATAATATTGTACATAATGTAAATAATGAGAGTAATTTAATATAATTTCGTTTTCAAGAAATATGTATATCTGGTGTTCGTCTTTCTTTTATTTGTTGTTATCACTCGTATCCCAACACATTTAATATAAAGTTCAGAGTGGTGACAACAACAATAGCAAAAAGGCTTTCCAAATCGTAAAAGATCTGACAAAGCGAAAACAGTCCATAGTTAGCACCATCCAGGACAAACAAGGAAACTGCCTCACGGAAGAAAAAGACATCGTCGACAGGTGGACAGAGTACTGTTCAGAACTGTACAACTTTCCAACCACAGGTGACCCCAGCGTCCTTGCCTGCCAAGAATCGTCAAACGAGGACAACTTTCCAATCCTACATGAAGAGATCGAATAAGCCAAGATCGCTGAGCAATGTTTGGGGAGGGTTGTGGATTGCATTGGTAAACCCCTTTTAAATTATTGGAGATGATTATATACCCCCACCATGATGATTATATACCCCACCATGATGATTATATACCCCCACCATGATGATTATATACCCCCACCATGATGATTATATACCCCCAGGATCGGAGCCGCTAAAGTTTAACTGTAATAATATACAGTTGAGTCACATAATCACGTGATATTAAATTTTGAGGGTTATGTTTTACTTTGATAACATATTGTATCATGGATCGGAGAGTAAATTACAAAATGGCCGATTTAAATTCAAGAATTGTGAATGTAATGCATATTTTATTTTGTGTATGCTAACTGAGATCATGCGGTTTCCCGCCTGGCCGATCACTGTTCAATAAAACATAGACTTGAGATCAAGTTGTTTTTAACAGAACAATTTCTTGTTTTTCTCACAATTTATGAACAATTTCTCAGGATAATTGATTTTGCCAACCACAGGTGACCCCAGCGTCCTTGCCTGCCAAGAATCGTCAAACGAGGACAACTTTCCAATCCTACATGAAGAGATCGAATAAGCCAAGATCGCTGAAGAATGGAAAAGCTGCAGGAACAGACAACATCCCAGCTGAACTCTTAAAGCATGGAGGAGAAGCAGTGACTGACATCCTCACTAAGATCTGCAACAAGATCTGACAGACTGGAGAGTGGCCAACAACATGGACTCAGTCACTGATAATCACTCTTCCAAAGAAAGGCAACCAACAACATTGCCAGAACTATCGAACCATCAGTCCCATCAGCCAACCGAGCAATGTGATGCTAAGAGTACTTCTGAACAGACTGAAACCACAGGCGGAAGATATGTACCATGACTTCATTGGCTTTAAGAAGGCTTTTGACAGGCATGAGGCCCTTTAGGCTACAACGAAGAATACAACATGGGCCAAAAGCTTGTCCATACCATTGAACAGCTATTATGCAAAGACTAGCAGTGCAGTACTTGTACACGGCACAGATGGTTCCACACATCAGACGGAGTTCGCCATGGCTGCCTCCTGTCACCCAGACTGTTTAACATATTCCTTGAACGCATAATGACGGATGCCCTGGATGATCATATCGGCACTGTCAGCATTGGAGGTCGTACGTACCATCACAAACCTTCGATTCGCTGATGCCATCGACGGGCTGGCTGGAGAGGAGGTTGAACTCGCCAACCTACTGAACCGCCTGGATGAAACATCAACAACAAGATATGGAATGCAAATCAGCGCAGAAAAAACGAAGCTGGTGACCAATAGCAAGAACACAATCATGGCAAACATAACTGTCGATGGACAAGAACTGGAGACAGTAAACCAGTTCAAATACCTTGGGGCTATCATCAGTGACAAGGGTTTAAAGACCGAAATTCTCACAAGAGCTGCACAAACAGCAGCAGCACTTGGCAAAAAATGAAACCAGTTTGGAGAGATAAAACCATCACTCTAAAGACCAAACTGAAACTCCTACAAGCTCTAGTCATCTCAATCTTTCTGTATGCATGCGAGTCATGGACTCTGACATCAGAACTGCAAAAGAAGATCCAAGCAGTCCAAATGAGATGTTTTCGAAGAATTCTTGGCAACTCCTACATTGACCACATCACCAATGAAGAAATCCGCAAAATCATCGCTCAACATATTGGTCACTATGAAGATCTCTTGACCACAGTAAAGAAGAGGAAATTGAGATGGTACGGGCACAGGACTCGATCAAACGGGCTCTCCAAGACCATCCTCCAGGGAACAGTGCAGAGGAAATGAGATGGACAGACAACATTGAAGAATGGACCGGAAATACCTTTGCTGTTATCCCAGTGGCTTGCTCATAACCGCCAAAAATGGAATCAGCTCATGCAGCATTCATCTGTGCAGCGACCCTACGACCCTGGTGGGTTACGGGACCAGTGACAGTGACAATACAAATTATGTTGCGTAAAAAAGGGGAAACATTGGGGATGACAGCGGAGGGGGAGTTGTGTCAGTCATAGGTGCCGGTCCGGTCAGATCCCGCTGGCGCGTCCCCCAATCGTCACAAGAAATCGCTGCCGCTGACTAGAACCCTGGTTTAGGCCCCTTAAAAAGTCTTCAGTTTCTGGTCCTAGGTCGGCTTCAAAATCGGTGAGGTGACGAGGTTATTTGAACCAGACCAGATTTCTCATTCACAAAGTAATCCCTATGCTGGCTGAGAGTGGCCGCACAAATCAAGCAAACGTTCATGCCCCTATGTGAAAAAGTCGTTTAAAACAGCGCGGCAGAATTCCAATCGATCCAGTAATTTTAACAAAAACAAATAATAAAAAAATAATTTAAAAAATTTAATAAAAATGCCAATGTGCGGGTCTGAAAAAGTCGTTTAAAACAATTATTTTTGTACACTCAAATATTGACGCAGCATTTGAAGTTCCGATAGGCTAATAATTAATCCTATAAATATATTTAAATTGAATTTTGTTTTGTAAATCGATATTATTGTATACCAAAAATCGAAGTTGAAAGACAGCATGTCTATATTTTTAATTTGCAACAAAGTTTAAATCGATTCGATTTCGCTGAACTCAAGATATCGATTCGTACATTTTCTACAAACTGTCTAATTTTTCTACGTTGATAGACATTTCATACGCTATTAGCTCAGTAAATATCAATGCTACGAAATTGTATAAAAGTGACAATGATTGTTCAGAATTCACCACTTTATAAATTTGTCAAAAACGCAGCAGTGATACTCGCAGTCGGTTATTCGTTTGTGAAGATGAACGCGGTAACGTCGATCCTGTTTTTTGTAGCTGTCGTGGCAACCGTATCCGCAGGATGTTCCAGCGGCCCTTCGTGCCCCGAAGACTATCTCACGTGGGAGAGTGACTGTTATAAACTATACAACGAAGCATTGACGTGGGAAGCTGCCGAAGGACGCTGTGTGTAAGTTATTGAACAAAATACCACCGACAGTTGAAATTGCACTAACACTCGAGGTTTAAAGGGACATTTTAGAATTCAGGATTCTAGATGCTCTGAAATGCAGTCTGCTGAGCCATTATTTAAACACTATGGCGAGAATTATTAAGTGTCCTTGGCCTTCACAATTTGAATGGTTAAAAAAGTGATGCCAAAATATGGCTGAATTTGTTAATAAGTGGGAAAATGTTTGGGGAGGGTTGTGGATTGCATTGGTAAACCCCTTTTAAATTATTGGAGATGATTATATACCCCCACCATGATTATTATATACCCCCACCATGATGATTATATACCCCCACCATGATGATTATATACCCCCACCATGATGATTATATACCCCCAGGATCGGAGCCGCTAAAGTTTAAGTCTAATAATATACAGTTGAGTCACATAATCACGTGATATTAAATTTTGAGGGTTATGTTTTACTTTGATAACATATTGTATCATGGATCGGAGAGTAAATTACAAAATGGCCGATTTAAATTCAAGAATTGTGAATGTAATGCATATTTTATTTTGTGTATGCTAACTGAGATCATGCGGTTTCCCGCCTGGCCGATCACTGTTCAATAAAACATAGACTTGAGATCAAGTTGTTTTTAACAGAACAATTTCTTGTTTTTCTCACAATTTATGAACAATTTCTCAGGATAATTGATTTTGCCATCATTTTTTTTTCTAGAATACCAGTTTTATACCATCCATTTCTTAAGCATATAGACAGACACTTTATGGGACCCGATGCGACGTCGTATACGCACACTCTGAGTTAAAATCATCTTGTTGACTTTTAATTCGTATTTTCAACAATTTTTTTTTCTTTTTTTTTCTTATGTTTTCTTATTTTATTTTGACTTTTTGTTTTTGCATTTACAGACAAGACGGTGCCCACTTGGCATCAATACATTCTGCCAGTGAAGATAACTACCTGAACGTTCTGTCTCAAGAAGGAACCGCCGGCAATAAGGAAACATGGATGGGCTTCAACGATAGGAACAGTGAAGGCAACTTCGTGTGGACGGACGGGTCACCAGTAGATTACGCCAACTGGCACTCGGGGGAACCCAACAACGCCAGCGGGGAAGATTGTACCGAGATCAACTACTTTGATGTGGACGGAACCTGGAATGATCATTCCTGCAGCCTAACCCACCGCTTCATCTGTAAGATGCCACCTAGATTCCAGTCCGAGGTCAATGAACCATAGAGACTTTTATCAGTAGGTTGGGATGGAGGGGATGGAGGGATTACCCCCCTTTGTTCATCAAATTTGTGATTTTGTCTGTACATTCACCAAAAAATATATTCTTCTCCCCTCCCACTCGAAATCATATACCTACACGCTCCATTGTATGATCTTCCCTCAAATACCTTTTTATTCATTCTGTGATAGAAGTTCATTACTAAATCTGTGTAAATCTTGTTGGCATTCCCAACACAAAAACACGAACTATATGGAAGGTTATCTGACCAATCACACAAGCAGAAACGACATTGACCATGCATATAGTTGTGGCTGTGACCCTGTGATTGGTCAAATGGATGTTAATACACGTACATACATTTCGCTGTTGTAGTCTCTCTGGTACAAGAGGTCCAACAAGTATAAGCCTATAGGCCTAAGCATACATGAAATGTCTATTTATCACGTTTTAAGATTTCTTTTTGTGTCACACTAAAGTCTGTCATAATATGAACAAAACCTCTAATCTTTTCAATATTGTTGTTCATTACGATACGTAACTACTAATTATTGCTTTTGACAATGTCACTTTAATTTTAGCTTATTCCACAATTTAAAAATATGCTACTTTGGCAATGCCGAGTAAATAGACCTAAAAGGTAATTAGGTGATTCTGGCTTCATATTATTTGCCTTTGTTTAAACTCCTGTTCTATTATACAATTTACTTTGTGATAGAATCCTATATACCAATAAAAACAATAATTAAAAAGATATCATAACAGTCTTTGTCAAGGACTTAATTAACTTTTTATGACTTATTAGACACCCATGATATCGACTAACATACCATTTGACCAAAAACACGTCTGAAAATGCACCCCTTTTTTCGCCATGCAAGCTACCACACTTTGTTGTGTACCCCCACCTTTTTTGGCCGTGTGCCCATGCCCCCCCCCCCATTATTTCGATTAATTTGGTATTTTTATATTATTTTATTTATTTATTTATTTACTTATTGGGGGGGGGGGGGTTCATCCGGATAAATTGTATCCGCGGACCACGTTCTTGACTCGTTATTAAGTTAACAAGAATAGATAATACACAGGGCCGTAGCGAGCAGGTGTGGGGGTGTGACACCCTCCCCCTCCCCCATAATGTTTTCTCAGTTGGCATTTAGAGTCTCAGTCGACTGACAAATGAAGCATCAAAGGTACTGGAACAAGGGTTGGTCCAGAATAAATTTTCAATCGGCAAACCCGAGATAGTGGTTTGCCGACTGCAAATGTATGGTGTTTCTAAGTATTGAAGATTTGCTGAGTTGTTTGTTTGTTTATAAGCTGCGGTTTCAGGTGGCAGTTGTTCCGTCCCCTCCCCCCCCACCCCAGTAAATTTACCAGCCAAAAAAATTTGCGCCCCCAACTCTGATGTCAGTCGGCAAATTGGCTTCACACCCCCAAAGAAAATGCCTTCGCTACGCCCCTGATAATGCAGCATTGGTTTACATGAGAATTTTTATCCATAAGACAAGTGCATCCATAAGACAGTGTCGCCTTCTATACAATATGTATAGCGCCCTCCACTGACAAGGAGTTGTTAAGGGTGCACCCCACTAAATAAACTCCCATACTAAACAGTGTTAAACACAAAATATTCAAAAATCGTTAAAAAATACTTAGAAGTCCCACAGTTTTTAAAACCAAAAGAAAAAATATTGATCGATATATAACCTTTTATATTTCCAGGGAGTTATCCTCATCCCAATGAAAACCACCCTCTACAGTAGTGAAAACGTCCACACTGAAAAACAGCCATTTTGGAAAAAGGCCTTACGCTTGAAATCAAACTAGGACCACTTTTTCAGGGCCTAGTGTATCCAAATTCTCAGTTGGAAGTCAAGGATCCCAGGTTATGATATTGGGCCATTTTTACACAATCCATCAAATGTATGGGCCTCAAATCTTTGTTTTTCAGAAATTTTTAAGGACATACACTTTATGATAAACAGCTTGGCGCATGAATTCCTCACTATTTAGTGGGGTGCACCCTTTAGAGAGATGCTTTTTTTTAATTTGACTTGGGACAACACTGAGTACATCCAGTATGTTGCTGAGATGACATTTCTGAATTTTTTTAAAATAAATATTGCTCCACTGAAAAATGACAGCTTTAAACATACTTTGTGCATCTATTATATATGTTACATGCAGTTTCAATAGATAACCATGCATCATGCATGTATCACTTTTTCTGGGATTCAGTGTTTTCCTTCCAATGATTCTAAAACAAGAATTAGTTTTGCTCCATGAACATTTCAACAATACTTTTTATTCCTTATTATGACAATATGAGAGTTTTACATAGTTACCCCTGTTAGGGGCGGATCCAGATTGACAGAAAGGGGGCCTATATTCATATACACAATGAAACATATATCCAACTTTCCTCCTCATAATGTGAACATTATTCTCTTGGTAAAACTGTAAAATGTGACTTGTCCTATGGCATAAATAGACTAGAACCCTGCATTCCCCATATACAAATACTGCCCCCCCCCCGCCAAATGAAGAGGGTCAATCAAAAATAATGAAACAATCAGATGTCTATAACAGTAACGTCATTTACTGTAATTTTCACAGTAGAAATGGCAAAGTTTTTTTTAAAATAAATTGTTTGTTATTATCTCAGCTGTGTATTTCATAAGACCCGAAATAAAAGTACACAGAATTACCGAAGACAAGGAGGGAGCAAAGCATGTAGTTGGTCTTCACAATACCGGGGGTTACAGCTGCTTGTACGAGGAGGCTCAATCTTAGTGACTGCAATGGATACAACTGTTTCCTCACAAAATGCCCTGCAAAATTATCAAATAAATATTCAACACGTTATAACCTCTGTAAAAATGAACAGGAAAACAAAAATCTGAAACTGTCAGGAGCTCCTGAAAATTAATACTTAAGGGTTAGGGTTAGGGTTTTGGGTTGTTAGGGTTGTTAGGGTTTGGGTTAGGGTTAGGGTTATAAGGGCTAGGGTTAGGGTTAGGGTTAGGTTTGGGGTACGACGCAGGGTTAGGTACTTAGGGTAATGCACAAAGTTCCTACCGGCTGCCCGGTGATGCTTTGAAGAAAGTTGAAAATGTCAACAAAAGAAGACGAGAGTGTCTTAAACTAACGTTACTCTGGTGGACACACAAATCGGACAATACGCCATGGAGAAGATTACTTAACCAGCACTCTAAAACTGAATTTATTAATCAAGCAGGTTTTCTTCATGAGTGATGCATTTATTTTGGCACACAAAACCTAATGTTTACAATTGACAGTCATAATAAACCAATTGGTTTTAAGTTTTACCTAAGTTCCCTATGTACCCTAGTCATCAGATTATAATAAAATTCCTAATTTAAGGGGAAAGAGCTTGTTTAAAAACATTATTGGAAATGGGTAAATGAAGATAAAAGCAACTTTTGTTAATGCAAAACAAAATGAAATAAAAAAACATTATCCCAAAAGGAGCGCATGGCAACTAGGATATTAATGCCGCCATTTTGTAACTTATTACATACCTTTTTATTGTAATTGTCCTGTAAATGTCCTGTGTTTCATCCAATAAAGAACTGAAATAGAAAGGTATTAAATGAGTAAATTTTCTGTTCATAAATTTTGCATTTATCATCAGGCTTACTGAAGTTGTAAACAAAAAACATCCCTCTGTCATGGACGCCGCCATTTTGACTATATAGGGTGCACCCCACTAAATAAACTCCCATAGTAAACAGTGTTAAACACAAAATATTCAAAAATCGTTAAACAATACTTAGAAGTCCCACAGTTTTTAAAACCAAAAGAAAAAATATTGATCGATATAATTATAACCTTTTATTTTCTTCTCTATTTACTGTCTAAAGTCCAGGTTTCCAGGGAGTTATTCTCATACAGTAGTGAAACGTCCACACTGAAAAACAGCCATTTTGGAAGAAGGCCTTACGCTTGAAATCAAATTAGGACCACTTTTTCAGGGCGTAGTGTATGCAAAATACTCACAGTTGCAAGTCAAGGATCCCAGGTTATGATATTGGGCCATTTTTACACAATCCATCAAATGTATGGGCCTCAAATCTTTGTTTTTCAGAAAAATTTGAGGACAATACACTTTATGATAAACAGCTTGTCGCATGAATTCCTCACTATTTAGTGGGGTGCACCCTTAACCATTATTACCTCCGTTTATTTAGTGGGGATCAGTGGGTGCACTGATCTCTGTTATACAAGTAAGGCAGGATCGTTGTGCACAGCGCCCCCAGCGGCGGATACAGTGTGAGCGCTAGCTATAATGAGGTGCGCAGGTTGATAAACTAAACCAGAAAATCTATCTTGCACGAAGACTGGTCACGTAAATGCTAAACCTTTGGCGGAGGTATACACTCTACCGAGTAACCGCTCTCGTTTGTAGTCCCCCAGAGTACACCTTCAGGAGGAGTCAGTTTCTACGACGAAATTATCTGCCATTGACCAGGGCCACTTTAGTAAAAACCAAAACACAGTAAGAACGGATTCGCATATCTGTAATACAGGATTGGTAATAATATAGTCTACTTCTTGTGGCAACGGGCTTTCGTACAAAGTGCCTCAATTATAGGTAGCCCAGCTGTTAAACCAAACAATTGTGCATTTTGTGGTACATGTAAAAGCATGACATTTTGCATGGGGTTTCAGAATGGGCCAAATATCATTTTAAGCTATGGACCCATCTTGGGTCTCACCTATTTTAAGGGGTGGGGGGGGGGGGGGAGAGAAAACCCAAAACGAGAAAGCTGATGTTATATTATGTCATTTTATATCTTCAAGGAAATAGGAAGAACGTAGAGCATTTTGAGATGTGTAAGGTGTGGACTCTTCTTTTAATCATCTCGTATTTTGCCTGTTTTATGGTTGGGCCACAATATTAAAGTGAGTGGCACAACACCAAAAACGAGAAACCTGAATTTAACATAGGAAGTTTTTTTCAAAAGGTGTCTTAAATTAAAACAGGATGACGATTAAACACTTTCAGATGTAAATCCTTCTTGTTTATACTGCCTATTTAATGGGAGAGACCACAATGTTACAAAAGCGGACAGAAAACACCTAAACAATCTCACTTTACATTGACATTTTCTTTAAATTTGTGTCTAAAATGAAGGTAAAAGGTGTGGACCCTTCTTTTAATCTGCTTATTTTATGGGCGGGGCCAGATTATTAACCCATGTAATACATGTGTTGCCTATTTTAGGGGCGGGGCCAGATTGTTAGAAGAGTGGAGGTGCGCCGGCGAAGTAAAACATATATTGGAACTACAAGTGAAAGCATAATAGTCTTAATTGTCATTATCAATGTCACAATCGTGTAAATAATACATCCAATAGATTATGACATTCAACAACCCATTTGAAAGTCTACATTGTCATTAGCAAGAAATATGACACTTTATAGTTAATGAATTTCTGTGCAATTTGGGAACGGCCTGTAAATGAGGGGAACGAAAATAAGACTGCAAAAATATTTTTGCTAAATGATTCTCAGAAAGAAATTTGTTTGAATGTTTTTATTTAAATTTATAATTTGTATGAATTGTGTTTGTGCATTACTTTTTGTGCGCATAAAACGTACCGTAGGCTACTTGCAGGGTATCCCCAAAAATGTCCATTTGTTTTAATGTTACTAAATTAAACAACTACAACAATTCGGCCTATCCACAATTATTTAACCATAACTATTGTAATCAATAATTTTTTTAGGTTCTGTACAATATAAGCCGGATTTAGATGCCTTGTTTCTGAAAATTAAGTCAAATTTGTAACAATATTGATATTTGCAATGCCACAAAATAAGATCAGTCATCATACCCGAGGCTGTAGTAAACAAAAAATTATCATAATAGCATATTCTTAATACTGTCATTACGCCTATCATATTCCATGGTCGTTGAAGCGATACACCCCATAAATTATGATATTCTGGCAACCCATTTGAAAGTCTATAATGCCATATGTACCATATGCAAAAAATATGGCAATTTAGTTAATGAATTTGTGTTCAAAATGCGCACCTGGGAACAACCTGACAATGAGTGAAGCAGATCATAAGCAAGACAGGAAACACTTTTAAAAAGGGCAGGCGCTAGTTGAAAAGGTCGGAAAAACTCGCTTACATAATGGGACCAAGGACATGATATGGGCTGGTCATAATGGGCCTGCGGACACAATGGGTCGGACATAATGGGACTGCGGACGTAATGGGCTGGACATAATAGTCCAAAATCTTGGGTCTCATCTATTTTGGGGGCAGGCTAAATGTTTTAAAGCAAGAGACCCAAAAATGAGAAAGCTGACCGTATCATTTTATATCTTAAAAAATAATAGGAAGAACGTACATTATTTTGAGATGTGTTGGCCTATGCATCTCGTATTTTGCCTGTTTTATGGGCGGACCATAATATTAACAAATTGAGAGGCACAACACCAAAAACGAGAAACCTGAATTTAACATAGGATGTTTTTTTTTTCAAAAGGTGTCTTAAATGGAAAGAAGATGACGATTAAACACTTTCAGATGTAAATCCATTCTTGTTTATATTGCATATTTAATGGGAGAGACCACAATATTATAAAAGCGGGCGAACAAAACCTAAACAATCTCACTTTAACGTTGAAAGTTTCTTTAAATTTGTGTCTAAAATGGAAAAAGTATGAAGGTAAAAGGTGTGGACCCTTCTTTTAATCTGCTTATTTTATGAGTGGGGCCAGATTAATAACAGAAAGCGGCACAAGACCAAATGTTTTCAACATGACCGTGTGTCTTATAATATGAAACAGCAGAACGGTGAAACATTATCAGATCTAGACCCATGTAATACATGTGTTGTCTATTGTAGGGGCAGGGCCAGATTGTTAGAAGAGTGGAGGCGTTGTCCTGGTATCATCATGTTTGTTTGGGGTGAGGCATTCCCCTCCTGCTGAAAACATAGATCCACCCTTAAAAAAGTTAAATACATGATGGGTCTGCGTCTAGATATACAAAACTTACCTAATATTGCCAATTTCAGATTTTTAAGAACAAAGTTAGGCTGATAGAGTCAGATTGGTTTTTGGTCTTTTGTCCCACAACTTTAAAAAAAAAAACACCCCACCCACAAAAAAGGCAGAATCAAAGATCAATCTTCAGTTGAATATGACTGTATGCCATTATCTTATTCAAACATAAAATGATACAAAGTCCTATATACCTCATCACGACAGAATGTTCGTTTTGGTTTTATACTAAAACATCTAGCCCCACCTCCATGCAAAATGTCATGTTTTTACCACAAAGTGCATAGTGCACAATTTGTTCCCAATTCGGTACCTAGTAGCCGAACTAAGGTAACTCAATGAAGTTATGATAGGGTCCGGCGCGATCAACACATGCTTTTATAGCAAATGTTGCACACGGAGGATACGCTTGCAATTCTCCATATGTTTGTACATGTAAAATCATACTAACTAATTTTGGGAAGCAGTGGCGTAGCCAGTGGGGGGGGGGGGGGCAGGGGGAAAAGTTCCCCCACAGAAATTTTCAGGGATAAAGTGGGGACGGCAAAAATTAAGCAAAATACAAGACAAACTGGAACAGAAAAAATAACTATTTATTTATACTTGGTACTTGTTTTTATACCACGATGTGATCTGCTTCTCATTATTTTATATTGAGATACATATATGTACCTACATGTACTAGTATGTATTTGTAAACGTTTGATATTGTTAATATACTGTTATACTTTAATACAACCAAGAATGTGAACATAATGTATAAGGTATACAACAGGATTTTTACATAAGTTCATTTGGATTGTTTGTAAACAGAATAATGTTCGTTCTTGACAAATCAAATAAAGAGGGATGTTTTTACTCACGGTTTAGTTGTCCAATGCTGAAACGTAACCAAACCATGAGTAAATTACATCACTTTGTATTGGATTTGTCAAGAAAGAACTATATTAGTATATAACATGATTTGCTTGTGCATCTGACTCTATAGTGACTGGCTGATATATTGAGTGGGCGGGGATGTGATTGTGTATTTTAGCTACTAATTTTCATTACAATAACTGCAGCGTAACTGAAGAGTAGGGCCTACACACTATGTCATGAAAGGTCATATCAGTACAAGTGTTACTTAAACTTGAATCATCTGAACCTTAAAATGGGGACAAAAACGGCTCCCCCCCCCCACCCCCCACACACACACTGAGAAGGCTGGCTACGCACCTGTTGGGAAGCCAACATCTGTCAGTACAATTTACATGCACAAATCTGTGGGTAATTTCAACGAACATCATCCAAGCTTGTACGAAAGAAAACGTCTGTGACACGTTTGATGGCCAACGGATGAAAATTAATCTTTATCCCCCGTCGCAGAATTTCATCAAGCTCGATAAAACAGTTAAAAATGTTAGTGTGTTATTAATTGTATAGATCGGCCTTCAGATCAATCCAGCTACCGTTACCACATTGAGGAGATTTTTTTATTCAGCAGTACAAAAGAAACCATTAGATTTTTCTTTAAAATTTGAGTTTACAGCAGAGGGTACAGCCCTCCAGCGAGTACCTGAGGCCGTAGTAAAACAAATATCAGAAGTACCAGTGAAAGCATATAGGCCTAGTCTTAACTGTCATTATCATTGTCACGATCGTGTATTACCGTACATCCAGTAGATTATGACATTCAATAACCCATTTGAAAGTCTACACTGCTATTAGCAAGTAATATGGATTTTAGTTAATGAATTTCTGTTCAAAATGTGGGAACAGCCTGTCAATGAGAGGAGCTGTATTACTTTTTGTGTGCATAAGAAAAACAAAACCTGCAATGCCTTTATGATTACTAAAATGATATTGCTGAACATGTTAGCAAAATGATATTACAAAATGATATCGCATAAAACGTACCGTAGGCTACTTTCAGGGTATCCCCAAAAAATGTCCATTTGTTTTAATGTTACTAAATTAAACAACTACAACAATTATGCACAATTATTTAACCATAAATATTGTAATCAATTATTTTTTTAGGTTCTGTACAATATAAGTCGGATTTAGAGGCCTTGTTTCTGAAAATTAAATCAAATTTGTAACAATATTTATTTGCAATGTCACAAAATATGATCAGTCATCATACCCGAGGCTGTAGTAAACAAAAATTATCATAATAGCATATTCTTAATACTGTCATTACGCCTATCATATTCCATGGTCGTTGAAGCGATACGCCCCATAAATTATGATATTCTGGCAACCCATTTGAAAGTCTATAATGCCATATGTACCATATGCAAAAAATATGGCAATTTAGTTCATGAATTTGAGTTCAAAATGCGCACCTGGGAACAATCTGACAATGAGTGAAGCGGATATAAGCAAGGCAGGGAACACCTTTAATTCATCTTTGAAAAGGAGGCGAGCACTGGTTGAAAAATAAATGGGACTGCGGACACAATGGGTCGGACATAATGGGCCTGCGGACACAATGGGTGGGACATAATGGGACTGCAGACACAATGGGTGGGACATAATGGGACTGCAGACACAATGGGCCCGAATTCATATACTTTCACCAAGAACATTTGATGCTCTACAAAAGCGTATACTTACTTGCCATCAATTTCAGTCAAGCAGAAACCTGTCTTACATTTATGTTAACTTACGTTACCCTTGACGACTAAACAAAATTAGAGGGAGTACGAATTTCGTGTTTCGTGCCGATCGAAATAATTGAATTTTGTTTTGTGAATCGATATCTGATAAATCAACGTTGCGACAGATGGAAAGTCGGAAGTCGATATTTTTTATTATTGTGAAACATAATTAAAATCAGTTCGAATTCGCCCAAGATGTCTGTTTTTTCAACGCTATAATTTTGCTACGTTGATTGACAATTCATACGGCCATTAACTCAGTAAATATCAATAATACGAAATCATATAAAAGTACCAATAATTGTAGAGATTTCATCACTTCTAAAACTTGTTATTTGTCACAAACACAGCAGTGATACCCGCATTCGGTTGTATTCGTTTGTCAAGATGAACGCGGTAACGTCGATCCTATGTTTTATAGCTCTCGTGCCAACCGTATCCGCAGGATGTTCCAGCGGCCCTAGTTATTGAACAAAATACCACAGTTGAAATTGTACTAACACTTTTTTTTGTCATTTTCATGAACTGTTTTGCTCAATATATGAATTTACGACAAAAATAGTACTGTGGAAGTGATTATATATGCCTTCATTGTCCTTTTCCGATAGTTCTAGGCAATAACTTAAGTTAATTGAGTCGAATCGCAATGTCTGCAATATCTAATCCATTGTGAATATATACATACATACATACATACATACATACATACATACATACATACATACATACATACATATATATATATATATATATATATATATATATATATATATATATATATATATATATATATACATATATATACATATTATGTTTGCATCTGACCGGGGCTTGATCCCTGGCTACTCGGCAGATATGGTTTGGCCTCTGACCTGGCCCCATAGAGCAATAGATAATTGGCATAAGTGGACCGCCCACCAACATAGGGGCTGGTTAGCTCAGTTGGTAGAGCGCTCGTCTGGTATTCGAGAGGTCGCGGCATCAGCCAAATTTTCTTTGCTCGCGAACCGTTTATATAATATTTCAGGTCAGTTTCTCCATATAAATCTACTTTGTGTACAACCACATAAAAGGCTTGTGTCCCGTTTGTGTGATCCCCGCTACTGCCGTTACCCGAGTTGTTTGCATCTGACTGGGGCTTGATCCCTGGCTACTCGGCAGATATGGTTTGGCCTCTGACCTGGCCCCATAGAGCAAACGATAATTGGCATAAGTGGACCGCCCACCAACATAGGGGCTGGCTAGCTCAGTTGGTAGAGCGCTCGTCTGGTAGTCGAGAGGTCGCGGGTTCGAGTCCGGCATCAGCCAAATTTTCTTTGCTCGCGAACCGTTTATACATATATATATATACGGTTTATATATATACCGTTTATATATACATATATATATATATACATATATACATATATATATATATATATACATATATATATATATATACGGTTTGCAAGCAAAGAAAAATTGGCTGATGCCGGACTCGAACCCGCAACCTCTTGATTACCGTACGAGCGCTCTACCAACTGAGCTAACCAGCCCCTATGTTGGTGGGCGGTCCACTTATGCCAATTATCTATTGCTCTATGGGGCAATCTATTGCTCTCTGGTTAGCTCAGTTGGTAGAGCGCTCGTACGGTAATCGAGAGGTCGCGGGTTCGAGTCCGGCATCAGCCAATTTTTCTTTGCTCGCGAACCGTTTATAATATTTCAGGTCATTTTCTCCATATAAATCTACTTTGTGTACAACCACATAAAAGGCTTGTGTCCCGTTAATTGTGTGATCCTTTTGAGGACTTTGAGGATTTTTGAGTGTTCATTCTAATATGGAAATTTATTTCTAGATAAGACGTTAATTCAGTTGGTATTTTTTTCTAATTTTCCTAAAATGATGTTTTGAAATTTGTTCTTAAAGGTGAATTACAAATGGAACAATTTCTGAAGATAATTGATTTGTTTATAAAACTGTCATCATTTAACGTTTGTTGAGAATACCTGGGACCCGATGTGACGTCACAAACTCTTACTTCAAATCATGGATGCACGCTGCTGACTTTCCGTATTTTGAAACCACTTTTTAATTTATTTTAAATATTTTAATTTAATTTGTTTTATTGCATTTACAGACAAGACGGGGCCCACTTGGCATCAATACATTCTGCCAGTGAAGCTAACTACCTGAACGTTCTGTCTCAAGAAGGAACCGCCGGCAATAAGGAAACATGGATGGGCTTCAACGATAGGGCAAATGACGGCAACTTCGTGTGGACCGACGGATCATCCGTAGATTACTGTACATCAACTGGCACTCGGGAGAGCCTAACGATCATAGCACAGGCGAAGACTGCGGTGAGATCAACTTCTTTGATGTGGACGGAACCTGGAATGATCACTTTTGCGACCAAACCCACCGCTTTATCTGTAAGATGCGAACCATAGAGACTTTCGTTTTCAGCAATTTCCCCCTTATTCGTTTAAATGGTTCTGTCGGTAAATGTGGGATTTTGTTGGTACATTACATAAAGGCGTTTTAGTTATTGGTACATTCACCCCATAAATGTATCCGCGTCCCACTTACGCCACTGGTACAATCATAAGCTTACTCAAATAACCTTGTATTCACATTTTTGAAAGACGATCACTACTAATTCTGTTCTGTACGTATCTTTTGGCATTCAAAACTCTACCGGTATTTGACCAATCACAGTCTGTAGCTGAAATGACGTTGACCCGTTCACCAGCCCTGGCTGTGACCCTGTGATTTGTCAAATAGATGTTAATACACGTACATTGGTCTGGCTGAGTGAATCCGTGATCTGGCAAATTTATGTAAAAACACATACACGCATTCCACGGATTAGTTCTCTGTAATGCAAAAGGCCCGTATACAAAATGCAATACGTATAAAGCATCTTACATGCTTATTTCTGTTTATCACATTGTTTTATGATTGATTTTGTTCACACTAAAGATCATTATAATCAAACCTCTAATCCTTTCAATATTGTGGTGGTTTTTTCTCTTTATTTGGTCAGATTCATTATGAAATGACGTAATTACAAATATGCTATTTTGGAAATGCAGAACATCGTAGTGATTCGGGTTTACATATTATTTGCCTTTATATAAACTCATACAAGAGTTTTGTGTACAATTTGCTTTGTGATAGAATCGTATGCGGATACCAATAAAGACAAGAGCTAAATAACACGAGAATTTATAGGTGTGATTTATAGGTATTATTTCCTGAGGGTGTCGGTAGAGCGAATGGTTTCTAGAGGGTCAAGCAATATACATTATCAACCCTGAGAACTCGGTCAAGTCACCTGCGTCACCATATACATACCGTGATGCCTCGGAGGGGGTATTTTGGAAGCTTGACCGAGGTAATGGAGTATAGCAACAGTCGTCATGGAAATGCGTAACCCAAGTTTTGAGTCAATCCGTGCTGTAGGCATGATTGGTCTGTCAGCCTATTTAAATTATGACCCTATGAGGGAGAGAGACCGGGGGAGGGTGGGAACCGAACAATAAAAGAGCGTTACCCGGTACGTAAAATGTAGTTCTTATGTAACACTGGTCCCAACCAACCTCATTCCAGCGGTGTTCGACACCTTCTTTCATTAATGACGCACGGTAATTAACTAGACCACGGAAACGAGATTGGAAACACATTATATAGGGCCTACCACGTTTATATACAAAATAACGAACAAACCAAAGGGACAGGACACCACCTCGTTTGCACTTGAAATATAAAATAATGTCTTGACTTGTCCTCCCGTCATAAATATTAGGGTAACATGATTAGCGAGAGATCGGCGGGATTTCATTCAACTTATGTATCTGACATGTGACAATTTACAGTGTACAATTGTCACAAATAAAAACCCAAAGCGATGAATAAATACTAAACCACATACAAACATTTTACGTATGTGTGAATATAGACCATGTGACTTTGCTTTGCATGGCCTTAAAGGCATTGTCACACGGGGCAATTTTCAGGCAATTTTCAAGCAATAAAAGTTGCTGGCAATGAGATTGCTCAGAGTTTGCCCTGTGTAGCATTTCATGCAATCCAGTGGTAATGAATGGGCAACACGAAAGCAACTTAATTTTTGAGTAGACTGGCTTTCTACTTTGAGGGAATCTGTCGAGGCAATCTCCAATCACATTGCGTATCAGTGATCACATGACATTTTATCACTAGCAAAACCTTTTCGGCGGCGTCAATTTAATATTCTTGGTTGCATGAAAAAAATTTGCCGTTCTTTTTTAATACAAGAAAATAAAATGATTTACTGAGAAAGAGGAAAATGTTATTGCATTATTAAGAGGTCAGTAGACATTATTTAGAGGTATATTGGCCTAGAATGCGTTTGTAAATTAGGCCTATTGTAGACATCATTATTGCATAAACAATCAAATTAATGGGGTTCATCACGGACGAAACCATAGTACTGCATCTATTTCGTGAAAACTATATTGGGTCTACTCCTTCCCTGTTTTTGTTGTGTCCCTACATGAGGTTAAGTTAGCATTTTATCCAAGGGTAATGACTTGGCATGGATACAGGGCCGGATCTACCATATGGGCACTTTGGGCACGTGCCCAGGGGCCCCTGGGCATCAGGGGGCCCTCCATGGTGGTCGAAAAAAAAATTGAAAATTTTTTTTTCCAAAAAATGTTTTTCCAAATTTTTTTTTCCCCAAAAATGTTTTTATCTAATTTATTTTATTTATCTAATAGATAAAAAAAAGTTATCTAATCCGAATCCGTCCACCCCCCCCCCGAAATAAATTAGTCAAAATGAGTGTTTTATTGTTGGTGAGAATGCTGTTGGAAAGTGCCGATTGTGTGTTAAACCAGTAACAATGGGCTAGATTGGCTGTTTGATGTTCAAGGACCTTGAACATCAAACAGCCAATCTGAGCCAATCTAGCGCAAGGTGGGTGGGCCGTGTGACGTCAGGTGGAGAGGCAGGTGGTTCTGTAGGTCAGGTGTTATCACTAGTGAACGCGCTAAAATCAAAGCAGGAAGCAGGATAAAATGGACACCAGTAAACATTGACAATCACCAAATTGTGAATATTTAGAGGAAAATGAAAAAAAAAACTCAAAATTTTGCGCACGCGCGCGAAGCGCGCGTGCACATATTTGCGCACGGCCGCTTCGCGGCCGCACGCGAACGACCCGTGCCCGTGGGGGGGGGGCCCTTGGAGTTTCAGGTGCCCAGGGGCCCTCAGAGGTGTTAATCCTGCCCTGCATGGATAGATGCTATATTGTCCAGAAATAGTTCAAATTCAACCGTGCCATACAGTCAAAGTCAAGAACATCCGCTGCAAATGCTTCGTTTTGTAACTCATGTACATTCGTGTGTTACTGTCCTGTCTGTATGATGCTAAACTTTAACATGTTCTTTGTGTCTGCTCATACTTATCAACAGATCGTCAGCGAAATGTAATCCCACTTCTAGATTAATTACTTCATACACAGGTCCAATTCCTGAATTTTTAACTCAACTTTTAGGCTGCTGGTAGCCAGAAAATTGTCAGAGGGGGCATCCTGTTTTTTGTAAGCTAGGTTAACCTCAACAATGATCTTCCTGACAAATGTATAAGATGGCAGGGAATATTGTACAAAAACATTCACTGTTACTGGCTAAAAAATCTGTTTTAAAATTTAGAACATTTAGAATTAAAAAAATTTTCCTGAATCATTTGAACATTTCTTTATATTTTGTATGTTGTTCTTGTTGCTTTATGTAGATGAATAAGAGAATATTCAAAACATCAGCAGTCGGATGGTGCAAGCAATGTTTCCAACAGACTATACAATCACACAGACAGACTAGCTGATAATAGCAATTGTGAGGCAGGACTAGATGCTAACAAAAAACAACAATTGTAATGAAATGATGTGAGAAACTTCGCATAAACAATTATTTAGTGGCCACCCATCAAGGCTCAACCAAAAAGGATTCAAGCGACATAAGTCTATTTTTTGTGATTAGAAGTATTTAAATATTGTGATCCTTAGAAGGCATGTTTATACTGGATTGTAATTGACATATTACATGTGTGTCTGTATTTTCATTTACCTCATCATAGAACTTCTGCATTCCAACATAACATTACATTCTGGAATAACTTAAAGCATAAGCTGAAAATGTATCTTATTTATATCTCCTTTTATCCTCTGCAATATTGTAAGCCCTGGATCTGTCTGTTATCTGTTGTTTAAAGTCATACTTTTCTCAATGTCTGCTTTTTAGGCCATATCTTTCCTTTATACCTGTTTCTTATAATCGTCCCATTATAAATGAAAATTGAAAGACGATTTAATATAAATATAGTTCTAGGGGTGAACAAGAAATCAAGTGCTAAATGTGATTTGTTATCAATTTCTTTATAACTCATTGTAATTGTTAAAAACTATTATTTAATATGAATTGTTATTGACGTAGTGTTACTTTGGATCACTTGAATCTGGGTCTGGGGCAATCAACAAAAGTGTAAAAAGGCCTTTGGTTGTGGAAAATATAAAGGATTGGTAATTCAAAAATATATCCAATTTATTTTGTAATGTGAAGCTTGGAAATTATTTTGTCTGATGTGCTTTCAATTTCAAGATATTCTATAATTTCCATTTCGAATAAATTCCACATTAGAATGAATACACAAATAAATGTTCACTATTTTCTCGTGACTGACAAAACGTAATAAGCTGAATGTTTATTTTGATCCAAAGATAGTATGCATAATCGTAGAAGCAGTTCCATTTTCGTATTCGTTTCATTTTTTATTTTTTTTGCTTTTTGCTAGTTGAAAAATTAAAGGGGCTACTGACCGTGCTCATTTTCTGGACAAAAAACAACTTTCATTGGATCAGGCTAGTTTTGTCATATTGATTACAATTCTTTGTATATTACATTTTAAAATTAAAACTGGAGTAATTAAGGCTGTGCTGGGTATCCGGATACCCGACCGAAACTGTCATCTGGTTCCATTTTCACGTTCGATTCCAATTACCCGTACGTGACTTTCTAAAATTCGGACTTTAAAAACAGACATCTGTGACTCTTGAAAAATATAATGTTTAGACTTTTAGAGACAATTTTATTTGTTATAAAGAAGAGATTCAAGAGATTAAACTCTGATAAAGTCTTTGTGGACACTTTCCTCCAACTGTTTTTGATACATTGTATCGAATCGCTAAGACTGCCAAGGGCCTGGAGCACCTGCTACAAACATCAAAGAATGACACTTTTGTTGTGATTTTTACAGTTTTATTTCAGAAATAACTTTCAGTAAATACAATACTTATGTCACTATGATGTTTGAGTTTAATCCAGTAAAGAAAAGATCGATTTAAGTATGTATCCTCTGTATTATAAAGTTCTTTGGTCTCATGAACTGCCCGGCTGGCCTCTGATACGAGTTTCACCCCACGTTCCACCAATTGTGTGTGGCACGAGGAGGGGATGAGGGGAGCTGTCTACATACTCATGATTTCTTGATCTGTTTGGTTGAATTTAATGGTGGGTTGTGATATGATCCTTCTCTAGTCAATCATGTCAGTATGTCTTTGCCTGAAACCTTAGGGTGGGCACCTTGAAGGGCCAGACTGATTTATCCTGGGGATATTCTTCATCCTCCGCCTCATCCCCGCTTGCTTCATCATTCTGGATCCTCATCAGTAAACATAGCAAGAATTAGGTTCTCTGGGTGAGCATGGAAGGCATTACGCTGGATAGCTGCTTTTGCAGTGCGCTTCTCTGTGGCATTGAGATCTTTCAGAAGTGTTAATCATGAAATGAAGGTTTTAGCCCATCGGTGCATAATGGGCGACATTTGATTCTTAATCAGCTTTGAGCATAGAACTTAATGACAGCTGTTGTTAGTCGTCTTAGTGCAAAACTTGGACGTGGAGTGTGAACATCAAGACATAGATTTCTTTGTGCCAAATTCAACCATCGGGAATGGCAGAGAGGGCCAGATTCTAACATAGCAATACCATCATCCCACTCCACTATGATAATGACCTACAGAACACACATCTATACATCTATACAGCTGATCCCGGTTGAGGTCTACCACTACTTCTTCAGGTAGATATAGGAAGTGGGGAGATGATATTGGTTGAAAGTCAACTATTTCTAGCTCTGCTCTTTCAGTTGTGATTCAAATACACCACTGAATGTATTTGGTCCTGTATTACAATGTACTACCATTTTCATACCATTTCTTAATGTTCTTAGCAACTGTTCAATCAGTATCAATCAGTATCGGACGCTGTGACAGATACATAAGTATGCCTGATACCAAATCTCTATCATCTCATAAGCCACTTGTGAATAAACTGCATTCATCTGAAAGTTTATCCGTCTTAAACTCTTCACATTACCAGAAATTATTATATCACATCTCAAACTGAAGACTCTGATACGACAACAGTCCATTCTAGTTGGGAGCACATTTCCAGCACAATCTGCAGGATTAACAAATACTGCACAGATCTTGTTCTCTTTGCTGGTATTAAAGCCAATTTAAATGTCATATTTTGAGAACATGGCATGTAATGGTGGCACAACTACATGTAACCTCAATGTCCTCCACATTGTACACAATGGCATTGCACAGGAATACATTACGTAATTGCTAGTCATTAAATGTTCTATGCTGATGGGGTACACATTGCCCATTTGCACCCCTGACATACATGTATTAAGTCATTATGGTAGTATGACACTAACCCCAAATGAATGTATTTAGACACCATCCAGAGACCTCTTAGTGTATTGGAATTAAATAAAAAATCTTACAAATGCCTATTTGTGAGGTTTCTGGAACCTGGAGAATCTATTTTAACAAGAAATAAATAAAAATAATATGTATTTCCAAATACATACAATTAAACTGAAAACACACGTTTTCACAAAAAACGATGACTCGGCACTTTTTGGTGGAATATATAATCCATTTTTGGGTTGGTGGAATGTCTTAGATATTACCAGAACATCATTTAAGGGTATTCAGAACTTAAAAAGAACTTAAAACTTTTCCAAAATTCACTACACCCTACTATAAATATTACCCACTCACTACATGAGTTTTATGAAAAGATGAGGTCTGGAACTACTCGCATGATGGCACATACTCATCATTTTCATTATCATGTAGGCCCTAATCAATACACCCATATATTGTTTCATCAAATTATAGTTGATGGATTTGAGCTGAAAATGCACAGCTTCTGGTTTTTTTAAAGTTTTTTTTTAGGTGTATGTGCCCGAAACACCTATTGTTAGGTGTTCGGGTATGCACCCGAAACACCTATTGTTTTTGTTCGGTTTTTTTCTTTTCTTCTCCTTCTTCTTCTCCAGATAGACTGTCTACAAAAAACACATACTTTCAAACTTCACATGAACTTGAAACTTGGCATATACTTAGAACTTAACACGTAGATGAAACAGAATTTGTGACGTCATGATTAGGTCATCAGATATCGAATTACGATAATTCAAAGTTTAATCATTAAAAAAATCATATCGAGGGATCTGAAAAATCAATAAAATTACTGATTTAGTCGGGGAAAAATATGTAGTTAATCATGAGTGTAAAGAGTGTGAAATATGTGACATTAGAGACGAGGATATGTTTGAGTTTGATATTTATTTGTACTGAAAACACGACATTTTTGTAAAAAAAGAAACACACTTTTCTTGAAAATGTACGCGCAATCTGTTATTTCCACTACGTCCGCAATACTCAATCGACTGGGCGGGGCATATAAAACAGTCCGGCCGGTGGAACGGTATGTCGCCCTCAATCGGCAGAAACAGATTTACTCAGAAAGAAATTGTATTTTTATGAAAATACGAGTGTGAAATATGTGATATTACTGATGAACTCGTGCCAACTCGTACTCCAACCAACTCGTACTTCAACCAACATAGTCATAAAGGGTAGGTATCTTGAATTTAATTGTTAAGAGGATTTCCTGTATTTATCTTCGTGTTTTTATACAAGAAAAGCCATTTTTTAAGCGTTGGGTTGGCTGGTAACGTTAATGTAGTTGCAATTGCATTGTGCCTGACGTTCTTAACGTTAGTTATGTGAACATACATTGTACTTTGAACAGTAAACAACTCACCACTTTTTTAACAAAATATGAACAGATGTCACTAAAATGTATTTAGAATGTAAATAAGGATAGTGAAAATTCAGTTGTTAAGGTTATGGCAATTTTTCAGTTGAAATTTTATGCCATATTTTGTAATTTAAGTTTTCTCCAAAAATCTTCAGTTTGTGCACAAATTAACGTCAAGTAGTGATTGTTTACTGCACTTTCCCTTAATTTTTTACCCTTCTTAGATACAAATCAACTTACACAGACAATTATTTCACAGGAAAAATGCACAATATTCATGACACAATACTTCATGTACTTGTATAAGTTGTTAATGTTAGTCCTGCTCCCTGGGGAGGCCTCTCTCACATGAAACTATGAGACTCAGCAATTTCCTTAAATACCTTTCTCTTTTGATGTGAGTTTCATGCAAGAACATTTCTTTAATTTATTACACATTGTCAAGAATAACTGTGTGCAATTTTGACAACAACCAATGCCCTTTTCAATTTTAATGGTCCAGCTACTCCAAAATTATACACTATTTTCCCCATTCATATAAATTAGAACTTCTCTGAATTTTCAAATACTTTATTCTTGGTCCATGTACTGTACTTGTAAAACTTTCCTATTATTTTTTACAGCATGTTGACTCTGATGTATCATGGCTCAGACTAAGTTCCAGCCTACAGCACCCCGACACGGCGTTGACACCACATCCAAATGCAGTATCGTAACTGTTCAAGTCAATCTTCAGTTTGTAGGCTACACGATGGTATGGTTTAACGTCTTACGTTAACAGATCATTTGAGAATCCGTGCACAATTAATGGAAGTGGTCTTCATTACTTGGTTTCGTTTGAAGGTATGTAAACTTTCACATTTTTTATAGATGTATGTTCGATTTAGTATAATTTTATAGATATTGATTACATAAAACCATGGTTAACGTTAAAAACCTTAGTGTGGCAATGGTATCACATGTGCCGCGCCTGAAGTGAAACAGGTCAACTCGTATGCGTGCTCGTACTTTTACCAATTCACACTTATTTTGGTCAACTCAACCCGGAAAATATTTATTACTGAATATTTACTGGCATGCGTACGGATTGACATCCGGTGGAGTACGCGTTGGTAAAAGTACAAGTTAATTTAGCTACACTATAGTGTCTGTAGTTCCTCATAATAATAGTAGTACTTATGTCCTGTGTGGTGATGGCTGCATTGCAGTTTACTTTATACTAGCACTTAATTTTCTCACTAAAGTAGACCAGAAACAAATATCAGCACCTTTATTGAGATAATGAAACGGTCACATCATGGAGGAAGGAAGACGTCACATGTAGTTCTATTCAATTGTAAAACCTAACTTAAAGGCATTGTTCTGAAGGGATCATTTTTCTGAAGTTACATCAATCCATCAATCCATCATCCTGATAATAACATATAAGGGCATTCTATTATGTGTGTTTTGTTAGCATTACCCATTATTCTTCGTCCCTCTTTGAAAACATTTAATATTGTTTTTACATGATTCATTTATATTTCAGATCAACGATATCCATTTGTGCTACTGCTACAAGGTGTGTTAGAGTCTGTGTAACTTTGTGATCCAATGGCCAGTATTTGAAGTTTATCCATTCATCAAAGGAGTTAACGTATTATTCAAATTATTTTATATGGACTTATCCTATCTGTGGCAGTCTTGACCCTCAAGGGAATTGTTTTTTCAGGACCTCAAGACACATCTAGGTCTTTCTAGGAATTTCTTTAACATGTTAGAACAAAAATAGTACTGAGGAATTCTTATTATTTTTTTGACTGGACGCAAACATCCTCACAAATGTAATTATTAAGCAATATCTGTTGGTGATCTAGTAAAATGTATATTGCGGACAGTGAATCACTGGCAGTTGGGCCATATAAACATAGTAAACATACCCCCCCCCCCCCCCCAATCTTCATTGCATGGGTGTGTCAGCCTTGGAATACCTTTTGCCAGATCACCCAGTTAAAGTTCCTATTTATTTGTATGCTCGCATTGGGATAGTACTGACCATCAATCCCATAAACACAATTGGTTAAACAGACAGTATCGTCACGATCAGAGCATACTTTCTACAAACGGGCCATGGAATTGGTGTCCTAGTTTAAGACGAACATAGTGACTAAAAATTACTGGCTCATTTATGCAGCAGCAACGCAAATATGACCTTATCATGTGAGTATTATTTTCAGTCACTGAGTTAAACTAGAACTTGAACTCTGATTCCATGCCCTGTTGATCGTGAAGATATTGCCACCTTTAAACAATAACTTTAACATTACTATTTATGAAAATGTATTTTCAACAGTTAATGACACATAAATACATGTAACAATCCGAAGATCATATTTCAGTATTGTTTGTTTCTTTTTATTTTACAGTTATCCTTCAAATTACATTGTGCTGTCTCTTCCCTATAAGTATTGTTTTAAAAAACTGAACCAAACATTTAAATATTATAACACTTGATCGAATTTGTCATTGTATTGTACAAGACCTGCACACACCACCTCGCGGCCAAAAATGTGTAATGATAAAGCTGTGATGATACAGTATTTAATTCCACCACAACGTATAATTAGCGTAACAGCTCTGTATTCGTCCAAAGGACAAACACCTAATGTCGTACAGATCGTTAATTGTCAAAAAATATTTACGAAAGATGACCCCAATTTGACCTTACTTCCTGTCCAAACCGGAAGTCAAAGTTTAATATTAATAAAAATCATATCTCAACAACCACAAGAGGTAAAATGGACATTTATTGTACCATTGTATAGATTGTTAATTGTCGAAAAATATTTACACAAAGGTGACCCCAATTTGACCTTACTTCCTGTCCAAACCGGAAGTCAAATTTTAATATTAAAAAAAAATCATATCTCAACAACCACAACAGGTAAATTCACAGTTTTTGCACCATTGTACAGATTGTTAATTGTCAAAAATATTTACAAAAACATTCTGACGTCATCATCACTACCCTGACAAAATCCGAACACCTATGTGTTTGTCATATGACAAACACTTAAGTCTAGTTTTTGTTCGTTTTTTTTCTTCTCCTTCCGATCGATTGTCTACAAAAAAACACATACTTGCAAACTTCACATGAACTTGAAACTTGGCATGTACTTAGAACGTAATGCGTAGATGAAACATGAGTTGTGACAGATGAAACATGAGTTGTGACGTCATGATGAGGTCATCAGATATCGAATAAGGATAAATCAAATTTTAATATTAAAAAAATCATATCTCAACAACCACAAGAGGTAAATTCACAATTTTTGTACCATTGTACAGATCGTTAAATGTCAAAAAATATTTACAAAAAGATGACCCCAATTTGACATTACTTCCTGTCCAAACCGGAAGTCAAAATTTAATATTTAAACAAATCATATCTCAACAACCACAAGAGGTAAATTCACAATTTTTGCACCACTGTATAGATCGTTAAATGTAAAAAAATATTTACAAAAAGATGACCCCAATTTGACCTTACTTCCTGTCCAAACCGGAAGTCAAATTTTAATATTAAAAGAAAATCATATGTCAACAACCACAAAAGGTAAATTCACAATTTTTGTACCATTGTACAGATCGTTAAATGTCAAAAAATATTTACAAAAAGGTGACCCCAATTTGAACTTACTTCCTGTCTAAACCGGAAGTCAAAGTTTAATATTTAAAAAAATAATATCTCAACAACCACAAGAGGTAAATCGACATTTTTTGTACCATTGTATAGATTGTTAATTGTCGAAAAATATTTACACAAAGGTGACCCCAATTTGACGTTACTTCCTGTCCAAACCGGAAGTCAAAGTTTAATATTTAAAAAAATCATCTCAACAACCACAAGAGGTAAATTCACAGTGTTTGCACTATTGTATAGATTGTTAATTGTCGAAAAATATTTACACAATCGTTGATAATTTGATGAACCGGAAGTTGACTCGAACACCGTGTGTTTGTTCTAACAAACACTTAAGCTCTAGTTTTTTTGTTTTTTTTGTGGGGTGTTGGGGTGTTTGTTTGTTTGTTTGTTTGTTTGTTTTTTGCTGTATGATGTTTTGTGACAGAGTTAGAGTGTGGTTTAGGGCTAAAATTTGCGTAAAATTGTTGTCAAAGGAGGACTGATGATTCAAAATTTCAAATTCCAATTACTGCCCCTGAACATCACCCGCCCCTTTTCACATCAAAGTTTTAGGGTTTTTAAAACATTCGTTAAAAACAAATTATATCACACAAAATTAACACTTCAAGAAAATTTAAGGAAAATATTTTGGGAATTGTTTAGACATTTGTTGGTATTTTCTTAGATTTTAGGAAAACCTTTTAAGATATTTGATAATTTGAAAACAATGGTTGCCCTCAATCGTAATATAAAGCGCTATGGGCAATACATATGATTGTTCAACCAATTATTTTAATGGTCCCAAAAAGGTCCACGCAGGGAGGCCAACAGTGAAACTAATTATATGAACCAAACATTCATGTAGCCATAAACAACCTATGACATCTGCAAAAAATAAATTAAAGTACCCATCAATTCATCGACTGGCAGGCAGCCCAACTCATCACACCCATCGACGCATGGCACCCCAGACGCATCAGAGAGGCCATCGAGATCGTCAAACACGACACTGTGCCACAGGACATCGGCTTCTCCATCAGCGACATTTGGCGACCAACACTACAGACTGAAGGATCTTCTATATCCAAAGTCCAAAACCCACCCCAGACTGAGGGATCTCCTATATCCTAAGTCAACCACCCTCCTTCTCCGGTATAGCTCCCTGTGCTTGTTAACAACTGATTCAGTTCAGTGAGCACACACTCCTCTCTCCCAACCCCTAGGATCCTATAGTCTCAACAGTTCCCGCCTGCGCGCCTCAACGAACTAATCCTCCAGCATCCATTCATGGGATGATCCTCCAGCAGTCTACTTAAGCAGCAGCATTTTCCAGAGTCCGGCATTCTCCTGAGGACGATCAGAGCTTACTGATCGAAACGGCGAGTTGTACCTCCTGTTCTTTTCAGAACTAATTACTACTCAATTGAGATTCCACATGGTGTCACCGCAATTAGTCTTACTTATCATCCTCACCATGCAAAGCTACAAGTTTTACCTAATTCATTGTTAATTGTTTTATAATGAGTCACAGTTACATTGTTTTGTGTTTTATTAATAAAGTGCGCAGTAAGCAGTAAAGTGTGCAGTAACGTGCGCAGTAAAGTGTGCGCAATTTCAAATGGTTGGCTAATGGGCCTGCTAATCTCAACCATTGCTCATGCGCATATCAAGCAAAGCAAACACGAGCGCAGAGTACAAGAGTACAGATTCATTTCGTAAGGATGCGTGTGGCTCTGAGAAGCCGCTTGGTTTGTACATAGCCCTTTATACATAATGTTGCTTGGTGATTCTGCCATTTGACAGCAGATAACGACGAAATAGCATAACAATCAAATATCGTCTAAGATTGAGATTAACTCTGACTAGCTATTAAAATATGGAGAGCACTGCTAATACTACACCCAAATCAGATGAAGGGAATATCTTTAATCGAGATGAAGGAAACCATCGTAATAAACGGAAGGTTATTGCCTTGATTTCCATCGCCATTGTCATCCTGGGCATTGTCGGTATGTATGAGACTGTTAAAACTTTTTATTTATTTATACTCAAATCAATATTTAAAATCCAGTTTTATGACTTTAAGGCATACACACTTTTCACTTTTTACCCTTTTCTGAATTTAACCAAGATGCCCCAGTTTTGTGTTTAAGTTAGGTTCCTCTTTAAAGTCAGGTTTCGTGCACTCCTTTTTTTTTTTAAATTGGACCTGGGATATTTAGGTCAGGTTATCTATTTTAAGTCAGGTTTTGTGCTTTAAGTCAGGTTTTCTGCTTTAAGTCTGGTTGTCTGCTTTAAGGCATATCGTCTCCGTTTTTACAAGGGAGTGAGTTGGATCTAGGTGAACCACGGATTCTGTGGTTTAAGTCAGGTTCTCGGTTTTAAGTCAGAATTACTTTATTAAAATCTACAATCCCACAAAGTTGCAGGGTCTAAAACTCATGTAATTACACTAATAGACAAAGGGCACAATAGGTGCTAACAAGCAATTTGTGTTTTCACGAAGGGACAATTTTGCCACACAACATCAAGTTTTAAGTTACATACTTTTTGAATGCACCATGTCACTTTCAGAACGCAAAATATTATTAAAACATGTGCACTGTGTGAAAGAACAGATTTCAAACTTCCCAAATGTATTAACTTGTCAACAACAGGACGATTAATCATAACGTAATGAATGAAAATTAAGACGATAATTCCTTCGAGAAATTGCTCAAACCAGAGAACGGTTAATGATGGTGAAACAATCAATTTAAAAAAGTTAGCAACTTATATTAAAAGTTGATTTTCTTGTAACTTGTGTTTAGTGCTGTGTGATGGTGTAAACTGTCTCGCCCTTCGTTAAAACAGTGACGTGTAATGCACTCCCTCATGTTACCCTATTTCTGAATTAGACCTGGGAACCCAGGTTTGTGTTTTATTAAGGTTTCGTGTCCTAACGGTATGCGCACTTTTTATTTCTAAATTGGATCGAGGTGAACCACGGGTTCTGTGGTTTAAGTCAGGTTCTCGGTTTTAAGTCAGGTTTCGTGTCTGAAAAGTGTATACACTCCATCATCGACACCCCTGGATTTGTTACATACCTTAAGTAGACATTCTTTTGTTCTCGTGTAGTTATTCAAACCATTACCATTTGCACTGAACATTCTTTTTGGAGTGGATTTTGTCTCAGTCTTTCCCTTGAATAATATACTCCATTTTGCGACTGATAACAACATATACTAAAATGCTTCCTTTTTGAGAAACTTTTCTAATTCGTGAAAACCTTGTGTGGACGTGTGTTAGTCCATATATCGTCTCAAGAACCTACATTGTGTGGACAATTGTGTTCTCACGTCCACATAGCGCATAGCGCATTTCACATAATGTCCCAATGCGCTTTACATTATTACCCCTGGTCACTGGGCCAATATCATTCCTATAATCTTTCTCAGCTCCCTGGGGAGTATACAGCCAATGTGCAACCTTTTGGCGCTACAGGGCTAATCAAACACAATAACCATCTCTACCCTCACAGGTACCCATTTATACACCTGGGTGAAGAGAAGCAATTACAGTAAAGTGTCTTACTCAAGGACACAAGTACCACGGTCGTCGCCAGGTTTCGAACCCACATTCTAATGACACAGCCATCAGAACTTGAGTCCAATGCACTTAACCGCTCGGCCATGGCACCCATCAGCTAAACAAGATTTAACTCACTCTTTTCAAACAACCAATTCTTATTTCTTTTTTGGCCTATCATTAACAGTTCCAGCCAACTTATCAACCCAATTAAAACTTTAGATATTAATTATTTCGATGACATTTTCCTCATTTCCTTTGACTTTGAGAGCCGACAACATCCACGATACTCTTCAAGGTCATATCCATCTGTGATTACTTACATGTATTTGAATATTTAATTACTTTATCAAATTGCACAATTTTACATGTTAATATAATAATTTCTCAGTCGGCAACTCTTTCTTTAAACAAATTACTTGCGTTCAAACTTCTTTTTAAGGCGAATACCATCGTTATAAAACCCACTCTGCCTGTAGTCACGAATATATAACCATATTTTGACTGTTTTCAATTAGACTCATTTTATCAATAGTTTTAGTTTCATCATGTTTTTCTCCCGAAACATTTGTTTCTTTATTTAATGTTAAACACATTTTTTGTCAAATTTAACAAATTTATCAATAACATTTTTTATGCCCGTAAGGTTTTTAACAAATACAAGCATCTTATCAAGAACTATTTCTCATTGATTTCCGTTTCATCCAAAGATGTTAAACTTAAACAACTGTTTTTGCATTCGTGATAGACTTCTACGGAGCTCTGGAAGAGCCACCCAACTTGTTGAGATCTTGAGCTAATTTATCTGAGGATAACGACATCCTAAAAGTGGGATGTCGTCCTCCCAAGATAAATTTTTGGATGTCGACATCCCGAGATAAATCACCTCAAGAAGACGACATATCCTACATTTGGTGTATGGCTATCCCGAGCTAAATATTATGTAGGATGTTGTCTTCCCGAGATAATTTATCTCGGGAAGACGACATCCTACATTTAGGATGTTGACATCCTGAGATATTTATTTATTTTGTTTTACACCCACATTAATATTAAGACTTCCGCTTTCTTTCATCCACGTATTATTTCCTTAGTCTGTTTTATCAGTCACTTTCCATTCGTTCTGTTAACGTTTAGGAACATCTTGTCCTTCCTTTTCAACAGTTTTATATTCCCATCCACATGTGTTGTTTCCAGGATTTCCTCCATTTTAGTGAGTCGTATCCAATATAATTATACGTATTATTAATTTCCCATTGCTCATTATCCTCTTCATAAGCTGCCCACCATCTTCTCCTAATTTTTCTAGCGTCTTTCCCGTCATTTGCAAGCCATTAATTGTCTCTGCGCTCACCATGCATGTCACGTTTCCTGGTGTGTTCATGCTCATCTTGCTCGCGAGTAGGATAATCAACTTTTTCTCCACATGCGTACTCCCATGTCTATACCGCGCCTGTGTATTAAATTATCGCACTATAGTTTTCTATCAGTTATTAGATATGCATTACCGGTATGTTTTATTTTAACATTAGTCACATTCAAGTAAAGATTGTCACGTTTCGATTTATGTGCAAAATAGTAATTTTTTTACCATAGACTGTGGGCTGAAAGGGTCTACCGTGCACCCCCATAACCCACCGCCACCGATTATTTGTTTGCCCTCATAATGAACTGAGCTGATAATTCTTAGCACTAGGGGTTTGGCTATGTCTAATGTAACCACAAAAATGTTTTAACTTTTTTTAGCCCATGTATTTAAGCTTAGTTGGACGTCATCACTAGGCCTACATATCCGATAATCCTTTGTCTCGAACATGCTTTGACCTACATTAATCAAAATTGGCACAATAAATGTTCATTCATATGTCGTCAAGATTGTGTCATTGGTTGCCATGGAAACTACCTCTAGAGGGCGCTGCTCATGAATTGATGGACACGTGGTATTAAACTTCGATTGTGTTTTTGTAGCTCTCGTGGCAAACGTCTGTTCCAGCGGCCCTTCGTGCCCCGAAGACTATCTCACGTGGGAGAGTAACTGCTTTAAACTATACAACCAAACATTGACGTGGATAGCTGCCGAAGGACGTTGTGTGTAAGTTATTGAACAAAATACATTTCAAATTACACTAAGACTCAAGGTTTAAAGGAACATAGGCCTATTAGGATTAAGGATTCTACATGCTCTGAAATGCAATCTGAGGCATTATTTAAAGATATGTGCCTTGTTTGGCTCAAGCGACCCCAAAATAAAGCGAACGAATTTTGAAAGATAAATATCATTAACCGAGCAAAAACAAATTATGAAATTTGGATGTCGGAAACTGTATAAAAGCGAAATTTTAAACGCACTTGATTCTGATTGACAGACGCGCTGGCCAATCGAAAGACTGCACACGCCATCTTGCAAGCTGAGGATTAAAACAGTGACCCAGCATTTTATTAATTTGAGTTTTTAATTTACTGTTACTAATCCTTGACGGATTTTTTCGTTCAATGTCTCAAAAGTTCAAAGCTTCCTTAACCCCAGAAAAATAGCCAAAATTAAATCTATTTTTTACCGTCAAATCGGCCCAAACACAGGCGATATTCCTTTAAACACAATCATCATGGCAATAATTATTAAGTGTCCTTGGCCTTCTCAATTTGAATGGTAACACAAATTGATGCAAAAATATGTTAACAAGTGGGAAAACGTTTGGGGAAGATGGTGAATTGCATGAGTAAACCCCTCTTAAGTTATTGGAGAGGATTACCGTATCTACCCCCAGGATCGGAACCGCTAATGTTTGCTCAAGTCTATAGTATACGGTCGATTCACATAATCGTGTGTCATTAAATTTTGAGCGCTGTGTTTTTACTTTTTGATAAAATTTCGTATCATGGATCGGAGAGTAAATTAGAAAGTGACTGATTTAAATTTATGAATTCTGAGACTATAGTGCATAATGTTTGTCGTGCATGATAATTGAGATCATGCGGTTTCCGGCCTAGCCGATATGTATCATCGTTGAAAGACACATATAAATCAAGTCTTTATACAATGCTTTTGACATAACCATTCATTGTTTTTCTCAAGAATGAAGAACAATTTCTCAGGATAATTGATTTTGCCATCATTTATTGTTTTTTCTTTTTGTTTTTAGAATACCAGTTTTGTACCATCCCTTTGAAGCATATAGACAAACGCTTTATGGGACCCGATGCGACGTTGTTAAATAACGAACTCATAAACCCATGTCGTTGACTTTAAAAATATATCGCCCGTATTTGGCTAAGACGATCCACAAAATATAATTTGAAAGATAATATCGTTGTTAAACGAAAACAATAATAAATAAATACATTCGCATGTCGGAAACTGTAAATAAAAGCGATTCTGATTGACAGCTGCGCTGGCGAATCGGAAGACTGCCCACGTCATCGGCCTGTTACGTACAATCAGTTGTGTGGTCACATGTAACCGGAGGATTAAAACATTTAATTAACTTGAGATTTACGGATTTACTGATTACTGATTACGGATTACTTGACGGATTCGTTTCATTGAATGTATCAAA